>JAMPIV010003189.1:0-364467 GCA_024509875.1 Oreohelix idahoensis
TAGCTTTTAGTACCTCAGAAGGACACTATGAGTTTAATAGATTGCCATTTGGATTGAAGAATGCGCCTAGTGTCTTCTCTAGAATGATGAGAAAATTATTGGATCCTCTGAATAATCCCTGTATAACAAATTTTATGGATGATATCCTTATAGCAACAGAAACATTTGAGGAACACATTGACTCTCTGAACATGCTGTTTGATCGACTTAGGGAGGCAAATTTAACAGCCCGACCAACCAAATGTTGCGTTGGATGTAAAGAATTGGAATTTTTGGGACACACAGTTTATCAGGGAAACATGACCCCTGACCCAAAGAATTTAGAGAAACTACAGAAAGCCCCGAGACCACAAACCAAGAAGGACGTGAGATCCTTTGTCTCATTATGTGGTTTCTACCAGAAGTATATCAAAAACTTTAATTCCATATGTGCACCGTTAACTGAATTGACACGTAAAGGACATCCAGATCGCATTACATGGACACCACAATGTGAAATGACTTACCAAGAATTGAAGGAAAAGCTCACAAGTAAACCCATTTTGAAATTACCTGACTTAAGTCAAGAATTCATAGTAAGGACGGATGCAAGTAATATTGGACTAGGTGCAACTCTACTACAGAAATCAGATGCATTGGATGGGGAATTAAGCCCAGTGGCATATGCTAGCAGAAAGTTGAATAAAGCTGAAATCAACTACTCAACTAGCGAAAAAGAATGTCTTGCAGTAATATGGGCAATAAAGAAATTCAATATTTATCTATATGGGAAGGCATTAAGTTGCAAACAGATCACAAACCTTTATCGTTTCTAGCACAGGCTAAGCATGAGAACTCTAGGTTACTCCGATGGTCTTTGCTTCTGGCTCCATATAATTTTAGCATCGAGTATATATCTGGAAAAACCAATTTGGGAGCGGATTTTTTAAGCCGCCATCCGTGTGATGAGAATCACCGTAAACCCCAGAAATAATAATAAATTTCTCTATGTGTATATAGAATAAAGGACTGACATATAATGTCTGTTTTAAGAGGGGAGGTGTCGTGGAATATTCTAATCCACATATATAAATTATCAAGTAAATATAAAGCCTAATAAATACATATAATAAATAAAGAGAAGAGCAATGGTAAATAACAGTGCTGTCACAAAGACTGTACTCGAAATCCCCTTGTTTTCTACTGCGTAAGCAAATTGTAACGTTTCACGTTGATATTAAAGGCCTTCTGCAACATACACGCGTTTCCCAAACACACAATAAAATGTGCTGCCTTTCTAAGAAAAACCTTGAAATATGCAAGTTGACCTAAATTTTAAATTCCATTCATGTCTTTTTTCTACACTGCGTTACCAAAACGAACGAACAGATGGACAAAAGGATAAAGAGAGAGGGGAGGGCTGAAAATCAGGAACGCATGCAACACGCGTCGCGCGATACACAAATGCTGCCATCACGCGTGTAAGTCTACATGCACTAATTTTTTTTTTCAGACGGACAGTGATAAAATACACTACCCTTTCCCAGAGTTAGGTTTATAAATCATAAAAAAACGCTTATTAGGAAAGATAACAATAGATGGGTTTACGGTTGAAAACATAACAGTACCCAGACAGCACATCTTCGAAACAGGAGGTAGAAAATACATATTTTGAACGCAGCCACGTAGCTCTTTCAAATTGGTATATTTGGGTTCCTTAGGGCTTGCTGACAAATAATATGTAAAACGTTACGCAAATAGTCCAGGAATTAATAAATTATACCCAAAAATAAAATAGTGAGGATGCCTGACAGCATGGAATCATTTCTGCTCATAAAATTTTTTTTTATAACGTGTTTGAAAAAACCTTACGTTACATAAATAGCCTACCATGTAAACTCCCAATTGATTGGAGCGCAACAAATGAAAGCCTAACCACGATTGGTCGGACTATAAATACTATCTTTCGTTGTTAGGGGAAACGGGGAAAGGTAACATTTTTTCAAACACTTGTCGAAACGGGGCTCATTGGTCAGACTCACTGATATACACACTTGGGAGCGTTAGTTCGAAACCACTTGTTTAAATAAGCTTGATAAAGCATCAGTGCGTTGAAGCCAGCTCACAATTTTGCTAAAATAAAAGCCTGGAACATAAGCAGATGGAAATTTGTGCCAGTAATTGTGCCAGAATTCATTGCTAATCAACGTATCTGTGTTTATTTCCATGAAATTGTGGGACAGTGGTCTTGATGGTACTGAGCAGCACCTGGTCAGAGCTTTGCTGAATCCAGTGTCGGACAGCATACTCCTTGGTCCTTTTAGCTATCAGTGAGGTGTCTCCAGAGCCCAGAGGAGAATTCGAGCAGAGGAGTCCTTTCCTGCCGCCATCACGCCAGATAAGCTAACTTGGCCAGCTGAGCTCAACATTATGTCCCCTCATCTTGAAATGACTTTATAAAAATAACATTTAGAGGGGAATTTAATTGTCGTAATATCAGGAACTGAGAACATCTCCAATACTAGTCCCAAAAGACAAACTATTGAAGTCATGATGACAAATACCAACAGAGCTTGAACAAAACAAAACCAGTATTACCTCATTTTACTACTTCACAACTGACACACATAGAATATTTGTAATAATATATGTCACTACAATATTCATATTAAATACATTCTGTACATAACTTGTAATTTAAATTGATTGTGATTCCTGGTTCCCTTGTAGTTGAATCAGGACACATATTCATTCATGCCAGTAATGAATACATATTGTTATTTGAAAAGTTACGAGTGACTTCTTTAAGATATTCTCATAGAGTGTTATATGTATGTGAGTGTCACAGTGTTGTTAAGAGTAGTGGATTAAATTAAATTGTTTATCTGTCTGTTGTTGTGACTTACACTTCATCATACACATACCCTAGACACAATAACGTAGTCATCACACTATTCCAGAATAATTCTGACTGAGATATATAGATATGTGGTAGCAAGTAAGTGGTTATATTATAATACACTACTCTATATTAGATATATATACCCTTCACAGCTGATCTCCAGTCAGTACACAAAGTCCCCATATAAATATTTATAACATCCCACTTCACCACACGGTGATATCGTCTGCCCCCGTCTGTTGTGCATATTTATACTAAATAGAATAAGTCATTTTCCCCCATAAATGTTTTGTCTTATATTCCTAGCAGACCTGATCAAAAGCGGGTCCCAGCGGACTTCCTCATTGTGTGTTTTTGGCCTGGGAAAGTTATACTTTGGATAGTTACCTGTGGCCTCAAAATTGTTTTGAGCCGTTACCGGATCTATCATTATAAGCGTGTACTCGCCAAAGATACATGAGAACAGTTCTGGACACTAAAAGTAATTTATCTGGACTTACCAAACCCAGCAATATTTTTCAATTTTTTATCAGCCCACTGGGGTGTACAGAAATAACATTTATTCCCGACTTCTGACAGTCGTATTCAAGCGAAGCATCCAGAGATTTACGCTGTTCGGAATCGGCACTCTAACATAGAGTCAGCCGATAGGATTATCATTATTTATCATTGTAACATTTTGGCAACCAGGCGTATTCCAATACTGGAATTATTTTCCTCTTTAAATTGTAAATCACAAGAGCATGTTCCTACATTGACTATTCACAGTAACATTTGTTAGCTAGAAAAAAACTACCAGATTTGGCGTTCCCCTCAAAAGTTGTTGTTAGAGGATGAACTGGGGCCATTGTGGGAAGGGAACTGGATAGATGTACGCCAAGAATATCTCCTAGGAGGTAAGAGTGAGAGAGTGGCCACTGTTTGCAAGAGAGGGTGAATATTTTTCTTTGTTACAGAGATTTTACCAACTCTGGATTTGCCTAATTTGGTTACTTTACTGTACTTATAGAGTCAGACTTTGTTTACTTTACTGTCTACTGTCTACTCTGTATCATAGTGCTAACCTTCGACCTTTGGGTTATTTTCTCCATGGGGGAGGGCGCATCTATTTTTGTTATTTCATATGTATGTAAATCTGATTTGTTTGATCTTTCTTTAGATAATTGGTGTTGTCAAGTTTAATGATAATAAACAACAAAGAAACTTAACTTTGTGTGTTGGTCAGACCCATACCCAATTATCCGTAGTTTTTTCACGTTTGTGTGTCTTGTTGTCACATAGCTGTGTGTGTGCGTAGTTAAACTTACATTTATATGTATGAGGAGGGCAAGGTTGTCTTGTACTAAATTACAGTCGTATAGATAGGCTGGAATAGAGAAACTTACTCATTCCAGAGACACATCTTTTTCCTTAAGCTACCCCCCGTGAAATCTATTTCTCACACCTGTCTCACGTAACTATCACCATCCACTCTACTTAGACGGGCCAAAATAACTCACAACCTATCTGTACGACAATCACAAACACCATACCCACGTACACTGTACACCTTACAATCCCAGGCATTGAGAACAGAACTGTGGAGACTCCCACTATTCTGAAAACGAAAACACTGGATCACCTCAACAACCAATACCCCAGTCCACAGTGGATTCATGTCTTCACTGACGGATATTCCGAAGAAGCAGTAAGGAAAGGAGGAACAGGGATCCAAATACTAATGCCAAACGCTCCAAAAATAGAACAGTCAATTGCTACTGGAGAACTCTCAACAAACTACAGGGCAGAGCTACAGGCTGTCCTAGAGGCTACAGAGATACTGGAGGAACAAAGACTTAAAGGATCAAATATAGTCTTCTTATGCGACTGCGTGTCAATTCTCCAGACTATTCAAAACGAACCCTTTTTTTTTTAAATTAATGAAGAAAAATATCCCGTTCAACCTCTGATGGGTTATAATTAGGATATATATAGTTTTCAATTCCAAATAATATGAACAACTGCCGATATGAGAAAGTGGCATCACATTTGTCAAATCATTGTAAATAGGGATAATCACAATTGTGCTTATACATTAAATAAATAAAATCAAATAAAAAAAAATATTTAAAAAATCAAATAAAAAATCAAGAAGAAACTCTGAACAAGAATAATATTAAACTGGAGGGGTGTAAAGGCCTGGTGGTTCCAATTATACAACTGACTTAAACAGATATTTAATTGACTTTCATCTATTAAAAGTCATATGCATTGTAAGCAAGCATCAGACCTTCACATTCCCAGCCACTATATATTAACATGTGTTCGTGTTAAATATTGTTTGACTACATTATGCAGTTCCCTAGGTCTGTCTATTCTTAACACCTCTTCTATAGTTATAGGTAAGTTGGATGCTAAAACGAACCTGAAGATCTCTTAACAAGAACAACCATAGAACATCTGAACCAGCTGTCCGTCAACAACAAAGTTTCACTGCAGTGGATTCCTGCACACTGTGGTATTGCAGGAAATGAGGCAGCCGACAGACTGGCAAAAGCAGGCACACAGAAGGAACAGTTTCACCACAGAGTCACCACAGAGCTTAGAGAGGTGCGGCGATTGCCAAAGTCTTGAGAAGACTTTGTGAAAAGCTAGTATTCTCCGAAAATATAGAATAATGAGGAAGAGATAGTTCCAGTGAAGGAACGAGATTAATAGGTAGCGTGGAGCATAGAGATGTTGCGGCGGCCGCCAAGGTCTGAGAAGACCTTGCGAGAAGTTAATCTTCTCCGGCAACATAGAAGATAATATAAAGGGGATAATTCCAGAGAGGGAAAAGAATAAATAACGGAGCTGAAGAAGATAAGAGTTAACTGTGGATCTAAGGTTGAGTATGAGATGGTGAGGTTTGGTCTGTAGAGAGATCATGGTCATTTAAAATTAAAAGGGAGACTCCGGAAGAGCACGAGAAGGATAAGGATTACACTCTCGAAGCTTTTACCTAGTGGTTTAGTTGGAGATTAAGAAAAAAACCAATGGAGACACATGACGAATAGAGTGTGAAGCCGAGACCAAGAAGGAAAAAGTCCTTGAAATAAAAGGACCAAAAAATTGGAATGGAATAGGTTCGAGATCCGGCTGATCAAGCTACAACATCGATCAACCTATAATCGAATCCTATCATCGTTAACCTGTGAAAATAATTACTTTTTACGGACGGGGAAGAAAGTATTAAATTGTTGCACTCAAGGCTAACGGAAATAGAAAGGTTAGTGGCAGTAATTATGAAGCGTATAACCGGCACAGACCCTGGTATTGTACAAATTGAATTGTCTGGCGTAAGGATGCCACCATGTTAGGTCAGAGCCAAAACTTGGATCAGAAGATTATGAACTGCTAATATTAGAATTATGGTGCCCGAGGAAATTAGCGAAGAAAATACCCCACCCCACCTCTCTCCCCCCACCCGTCTTGGCATATTGTCCATTACCACATCCACCGTAGACGATTCTTTCAATAACAATAATGCGTATTGATAACGGCTTAGTGGAGCTAGTAGATAGTATCAAGTTATTATAGTGAACATGACTTCTTTTGACTGTCAAGCAAATTAATTGCATTGTCTTCACTATAATTCAGAGAATAGAACCAATTAAAGCTGTCGATATCTTATTTTCAGAAGTGATTTTATGAGTAGTCTCTAGTTAGTGAATTGACGCTTCATGTTCGAGATTCAAGTGAGAGGACTTAGAGACGTTACTTTTTCACGTTCTTCGTGTTATTCAAAATCACAAACATTGTAAACAATAAAATAAATGCACAGACCTTACCACCCACGAAAACGTACTACCACTACGATCAAGATCTAAATGGCCTATTAGCTGTGACAATAACACTGCGGATTATAATGCTATTGTGTACGCTGATGGATCTGTAGTCCGTTGTGAGAAATCAGGATGCGGCTTCTCTGCTAGAATAAAGGGCAGAATCGTCGCTGAGTATAACGAGGCATACAGCACTACAACCTCCAGCATGAGAATGGAGGTAGAGTCAACTACTGCAGCCCTAAGGTGGCTTTATGAAACTTCATTAACAAGGGCATTTATTGTGTCAGACTCTCAGTCCAAAATGGATGTCTACGGCATGAATGGAAAACCGCCATATAAGCCTTGAATCTTCAGGAACTGGTGTGGATCTACTGTACTGTCATGCAGGGGTACGTGGCAATGAAAGAGCTGACAGACTAGCTTAAAGAGCACCCATAGTGGTTCATTGGATTTGGACAAGAGAAAGATACTGAGGATTAATTCTTCTTCTTCTGCGATCAGTTTCCTATGCTCAGCAATCTAAACAAGGAGATGTGTTGCCTTCATGAATCCAGTCGTCAGCAAGAGGTCATCGCGGGTGCCCCACAATTTCTCTTCCATTTTTGTCTCCTGGGGCCAGGTTTGAGCTCTCAAGTCACCAAAGAGAGGGCACGTTTGCAGAATGTGTTCCAGGGTCTGGGGGCCATTTTGGCATGTCCATATTTCATTTTGTGGAGGTGGGCTTGTAGTCTGCAGTGTCCTGTGCGGAGCCTAAAAATGGTGGTTTGCTGTGTTCTGTATAGCTTTAGGATGATGTCTTGTGGGTAATTGCTGCCTGGTCTCTGGCTCCATATTTTTGTTACTTTCTTTTGGTGAGTGTTTTTGCTTCCTGGAACTATCTTATCTCTCCTAATTCCTCCTTTATCTCCATTTCTCACCAATTCTCCATGGCCTTGTGCGCTTTATGTCTGCCAATTTCCCCATGGCCTCTCCAAATTCAAGTAATTCCGCCGTTTTCTTTATAATTTCTCAATATACACTTATTTTCTCTATTATCTTACAACTCTTAAGTTCGTCACTTTTCTGTGACTTCTAAATTTTCTCAACATTATTTATCTTAACCATTCTCTCATGTTCGCCATCTCCCATGGCCCCACATTTCTCACCATCTGAACTCTCATCTATCTCAACTCTCATGGTCGCCATCTCCCATGGCCCCACATTTCTCACCATCTGAACTCTCATCTATCTGAACTCTCATGTTCGCCATCTCCCATGGCCCCACATTTCTCACCATCTGAACTCTCATCTATCTCAACTCTCATGTTCGCCATCTCCCATGGCCCCCATATTTCTCACCATCTGAACTCTCATCTATCTCAACTCTCATGTTCGCCATCTCCCATGGCCCCACATTTCTCACCATCTGAACTCTCATCTATCTCAACTCTCATGTTCGCCATCTCCCATGGCCCCACATTTCTCACCATCTGAACTCTCATCTATCTCAACTCTCATGTTCGCCATCTCCCATGGCCCCACATTTCTCACCATCTGAACTCTCATGTTCGCCATCTCTCATGGCCCCACATTTCTCACCATCTGAACTCTCATCTATCTCAACTCTCATGTTCGCCATCTCCCATGGCCCCACATTTCTCACCATCTGAACTCTCATCTATCTCAACTCTCATGTTCGCCATCTCCCATGGCCCCACATTTCTCACCATCTGAACTCTCATCTATCTCAACTCTCATGTTCGCCATCTCCCATGGCCCCACATTTCTCACCATCTGAACTCTCATCTATCTCAACTCTCATGTTCGCCATCTCCCATGGCCCCACATTTCTCACCATCTGAACTCTCATCTATCTCAACTCTCATGTTCGCCATCTCCCATGGCCCCACATTTCTCATCTATCTCAACTCTCATCTATCTCAACTCTCATGTTCGCCATCTCCCATGGCCCCACATTTCTCACCATCTGAACTCTCATCTATCTAAACTCTCATGTTCGCCATCTCCCATGGCCCCACATTTCTCACCATCTGAACTCTCATCTATCTCAACTCTCATGTTCGCCATCTCCCATGGCCCCACATTTCTCACCATCTGAACTCTCATCTATCTCAACTCTCATGTTCGCCATCTCCCATGGCCCCACATTTCTCATCTATCTCAACTCTCATGTTCGCCATCTCCCATGGCCCCACATTTCTCATCATCTGAACTCTCATCTATCTCAACTCTCATCTACCTCAACTCTCATGTTCGCCATCTCCCATGGCTTCTCCCCAGTTTCTCCATTATTCCTGCCGTCTTCCTACAGCTTCTCAATGTTTTAATTCTCATTTAACTCAAAACTCTTATTCTCGCCATTTCTTATGGCTTCTCATATTCCTTATCTCCTTCCTCTCACATAATATCCTCGCCGTGCCTCATTGCTTCTAATTCTAATTTATTCTTTATTCCATCTCTTTTGACACTTCCGTGTCCTCTCCTATATAATAGCCTTGCCATTCTTCCATGGCCTTTAACCTACCTTATTTATTCAATATTTCCAAAATTGTCATCACTACCTCTTTACTTTTAAGCGCCTCTATTGTCTCTTTACTTTTAAGCGTCCCTAACGCTATCTGTTTATCCATACTTATGTTTGCTTCCTCCTCTATTTCGCACTTCGTAGCCCGCCTGTCCCATAATTTGTGATTGAAGTTCTCTCCAGTACCACATAACCTTTTATCCAACGATTATCGAACTTTGTTGGACGCACATGTTTCTTATAGGACACCCTATCACCCGGTCGAAACTCCTGTAATTTTGCTTTTCTGCCAGCGAAACGTTTCTGCCTGTCAAACTCCTTCCGTAAGTGTTCGAGTACTAATCTATTGCTTTAACTTTATGCTTTTCTTGCAAGATAATCTCGGTAAAATCCTCTCCATAATATTGTTTCCTGTCTGTCGTACAGACGTAATTGGTTTATTGGGCCCAGTCTAGGTAAAGAATAAAGGTTGACTGATACACGAGAATGTATAGAAAATAGGTTTCACAGGTGGTAGGTTGAGGGAAAGATATGTCTCTGGAGTGAGTAGGTTTCTCTCATCCAACCTATCCGTACAACTATGCTTTGTTACAAGACAGTCTTTGCCTCCCTATCTAAAATAAGAACAGGTTAATCTACACATACACAACAATATGTGACAACAAGACACACAAACGTGAAAAAACTAAGGATAAATGGGTATGGGTCTGACCAACACACAAAGTTACGTTTTATTGCTGTTTATTATCACTAAACAGTTTACAACATTGAGTTACCCAAAGATATCAAAAAAATCATTTACACATAGAGGAAATAAAGAAGAATGGAGCGCCTTCACCGTATAAAGGAAAATATTTACCCAAAGGTTGAAGGTTAGCACTAGGTTTACAGAATAACAATATTGGTACAAAACCAAACCACTAAAATTAATAGATAATTTCCAGCAACCATAAAATCAACACACACTCTCTCATTCATGTGGCCACCACTCACACTCTTACCTATTTTGTATTCTTCCCTTGGGTCTGAGTTATGCCTTGGTAAATATATTCCACGAACATAATCTCTACTGTTTCTGTGACTAAGTAATATATCACCCCAGCTGTCGAGGATACAAATTGGCCCCAGTTCATCCCCCCCAAAAAAACTAATGAGGTGAACGCCGAATAAGTTTACTTCCACGATGAATCCTGGTGGCGATATAAGTATTAGTGCGACCCGCAACACATAACACTGAATGACCCGTCATCGAAGCATCATTTTTTGGAGATGCCTAGATGGCGGGGAGGATAGTGTGATTCGTTTGCATAGCTAGGCGGGGTTGTCGCACGGAAGGTCCTGGGTTCGAGTCCTGGGTAAGCCACTTACGTCTGTTGTTTTTCTGTTGTCTAGTGTTCTACTTCTTTATTTCTTACGAGTGCCTGAAAACACCTTTATGTTTGTCTAATATTTATCTAATTGCCTATACTTTTCTTGGGACCAAAAGATGCAGCAATAGAGAATGCAGTCAGCGACCCATAGCTTGACTGCTTACATCAGGGTCAGCGAACCAGAGCTGACCAAGACCGTACTCCACCTCCACGTGGTGGTCCTGGAAACAGTCTGCAGCAGTGCAGTCTGGCTGAGCGAGTACGGATCGCAGAGGGAAGGCAAACCCAGTCCCCAAAAATGCCGTGCTGAAGTCGGATGTGTCGACCAAAAGGTGCAGATATCATAGCTACGGCGTAAACAGACACAACGCAACCACCGTCCTTTTCAGGGCAAACGAGGAAGAAGAAGAAGTGAATACTTTTCTTAATTTCTTGATTTTGCGTCATCATTAACTATAGGTTATATATACTGTGACATATTCATTGGATTAATTTCTAGCTCGGCTTTCCCATTGCTCCAAACTCTGCACTTTCTGCCATGGCTGATGATGACTTGCTGGTAGTTCGTCCATTTCTCACCTGGCTTACTCCACTCTTCCCCTTGAATATATTTTCAACTGTGGTCACCTGTCTAATTGTCGCCTCTGCCTGCGCCATCCATGACATCCTCCTCTTTATTCTTGCTACCCATGCATGGGGTGCCTTTTGTCTGAGGTTACTCGCATATACGCTTTTGCCTGTGCCATCGCATATCAGGATCTAATTGACAGCACTCCAAGCATGTACTACATCGTCACAATGGGGGTGTCACACATACAGCCCAAGACTATACACATCCCTTCATTTTGAATGTGTTCCAGTTGTTCTTTTTGTGGTACTGACAATGTAAGCATTCCCACACTGTACTCGATCACTGATATGACTATCTGATAATACAGGAGAAACAGTATTCTCTACTCCAGGTGCAATGTGGCCATTATTATTTTTATGGCTGCCAGGCCATTCATGCACTTCTGTATGATGTGATCTACATAGTACTTGTACGATAGCCCGCAATTGAATGTTACTCCAAGATATCTCAGCTTGCCTTGCCTTTCAATTTTCTGCCCACTGTCTGGAAGATCTGCTTTCAATATGGAGTTGTTCAAGGAGTACCACAGCAGACAGGCTTTGTTAGGACTGACCTTGGAGCTGGTTTCCTCGCACCATTTAGAAACCGCCTGAAGAGTCTCATGTCTGCTTCTGACTATTTCTTGTCTGTCCAAGCCAGCCATGTAAATGAGCAAGTCAACTGCAAAAGTTAACGTTCGTCCTGGCCTTGTTGGTTGAATGGTGGCCAATTTTGCTGTGTATATGTTAAACAGCAGAGGTAGTCCTGGTCAAAGTGCATTGGCTCTGATGTCCATGTTCCCAAGAAAATGTAACTGTTCTCTCCGCTAACGCAGCAGATATACATCTTGTTAGCCAAGGGTTTACATCACTGTGGCCATCCATAAAAGATGTCCACAAAATTCTGGCAATTTATGACCCTCCCCTCCACCATGTCCACTTTTGATTGACCCCTACCTCCTTGTGGACGTCCACTCCACATGGTTTTGATTAACCATATAAGCTTAAATTTTTAATCACCTACCTATACTTAAAAATCTAATTATGAAATCACAATAATTGTGATGTCGGTTCCCAGAGAGTTAATATACTAAGGTTGTTTGTTCCAGAGAACAGGAGCATAGAAGTTAAAACCTCTTTGTATTAGAGATTTTGAGTCTAGAAGGATTGGAAGGTCTGGCAAGAGGGACAAAATCTGAAGAACATTTATTTGGGTTTAGCTGGACAGTAAGAAGCTTTTGAAGATAAGAGGGTTTGTTACTCTTGATAGATTTGTATGTGAGTGAGAGTTGCCATGTGGTTTATGAAATATCCCCCCCCCTCCCATGTCCATTTTTTACATACCCCTCTCCTGTGGACATCTTTTATGGATAGCCCCACATGCCATTACACAGTTCATTAAGGTTGCAAAGTTCACACTGCTATAAGCATCCTATAAGTCTATGGTCCAGTTAAATCCATGTGGGACAGAATTTTGGTCAAGTTTGCATGACAAAACCTCGGTGCTGCTCTAACAAAAAAAAGATTTCCAGATCTGAGGGATTAAGTCAATGCCAGTGCCCCAATCAACTTCACCAGACTCTTCAGGACATTCTACAAGTGATTTCATTACAAAAATTGCTCAGTCTGCAGAAGACCTGCCCATTGTCAACGCAGTTCATGCTCTGGAGACTCAGCAATTGTAGCTCCAGCAAGTTAAAACATCCACAAAGGAAAATCGTAGACCTACAATAAGACTTTGTCCTGAAGAAGCTGATGATGAAATTAAGAGCAGAGCTGTTCACATGCAGGATGGCCATAACTTTACATCTGACACATGCATTGAATGTCTGGTGGAAAAAGTCAAAGCAAAAAAAAACCAAAACTGATAATAAAGACAACAGTAGCAAGGGAAAAGGTCAAGGAAATGGGGGAAAAAAGTAAAATCATTGAAAGTGATGACAATGAAGATACTACCACAGGCTTGGAGGCTTTTCTTTGTAATTTGTTGTCGTGAGAAATTCTAATCCACATATATAAATTAAAACGTAAATGTAAAGCCTAACAAATAAATTTAATAAAAGGAAAGAAGAATGGTAAAGAACAGTGCTGTCACAATGACTGTACTCGAAATCCCCCTTGTTTTCTCCTGCGTCTGCAAATTGTAACGTTTCACGTTGATAGTAAAGGCCTTCGGCAACATACACGAGTTTCCCCAACACAATAAAATGTGTACTCCAATTCTAAGAAAAACCTTGAGATACACAAGATGACCTAGATTTAAAATTCCATTCATGTCTTTTTTATACACTACGTTACCTAAAACGAAAGACAGATGGACTAAAGATAGAAAGAAGGGAGGGCTGAAAGCAGGGACGCAGGCAATACTACCACAGTCGCGCGATACACAATTGCTGCCATCACGCGTGTAAGGCCACATGCACTAGCTTTTTTCAAATCGACAGTGATAAAAAACACTACCCATACCAGAGTTAGGTTTTAAAATCCTGAAAAACGCTTATTAGGAAATATGACATTATACTGGTTTACGTTTGAAAACATTACAGTACCCAGACACCACATCGTTTTCGAAGTAAACAGGAGGTAGAAGAAAGTGCATATTTTGAACGCAGCCACTTAGCTCCTTTAAATTTGTATATTTGGGTTCCTTAGGACTTGCTGACAAAAAATATGTTAAACGTTACGCAAATAGTCTAGGAATTACCAAATTATAGCCAAAAGAAATAGTGAGGGATGTCAGACAACACCCAAATCAGAATCGCTCAGTGGCAGATTTTCACCCCACCATTGTACGGGAAATAGGCTGACATGTTACCTCCTATTTGATTGGCGGAAAATAAATGTAAGGCTAAACACGATTAGTCGGACTATAAATACTACTTCTTTGTTGTTAGGGGAAACGTGAGTAGGAGTACTTTTTTGAAAAGCTGTGTAAACATGGCATGATTGGTTAGACCTGCCAATATAGTCAATTAGAGGCGTCAGGTCAACACCACATTTGCAAATAAACTTACTACAGAATCAGTGCGTTGAGCACCAGTGCATATTTTGCTAAATAAAAGCCTGGGACATCGGCAGATCGAAATTGTGCTATATTCATTGCCGGTCAACGTAATTCTGTGTTATTTCCATGAATTGTGGTAAGCTTGAAATATTTGACATCTTTTAATGAAAATTGAATGTAAATTGATAATTTATGTCTGTATATATGTGTGGTTCAGTAGCGAACATGAGGTGAAGCATATATAGTGCTCCAACCTGAACAGAAGGTGTCGGAGGAAAGTAAAACTGCATGGAATTGCCAAACAGTACACTGCCACCTATATTATTGACTAGAAAGAAATAATGCTGGAATTGCAGAGGCGTAGTAACCATTAGGGAGGAATATACTGGTGAAAATTGTTTCAGATGAAGATAGCAGTTGGCCTACCGCTCTGAACTCAGTGTTTGTTATGTATTGTGCTCAGTGTAGAAATAGAGTATAAATTAGTTCTGAAGTAGGAGGTACAACCTTCTTGTTTCAGGGACTGTGGTCCTAAAGCTATTGAGCAGTACCTGGTCAGAGCTTTGCTGAATCCAGAGGCGGACAGCATACTCCTTGGTCCATATAGCAAACAGTGAGGTGTCTCCAGAACACAGGGGAGCAATCGAGCAGAGGAGTCTTTTCCTGCCGCCATCACGAAAGTTAAGCCTATGTGGCCAGCGGAGCTCAACATTATGTAACCCCATCTTAAACTGACATTGTATAAAAATAAGAGGGGAAATTAATTGTTTTAATGAACGGAACTGAGAACATCTCCAATACTAGTTCCAACAGAAATAAACACTTGAAGTCATGATGACAAATACCAACATAGCTTGAAAAAAACAACACCAGTATTACCTCATATTACCACTACACAACTGACACACATAGGATAAGATTAATAAAATATGTCACTACAAGATTCATATTGATAAATTCTGTACATATAACTTGTAATTAAAATTGATTGTGATTCCTGGTTCACTTTGTATTTGAATCAGGACACATATATATTAATGAAAAGTACTTAATACATATTGATATTTGAAAATTTACCAGTGACTCATTCAAGATAGTCTTATAGAATGTTACATGTGTGTGAGTGTCACAGTGTTGTCACGTGTGGTGGAATAAATTAAATTGTTTATCTGTCTGTTGTTGTTGTGACTTACACTTCATCATATACATACCCTAGACATTCAACGTAGTCATCACTATATTCCAGAATAATTCTGACTGAGGTATAAATATGTGGTAGCAAGTAAGGTCATCTATAATACACTACCCTTATTAGATATAGATACCTTCACAGCTGATCTCAGTCAGTACACTAAGTCCCCTATAAATATTTATATATCCCACTTTACCACATATATTGGGGTCTCGCTCTCGGGATTTTGAATCTTTCCCTATTAAAAATATTGGGGGTAATTCACTTCAGGGAATAATAGAAATTAAAAAGTATCCTTGGGTGAAAATAAATAACGTGAGCTCTCAGTGCCTGTAGTGTCCTTAGATAAATATTGATAGATTGAATTGTTACATTTGCATGTTAGACAATGGCCGACTTGGCAAAATTTCGATCTGCTGCTGTACAGACTGCGAAAGAGTTAGGAATGGACGGGCAAATTATGATTGCTTATGTCACTGCTGAATGTGACAAATATATTGAACGGGAAGAAAGAAGATTAGAAAAAGAGGCCGAAAGAAAGTTAGAGGCTGAAAAAGAAATTAAGAGGTTGCAGATTGAGGCTGAGGCTAAGAGGTTGCAGATTGAGGCGAGGCTAAGAGGTTGCAGATTGAGGCTGACAAAGAGGCTAAAGCATTGGAAGCAGAAAGGGAAGAGAAGAAATTAGCTGCAGAAAGAGAAGAGAAGAAATTAGCTGCAGAAAGGGAAGACAAGCGATTAGCTGCAGAAAGGGAAGCAGAAGATAAAAGATTACAAAGGGAACATGAGTTACGACTAAGGGAGTTTGAGTTTCAAGGCCATGCTCCTGAAAATGGTGCCAGTCCCTTTACCTCTGATGCCACTGCTAGCCAGGGAGCCTCAACCTCAGCTATGAATTTTCATTTAGATCATTTCGTTGAGAAAGACGATGATATTGAGAGCTATCTAAATAGATATGAACTATTAGCTACCACATATGGGTTAGAGAGAGAAAGGTGGAGCTTAAAGTTATCTCAAGGACTTCGTGGGGCAGCTTATGAAGTTTTTGCTAAAATGAGCAGAGGTGATCAGGAAAATTATGACATGCTAAAGCAGGCTCTTTTGTTAAGATATGAAAAGAACGCAGAATTTTATAGGAAAAAATTTAGGAATGCTAAACTACTGTCAGGTGAAACCTATCACCAGTTCTCTGCACGAATAGAGACATACTTGGAGAAATGGACTTCTCTGGGGAAAACCCAAGATCTTAAGGAAATGATCCTTATAGAACAATTAAGAGAGTCCATGGCTCCAGACCTGAGAAAGTTTCTCATGGAACAAGGTGCAGAGAGGCTGGGTGAGTTGCTAAATGTTGCTGAAAGGTATCAAGCAGCTCAAGCAGAGGTAACAGGTAATAAAAAGAAACAGGTAGGAAATTTTAGGGCACCACAGAACTTTAATAAATTTGATCCTAGGGATCAAAACAAAGGTAAGCACCAGTTTGATAGGCCACGGTCTGACAATAAAAATAAAACCCCACAATTCGATGAAAGGAAATATGATGAAAGAAAATCTTTCAACCAAGGAAAGAGAGGGTGTAAAAATTGTAAGATGAACAATCATGACACTGACCATTGTAGAAGGAAACCTCCTCATTGTGCTGCTATGACATCTGGGAAAAAGGAAAAAAAAAGGTCAAACCTGCAGAACTACAGGAACCATACCATCCCCCAGTGTGTGAAGATGTCATCTGTAATGGTGTCACTATAAGGTGTTTATATGATACCGGTTTAGATTACGATTCCGTTGTGAGTTCTCACCTGGTGCAGGCCGATCAATACACCACAGAAACAGTGGAGATTCAAACTGCAACCAAGGATGTAGCTACCATGACACTTCCCGTCGCCCGGATAAAGGTGAAAACGCGATATGTGGAAGGAATCATAAAAGCAGCAGTGATAAATGAGCCAATCTACCCTCTGATATTGGGGTGTAGATATGTCTTCTTGGGGAATCCCAAGAGACCTGTGATATTGGCAACAGTGCAGACCAGATCACAGTCTAAAAAGGAGGAGGATAATCCAATAAATACTCATCCAGATGAGATGAGGAAGGCACAGGCTGAGGACAAAACACTCAAGCCGTGTTTCAAGAAGTTGCCCAAATCTCATACACCTCCAGGCAAGGGAGAGTTTTATATGAAGAACAAGCTGATATATAGGAAGGCTGGATCTGAATCCAATGGTCACGGACAGCTGGTCCTTCCCACTTCATATAGGACTAAAGTGTTGGAACTAGGGCATGCGATTCCCTTCAGTGGTCATATGGGGATCAGCGCAACAGGACAGCGTATAGCTTGTCACTATTTCTGGCCAGGAATAACTGAAGATATCAAACGATATGTAAAATCCTGTCCAGAGTGCCAACGAGTAGCACCTAAACATTGGACTGCACCAGCAACTCTGGGGGAAATGCCCATAGTGGGAACACCCTTTGAGAGAGTTGCCGTGGATCTTGTGGGACCTCTCACCCGAACCAAGAGAAGGAACAGCTACATTCTGACTCTGGTGGACACTTGTTCTATGTGGGGAGAGGCGGTAGCCCTGTCATCGATTGATTCTAAACATGTGGCAGAGGCATTACTCACAATTTTCACAAGGTTAGGCTTTCCCAATCAAATCTTGACTGATAATGGCTCTCAGTTCAAGGGGAAACTAACTGAAGAAGTTTTCAGGATCTTCCAGGCCAAACACTTCCATTGTAGTGTGTACCATCCCCAAGGGAACGGCCAAGTGGAAAGATTTAATGGCACGTTGATGTCGATCCTGAGAAAGTTGGCACACGAAAAACCAGATACATGGGACCAGTACCTGCCCGCCGCCCTCTTTGCTTATCGGGAGGTACCCCATAGTTCAACCGGTATGGCCCCGGCAACATTATTGTTTGGAAGGCCAATAAAAGGTCCACTGGAAGCTCTGTTAAGAACGTGGACTGATGAAAAAGCAGAGGAAAATATTACATCCTCATACCAATATGTGAATGAGCTGACCACTCGTTTAAAAACTGGCTGGAAACTTGCCAATGAAAATTTGAAACAAGCCAGGAAGAAACATGCTGCCTATTATAACAGGAAGGCGAAAGACAGAGATTTGGCTGTGGGAGAGAAGGTACTGCTTCTTCTACCTGGTAGTCAGAATAAGTTACAAATTGGATGGCAAGGTCCATATACAGTTCTAGAGAAGGTGTCTAGAACAAATTATAAGATAGATAAGAAGGGGAAAGAAAAAATCTATCATGTGAATCTCCTGAAGAAATATTTGGAAAGAGAACATCAGGAAGAGACACACTTGTTGACCTTGTCTATCGCCATGGAGATGAAAAAGGAACCACTTTCATCATTTGAATATCCATTACACCCCTGTGAGACAGCGGCACAGGTGAAAATCAGTACACATTTAACGAAAACTCAGAAAGAGAGAGTGCAACAGGTTCTAGATAATCATACAGAGGTGTTAACAGACCGACCAGGGCATACAAACTTATTGGAATATGATATGAAACTGATAGACCCCACACCTGTCTGTATGAAACCATATTCGATTCCTTTTGCTAAGGAGAAAGCTTTGAAGGAAGAGATAGACTATTTGTTGAAGGAAGGAATTATTTCACACAGTGAATCTTCGTATAGTTCCGGTGTTGTACTCTTAAGGAAGCCCTCTGGAGAACATAGACTCTGTATAGATTACAGGAGACTGAATGCTATTACAGAAGGACAGGTGGATCCATTGCCGGATACAAATCAGCTGTTTGCCAGACTAAATAAAGCTAAATATTTCTCAAAAGTGGATCTGAGTAAAGGATACTATCAGATTCCAGTAAAGCCTGAGGTTAGACCATACCTAGCTTTTAGTACCTCAGAAGGACACTATGAGTTTAATAGATTGCCATTTGGATTGAAGAATGCGCCTAGTGTCTTCTCTAGGATGATGAGAAAATTATTGGACCCTCTGAATAATCCATGTATCACAAATTTCATGGATGATATCCTTATAGCAACAGAAACATTTGAGGAACACATTGACTCTCTGAACATGCTGTTTAATCGACTTAGGGAAGCGAATTTAACAGCCCGACCAACCAAATGTTGCGTTGGATGTAAAGAATTGGAATTCTTGGGACACACAGTTTATCAGGGAAACATGACCCCTGACCCAAAGAATTTAGAGAAACTAAAGAAAGCCCCGAGACCACAAACCAAGAAAGACGTGAGATCCTTTGTCTCATTATGTGGTTTCTACCAAAAGTATATCAAAAACTTTAATTCCATATGTGCACCGTTAACTGATTTGACACGTAAGGGAAATCCAGATCGAATTACATGGACACCACAATGTGAAATGGCTTACCAGGAATTGAAGGAAAAGCTAACAAGCAAACCTATTTTGAAATTACCTGACTTAAGTCAAGAATTCATTGTAAGGACGGATGCCAGTAATATTGGGTTAGGTGCAACTCTGCTACAGAGATCAGATGCATTGGATGGGGAATTAAGCCCAGTGGCATATGCTAGCAGAAAGTTGAATAAAGCTGAAACCAAGTACTCGACTAGCGAAAAAGAATGTCTTGCAGTAATATGGGCGATAAAGAAATTCAATATTTATCTGTATGGGAAGGCATTTAAGTTGCAAACGGATCACAAACCTTTGTCGTTTCTAGCACAGGCTAGACATGAGAATTCTAGATTACTCCGTTGGTCTTTATTGATGCAGCCATTTGAGTTTAGCATAGAGTATATAAGTGGAAAAACAAATCTGGGAGCGGATTTTTTAAGCCGCCATCCGTGTGATGAGAATCACCCTAAACCCCAGGAATAATAATAAATTTCTCTATGTGTATATAGAATTATAGACTGACATATAACGTCTGTTTTAAGTGGGGAGGATTTGTCGTGAGAAATTCTAATCCACATATATAAATTAAAACGTAAATGTAAAGCCTAACAAATAAATTTAATAAAAGGAAAGAAGAATGGTAAAGAACAGTGCTGTCACAATGACTGTACTCGAAATCCCCCTTGTTTTCTCCTGCGTCTGCAAATTGTAACGTTTCACGTTGATAGTAAAGGCCTTCGGCAACATACACGCGTTTCCCCAACACAATAAAATGTGTACTCCAATTCTAAGAAAAACCTTGAGATACGCAAGATGACCTAGATTTAAAATTCCATTCATGTCTTTTTATACACTACGTTACCTAAAACGAAAGACAGATGGACTAAAGATAGAAAGAAGGGAGGGCTGAAAGCAGGGACGCAGGCAATACTACCACAGTCGCGCGATACACAATTGCTGCCATCACGCGTGTAAGGCCACATGCACTAGCTTTTTTTTTCAAATCGACAGTGATAAAAAACACTACCCATACCAGAGTTAGGTTTTAAAATCCTGAAAAACGCTTATTAGGAAATATGACATTATACTGGTTTACGTTTGAAAACATTACAGTACCCAGACACCACATCGTTTTCGAAGTAAACAGGAGGTAGAAGAAAGTGCATATTTTGAACGCAGCCACTTAGCTCCTTTAAATTTGTATATTTGGGTTCCTTAGGACTTGCTGACAAAAAATATGTTAAACGTTACGCAAATAGTCTAGGAATTACCAAATTATAGCCAAAAGAAATAGTGAGGGATGTCAGACAACACCCAAATCAGAATCGCTCAGTGGCAGATTTTCACCCCACCATTGTACGGGAAATAGGCTGACATGTTACCTCCTATTTGATTGGCGGAAAATAAATGTAAGGCTAAACACGATTAGTCGGACTATAAATACTACTTCTTTGTTGTTAGGGGAAACGTGAGTAGGAGTACTTTTTTGAAAAGCTGTGTAAACATGGCATGATTGGTTAGACCTGCCAATATAGTCAATTAGAGGCGTCAGGTCAACACCACATTTGCAAATAAACTTACTACAGAATCAGTGCGTTGAGCACCAGTGCATATTTTGCTAAATAAAAGCCTGGGACATCGGCAGATCGAAATTGTGCTATATTCATTGCCGGTCAACGTAATTCTGTGTTATTTCCATGAATTGTGGTAAGCTTGAAATATTTGACATCTTTTAATGAAAATTGAATGTAAATTGATAATTTATGTCTGTATATATGTGTGGTTCAGTAGCGAACATGAGGTGAAGCATATATAGTGCTCCAACCTGAACAGAAGGTGTCGGAGGAAAGTAAAACTGCATGGAATTGCCAAACAGTACACTGCCACCTATATTATTGACTAGAAAGAAATAATGCTGGAATTGCAGAGGCGTAGTAACCATTAGGGAGGAATATACTGGTGAAAATTGTTTCAGATGAAGATAGCAGTTGGCCTACCGCTCTGAACTCAGTGTTTGTTATGTATTGTGCTCAGTGTAGAAATAGAGTATAAATTAGTTCTGAAGTAGGAGGTACAACCTTCTTGTTTCAGGGACTGTGGTCCTAAAGCTATTGAGCAGTACCTGGTCAGAGCTTTGCTGAATCCAGAGGCGGACAGCATACTCCTTGGTCCATATAGCAAACAGTGAGGTGTCTCCAGAACACAGGGGAGCAATCGAGCAGAGGAGTCTTTTCCTGCCGCCATCACGAAAGTTAAGCCTATGTGGCCAGCGGAGCTCAACATTATGTAACCCCATCTTAAACTGACATTGTATAAAAATAAGAGGGGAAATTAATTGTTTTAATGAACGGAACTGAGAACATCTCCAATACTAGTTCCAACAGAAATAAACACTTGAAGTCATGATGACAAATACCAACATAGCTTGAAAAAACAACACCAGTATTACCTCATATTACCACTACACAACTGACACACATAGGATAAGATTAATAAAATATGTCACTACAAGATTCATATTGATAAATTCTGTACATATAACTTGTAATTAAAATTGATTGTGATTCCTGGTTCACTTTGTATTTGAATCAGGACACATATATATTAATGAAAAGTACTAAATACATATTGATATTTGAAAATTTACCAGTGACTCATTCAAGATAGTCTTATAGAATGTTACATGTGTGTGAGTGTCACAGTGTTGTCACGTGTGGTGGAATAAATTAAATTGTTTATCTGTCGGTTGTTGTTGTGACTTACACTTCATCATATACATACCCTAGACATTCAACGTAGTCATCACTATATTCCAGAATAATTCTGACTGAGGTATAAATATGTGGTAGCAAGTAAGGTCATCTATAATACACTACCCTTATTAGATATAGATACCTTCACAGCTGATCTCAGTCAGTACACTAAGTCCCCTATAAATATTTATATATCCCACTTTACCACATTTGTGTGGGATTGATGTTGATGATCCGAACAAAACTGAAGCAAGTGTGCAATGTGATGTGTGTGATGAATAATGTTCGGGGCTTAGAGTGGATGAACAGTAAAGATGTTTATTGTTTTAAATGTCGGCCCTAGCAACTGTTCCCCCTTAAATGAAGAATGTGCGTTTGTATGTAAACAAATTCATAATTACATTGCATCTTTAATTTTACTTGTTTGAATTTTGATACAGTGGTTAATAACTTTAACTGAATATGTTGTAATTTGTTGTTGACAAGTGTGTTTTAACATTTCAAAAGAGGGATGGAATTACCACACATTCAAAATAATCTTGAAAATCTTTTCTTTTTTTAAAAAATTAACTTGAATATGATTAAAACCTTATTTATGGTGTGCTTTGCACTTATATATTAAATGATTTCTCAGGGGGAAAAAGCTGGTCACTGTCTCATATTTTGTTACCATCATTATTATTATTGTTTATTATTTTAATGATGAAGCTGCCGATTGCACCGGGCAAAAAGAATCTCACACAACAAGCAGAAGAGAGGAGAAAACGTCGAAAGGAGCACCAGGAAAATAAGCAGCTGAAAGCTGTCACCTCAGGGGTGCACACCCATGGTCAGTTATGACTGAAGGGGCTATTATTATTATAAACATTATGGGGTGTGATTGCCCCACCTTACCCTACAAGGTGAATGGACAACATGGGCAGGATCTCTGGAGAGAACCTTGACGGGAGTGAAAAATGACTTATGGCACCTTTACTACTTCATTATCAGATCAACAAGTGCCTGCCATTCCCTGTTTAGTTCCCAGTGGGTCTTTGAAGAGACAGACAGAACAGGACAACTACATCGTCAGGCATGTCATACAAGGCGATGGTAGATGACGAGGACAGTAGACAAGGTACGCCATGTTGCCAGACTGGCTGTCTATATTTATGTTACAGCTAGCCTTAACCTAACCTGGGTACCCTAATCCTGTTTTGAGCTTTGTCAAAGTGAATAACGTTCAACAAACACTGAGGCTGCTTTAAAAATAAAAACCCAACAAAAATTCCAGCTTGGAGTAATATCACACATTTTTGGCCAACATGGTAGCCTCCAGTCTACAACTTCAGCCAAGGTGACTAATAGGAGGTTGTTAGAGGCTGGCAATCTCATCATAAAAAAAACAAATTGCCAGAGACCATCATTGCAAGAGCATGTGACTGATTGGTGCAGGCTTCCTACATGAGGATCAGATGTAGTGGTGGCTCCATACTCAATAAAGAGCCAAAAGAAAATTATATGTCTACTGTTGTCCTCAAACATTGTCAACTGGGGATTATTCATAGAAGCTGTGTTCCCTAGTCAGGAGATGATATGTCAACTGTTGTCCTCAAACATTGCCAACTGGGGATAATCCATAGAAGCTCTGTGTTCCCTAGTCAGGAGATGATATGTCAACTGTTGTCCTCAAACATTGTCAACTAGGGGTAACCTGTAGAAGCTCTGTGTTCCCTAGTCAGGAGATGATATGTCAACTGTTGTCCTCAAACATTGTCAACTGGGGGTAACCTGTAGAAGCTCTGTGTTCCCTAGTCAGGAGATGATATGTCAACTGTTGTCCTCAAACACTGTCAACTTGGGATAATCCATAGAAGCTCTGTGTTCCCTAGTCAGGAGATGATGTGTCTACTGTTGTCCTCAAAATAGAAGCTGTGTTCCCTAGTCAGGAGATGATATGTCAACTGTTGTCCTCAAACATTGTCAACTGGGGGTAACCTGTAGAAGCTCTGTGTTCCCTAGTCAGGAGAAGGAAACATTGCAGTATGTACTCTCAACTTACAAGGTCTCACTCGGACGAGATACATGGCAATGCAACAGAGTACTAAATGAGCTAGCTGCTGCAACTGACTTGGCAGGGTTTAAGCCAGACAGCCTAATATCACAAATATCTTCTTCATTCGCCCTCAGACTTTTACATTAATGACTAATATATACTTCCTGAGACATCCCAAACATAAAATCTTTAGATTACCAACCCTTCTTGATGGTGCAAATGATGGACGTACCGTGAAATTATTAGGAAGCCTTACTTAGTCGTTCCTGTTCTACCGTGAGGTGTAGAGGTTTGGAAGAGAGAGTGCCATACTTTCCTATCGGCTGTCTTCCTCCTGGCTTGGTTTCATTCTTGTCCTTGGCCCTTCAAAGATTGTCTAATGTTGTCCTCCTAGTGGACTCTGGGTCGTCCTCGGGGTCTGGATCCCTGGCTCTTAGTTTCCCATGCTTGTCGTGGTAGCCGATCTTCTCCCACTCTGCAGACATGGCCAAACCATCTTAGTTGGGACTGTTCTACTTGGGTCTGCTGGGGTTGGGTTTTTAGGCCTTGACATATCGTCTGGTTGCGGGCCATGTCCCAACCAGCTTTATTGCCCCACTCCTCGTCATCACACCAGGTTATAAAGATTGAGCTGACAGTGACATTTGAATCTCAGATTAGATAAATAGCATGCTTTCAAAATCATCACCATTTTTTACCTGTCCACAGAGATTAGGCCTTCAACAAACATAAGCTGTCTACCTGTCCAGTGCCATCGGCTTAGGGTTCTTCCATTTCTTCATCCCTTTCATGTCTGTCTCCAGGTGTTCTTTGGTCTCCCTCTACCTCTCTGACCATGGGGATTCCAGAACAAGGACTGTCTTGTAACGCTATCAACAGGTTTTCTTCATGTGTGTGTCCTATCCACATTCAGCATCTTCTTCTCATCTCTTGTTCCACTGGCACTAGCCTGGTTCTTGTCATCTCTTGTTCCACTGGCACTAGCCTGGTTCTTGTCATCAGTTTCACATTAGTCATCTTGTCATATCACTTCAATCTTTCTATTCTAAGGAAGTTTCATGTATGAGTCTATTTTTTGTTTTGGTTGTTGTTCTCCATGTTTCGGGGCCATACAATAAGACTGACTTGACATTTGAATTTTAGATTCTGATTTTATCCAGAGACACTACCTCTTTCAAATGTTAGTTTTCAAGATGTTAGTTTTTAAACTAATAAGAGTAACAATACATACACCAGGAAATGTAGAACACAGAATGGACAGAATAACTTACATAGAAATGTTACTAAGACAAGATTTCATTAACCCTTTATTTCTGAAAGCTGATAATTGCATCAATAAAATGTACACTGGTAAAGGATAGAAAGCACATATTATTACTAATGTTACACTTGAGTAAAACAATGCATCTGTGTGGCTAATTATTAGCAATAACATTTTGTAATAAAAGGTTACTGAATAAATGATATCATGCAAAGATGTGGTGGGTGGGGGGACAAGCAAAATTCTAAGAGACTTTCTTCATTCATCATTATACAGCCATATCTATCTCTTATTAGGGATGGGTGAATTCAGGGTTAGACCTCTAACCAAACCACTGAAACACCTCCACGTACTGCATCCTGGAAACAGGCAAACTTTAAAGTTTTTGCAACAGGCCTCTTGACACTTTGTAACACATGAGCGTGTTACTGCCGAACTCAGATTTGGAACAAGTTTTTTTTTTTAAATGAAAATTTTTTCTTCTTCTCCTCCCTATCCCTGAAGTTTCAAGTGTTCACTCTGCTGTCCCCCATCTTCCATGTTTGGGGTAGAATTTCTAGGGCTTTCTTACAAACCCAGCGGGGGCCACACCAACTCCAGACGTGTGATGGTGGGGTGTTCAGTGCCACGAGCTGGAGGTTTTTTTAATAGCTGGGGACTGGATGGGTGTTCATTACCACGAGCTGGGGGGTCCTATATCCTAAAGGTATTTTTTTTAACATCAGCCTACTCCAGTCATTTCATGGCAAGTATCATTAGACTCATGATATTGCCGCATATCCAGGCAGGCTTCTGACTTACAGGTGCTCAAACTGGTACGAACATCCAGATAACTGTTGGGACAGATTGGACTATAAAGCCTCTGCGTTGGGAGAGAGTCTGTGCTCTGTTCAAACTGGACTCTTGTTAAATAAAATTACAAGGCAGTCCAAGTTCTGGATCTCCCATGCAATATAAATAGAAGGAGACGTAAACACATGCAGACGGGAACTGCAGTCAGACATTCAAGGAATAAAAAAAAAATACATTGAAAGACCACGAGTACAAAGCACAGAAAGACCATGAGTACACAGCACAGAAAGACCACGAGTACAAAGCACAGAAAGACCATGAGTAAACAGCACACAGACCATGAATGCACAGCACAGAAAGACCATGAGTACACCACAAAAAGACCATGAACACACAGCACAGAAAGACCATGAGTAAACAGCACTGAAAGACCATGAATGCACAGGACAGAAAGACCATGAATGCACAGCACAGAAAGACCATGAATACACAGCACAGAAAGACCATGAATGCACAGCACAGAAAGACCATGAATGCACAGCACAGAAAGACCATGAGTAAACAGCACAGAAAGACCATGAATACACAGCACAGAAAGACCATGAGTAAACAGCACAGAAAGACAATGAATGCACAGCACAGAAAGACCATGAATACACAGCACAGAAAGACCATGAGTAAACAGCACAGAAAGACAATGAATGCACAGCACCGAAAGACCATGAATACACAGCACAGAAAGACCATGAGTAAACAGCACAGAAAGACCATTAATACATAGCACAGAAAGACAATGAATGCACAGCACCGAAAGACCATGAATACACAGCACAGAAAGACCATGAGTAAACAGCACAGAAAGACCATTAATACATAGCACAGAAAGACAATGAATGCACAGCACCGAAAGACCATGAATACACAGCACAGAAAGACCATGAGTAAACAGCACAGAAAGAGCATTAATACATAGCACAGAAAGACCATGAGTAAACAGCACAGAAAGACCATTAATACATAGCACAGAAAGACCATTAATACATAGCACAGAAAGACCTGACGTGAATCATAGAAAGTATGTGTTCCCTGGGGAGCTGAAGGGAAATGGAAGAATGGCTCTATATTAAATTCCCTGTTGGGAGAGGACAATCAAATGTAAATCCCCAACATTTTGTTCCATACAATCTAGCACCTAAAACCTTTATGGAAGAAATCAATCCTGGCACAATGGAGATATGGTAACCTTTAACTCCAAAATGTTACACGTTCTGTAAGAACTACTGGATCAAGTTATAAAACACCAATTTTTGCAATACTGCAGATGTGAATATAGTGCAAGGCAAGCTAAGAACTAAAAAAAGAAAACTAAACCAGTAACAGAAATTATGGCCATAGATTACAACTCAATGTACATTATTATATACAAATGGGACCCAAAGATGTAGCAATAGAGAATGCAGTCAGCGACCCATAGCTTGACTGCTTGCATCAGGGTCAGCGAACCAGAGCTGACCAAGACTCTACTCCACCTCCACGTGGTGGTCCTGGAAACAGGCTGCATCACTGCAGTCTGGCTGAGAGAGTAGAGATCGAAGAGGGAAGGCAAACCTGGTCCCAAAAAATGCTGTGCTGAAGTCGGATGTGTCGGCCGAAAGGCGCAGATATCACAGCTCCGGCATAAACAGACACAACGCAACCAACGTCCTTTTCAGGACGAATGAGGAAGAAGACGAATAATATACAAATAAAAATTTATAAAATGTTATGATTCCTCTGCCCACTAGTGGGAAAAAATTAGTAAATAATGCACCATTTACAAATTCTTGTGAAGAAAAAAATGTAGTTTCTTCCTAATAAACAGACAAGCAGACGAGCAGACAAGCAATCGCGTGAAAATGTACATTATTCTAGTTAACCCCTTCTCAGTTTCTGTGCTAATGTTCTCTGTCTGGTTTTACTGTTGTCTGCATAGAAAATCCAAGACCTTGAAATAGCCTTCCCAAATCCACATTTGAATAAGCACTTTTGTCCAGCCAGTGAGCAACGACACGCTTTAATTCCCTGTAAGTCTGCAAGATCTCCTGGTTCATTTTACGAGCCACGGCTGAAATGACAAGAAAAGAATAAACATTTGATGTACAATCTCTGGAAAGTAAGAGAAAATAGTTCTGAATGTCTGAAGTGATAACCTACTATGTTCCATTTTGTTTATTCTCCACGGAACTCCAAACATTGCTCTCCAAAAATTACTATTGCCCGCAGTCATTTTTAGGCCCTTAATTTCTGGTTGCATGAGGCTGGCAACCTCAACAAACTGCTACAAACACCACCACGGCAAAGCATGTGAATGATTGGTGCAGCCATCTTGCAAGGGAATCAGCTGCACTTGTGGCTCCATGGGAGTTAAAAAAGGAAAATGATGTCCTGGTTGCTTTGGCTTCCTCTTCTTCTGTTCTTCTCTAGGTAGTTCTTTCACTTCCTCTTCTGCTGACTTCTCCAGGTTGTTCTCTTTGGCTTCCTCTTCTGCTGACTTCTCCAGGTTGTTCTCTTTGGCTTCCTCTTCTGCTGTTCTTCTCCAGGTTGTTCTCTTTGGCTTCCTCTTCTGCTGTTCTTTTTCAGGTAGTTCTTTCACTTCCTCTTCTGCTGACTTCTCCAGGTTGTTCTTTGGCTTCCTCTTCTGCTGTTCTTCTCCAGGTTGTTCTCTTTGGCTTCCTCTTCTGCTGTTCTTCTCCAGGTTGTTCTCTTTGGCTTCCTCTTCTGCTGACTTCTCCAGGTTGTTCTCTTTGGCTTCCTCTTCTGCTGTTCTTCTCCAGGTTGTTCTCTTTGGCTTCCTCTTCTGCTGTTCTTTTTCAGGTAGTTCTTTCACTTCCTCTTCTGCTGACTTCTCCAGGTTGTTCTTTGGCTTCCTCTTCTGCTGTTCTTCTCCAGGTTGTTCTCTTTGGCTTCCTCTTCTGCTGTTCTTTTTCAGGTAGTTCTTTCACTTCCTCTTCTGCTGACTTCTCCAGGTTGTTCACTTTGGCCTCCTCTTCTGTTGTTCTTCTCCAGGTTGTTCTTTGGCTTCCTCTTCTGCTGACTTCTCCAGGTTGTTCTCTTTGGCTTCCTCTTCTGCTGACTTCTCCAGGTTGTTCTCTTTGGCTTCCTCTTCTGTTCTTCTCCAGGTTGTTCTCTTTGGCTTCCTCTTCTGCTGTTCTTTTTCAGGTAGTTCTTTCACTTCCTCTTCTGCTGACTTCTCCAGGTTGTTCTCTATGGCATGGCTTCCTCTTCTGCTGTTCTTCTCCAGGTAGTTCTTTGGCTTCCTCTTCTGCTGACTTCTCCAGGTTGTTCTCTTTGGCTTCCTCTTCTGCTGTTCTTCTCCAGGTTGTTCTCTTTGGCTTCCTCTTCTGCTGTTCTTCTCCAGGTTGTTCACTATGGCTTCCTCTTCTGCTGTTCTTCTCCAGGTTGTTCTCTTTGGCTTCCTCTTCTGCTGTTCTTTTTCAGGTAGTTCTTTCACTTCCTTTTCTGCTGACTTCTCCAGGTTGTTCTCTATGGCTTCCTCTTCTGCTGACTTCTCCAGGTTGTTCTCTTTGGCTTCCTCTTCTGCTGTTCTTCTCCAGGTAGTTCTTTGGCTTCCTCTTCTGCTGACTTCTCCAGGTTGTTCACTTTGGCTTCCTCTTCTGCTGTTCTTTTTCAGGTAGTTCTTTCACTTCCTCTTCTGCTGACTTCTCCAGGTTGTTCACTATGGCTTCCTCTTCTGCTGTTCTTCTCCAGGTTGTTCTTTGGCTTCCTCTTCTGCTGTTCTTCTCCAGGTTGTTCTCTTTGGCTTCCTCTTCTGCTGTTCTTTTTCAGGTAGTTCTTTCACTTCCTCTTCTGCTGACTTCTCCAGGTTGTTCTTTGGCTTCCTCTTCTGCTGTTCTTCTCCAGGTTGTTCTCTTTGGCTTCCTCTTCTGTTCTTTTTCAGGTAGTTCTTTCACTTCCTCTTCTGCTGACTTCTCCAGGTTGTTCACTTTGGCTTCCTCTTCTGCTGTTCTTCTCCAGGTTGTTCTTTGGCTTCCTCTTCTGCTGACTTCTCCAGGTTGTTCTCTTTGGCTTCCTCTTCTGCTGTTCTTCTCCAGGTTGTTCTTTGGCTTCCTCTTCTGCCGTTCTTCTCCAGGTTGTTCTCTTTGGCTTCCCCACTCTTCTCTAACCCTTTGCTTTCTTGGCATTTCTGCTTCTACTGATTGTTTCCTGAGTTATGGCCTTTCAATCTCCATTTTGGAGACAGACATGAAAGAGATAAAAAAGACGATACAGCAAGTACAGAACAGAATAACCTGATGTGATTTTGTTGACGGCTTAAGTTCCACAGTGAACTGACCAGTAATGATGATTATCCTGGTTAAAAATACAAACTAAATGCCAAAACTGGTCACACTGAGATACTACCAGACTCATTGGTTGAACCATTAACCTCAACAAAATACAAAATAAATACCAAAACTGCTAATAGAGACACCATCAGACTTATGGTTAAAGCATTACTTACTTAGTTGTTCCTCTTCTACCCTGGGGCATAGAGGTTTGCCAGAGAGAGCACCACACTATCCTATCGGCGGTCTTCCTACTGGCCTGGTTCCAATCTACTCCTCGTTCCTTCAGGGATTATCTAGGTCGTCCTGGAGGTCTAGCTCCTGGTTTCCCATATCTATTGTGATAGCCGATCTTCTTCCATTCTGCATTCTTTTTCTTCTTCATTCGCCGTCAGACTTCTACATTAATGGCTCTAAAAAGGTAGTAGTCAGCTCAAGGGTCCTGACATCTCCAAGCAGTTTTTCGAGGAAAGGAGTGGGTTGTTGCCACATGTCACTCCATTCACTGCAGTTAAGTTGGGCAGGACTGGAGCAGATGTTCAGCTGTTATGGGACTAGTGCCACAGGAGCAGAGATCTGTTGGACCAATGTTGTACTTGTGATATAGATGGTACCTCAATCTACTGTGACCAGTGCATAAGCGGAAACTGATGACCTGGTCTCGTTGGTGATATGCATCATCTTTTATGTGACCTGGGTGTTCTCTGTCCCATTTGGACTTTAATATGGCTTTTATAGTTGTTTTAGCAATTTCATAAGTTGTCTTTATATTGTTTTGTTGCAGTGTTCCCCCTTCTTTAGCAAGTCTATATACCTCTTCATTGCCTGGAATGTTGCAATAGGCTGGTATCCCCTGGACTGTGCACATGTTGAACTATTTGGCCAGTCTTTCAAGTGAGTATCAGATCTTCCAATCCTTTAGCATGGTGGCTCTTCAGGGCTGTTATTACTGAGAGGACACGTGTAAAGATCAGTTTTTCTGCATATGCTTTGTATTCAATAAGAGTTTTCGCTGCCTGTTTCAGGGCCTCTGCTTCAGCACTGAAGTCATTGCAGTATTTGCCAGCGGCAATTGCCATAGAGTGTATTCTATTCTTTAATTTAATTAGGATGCCAGCTCCATCATTTTTCAATTGCATTTTTTTACGGAACTATCAGTATATGTATATGTGCCCAGAGCTTTGCTGGAAATTTTTGGTCAATATTTTTGGTTGCTATACGTACACCCACATCACACTTATGTACACCCACATCACACTTTCCGTTTCCATCAAATAGGCAAATGTTAATACGAGCTATACTTACCTTTTTCTACCTCGTTTAAATAGCTGCTGGCCTTGGGAACATCAAATATGTAGTCGTAGAAGCACAACTGAGTATACAACGATGAGTCTGTGTACTGGAAGACGAAATCCAACAATGCACTTACAATTTCTCAACATTTAAAACAAATAATTAAAACATTAACAAATTTAGTTTAAGTCAGAATAAAATGCCAATGAAAATTTCATGCACAGAAAGGGGAGACTACTTCAGAAATGAAAGTATGTGTCTGGTAATACAGTATATATATATAAACAGCTTATTGTATTGTTCATTTAACTGACTTTGTATTTTAGTTAAACAGGAAACATGTCCTACAGTCTTCTACGGCCTAGATTTTGGAATACGTCAAACATCTTATGCCATATGTATTACATAGCATGTTATACATCCTTTGTCTACAGTCTACATTAGGGAATACACCAAGCAACCAGAGAATGACAGAATAACTGACGAACCATGACAGATTATGTTAACAAAATGCCGGATTTTAATTTAACTCAAAATGCAGGAAATGTTTGAAGCATAAATCAAGTAACAAAATGAAATTTTTAAAAAAAATTTATGTATAGACATTTTAAAATTTCTGATCAGTTGAAATGTACCAAAGTTCTATGTGTAAGGAAATCTCACTTAATTTGTTAATATACTGGTATTATGAAATGTTGGTACCACAAGAAAGATCTTTTAGTGACCTTTGTAAGGTCATAAAATATTAAAATAGGACAATGCAGTTTAAAAAAAATTATGCACATTTTTACACTATGGTAAAATGTTGAACTCCGAGAAAGCTGGTGCGGTATTAATGCTTTTAAATAGGTGATGGCTTTTAAATCTATCTATGATCATTTTTTGACATATGTAACCTACATACAGTTTCAAAAATATCTCAGCACCCATATTTTAAATAAAATGTTAGGTTTTTGCATTTTTCTCAAAATCAGAAAAGTCAATATATTAAAGATTCTGACAGAATACACCACATATTATGGGTTTTACCTCTGGATGGAGGTATCCCTTGCCACAGGTAGGACATACTGGATGACCCCTCTGCATAATCAGGGGCGTCTTGTTGGTTCTCACCCCACAAGCTGTGTCCTCACAGACAAGCCAAGCCTGGAGAAGGTAGGATATTACAAAATTAAATAACGCAGGTTCAGTCAGTGCGAACATATGTTAAGACTTTACAGACAACATGAGCAACAACATGGTGTATAACAGAGAGAATAGAATGCACAGGAATGTACAATGCTATTACTGAGTTAATTCCAGGGTTAGATCTCTGAATGTAACCTGCTCTTGCATGTAATCCAAAGTTAGATCTATCTCTGAATGCACGCTTTTCGTGTTAATTCCAGGGTTAGATCTCTGAATGTAATGAGATATTTTTCATTTAACAAAAAAAGTCTGCGCTCTTAACACTTTGCTGGCCAAATTCGACGATCGTCGAATTTGAGCAATATACCTTTGCTGACCAAGCTATGGTGTGGGAGTCATATTCGAATGACTATGAAAGTGACAGGGCAGCCATGTCGATAGTTTTACTAAATAAATCTCATCCAGATATTTATTTCATTTAAAAATGGCTACGCCCCACGAATTATAGCGTGTAGCGATGTTAATGTTAATCTGATTAAAGTTTGATTATTTTTTTTAACAAGAGCCAGTTCACTATTTTCATCATGAGTGATGACAAAAACCAGATTTATAACAGAGACCATCCTGACTCTGGCAGGGAATCTGATGCTGAAAGTGATATCTCATGGCTAAGTAGAGATGGAACATTGAATAATAACACTAGTGACGGTAGCGACAACAAAATTGGAGGTGATGTAGGTAGGCCTGAAGAAGGAGATGGGTGTGGCACAAGGGACGATAGCAGGAGTGCACATCTAAATAATCTTTGGAAATGGAAAAAGCTTGCTCAAAATGAACTTTCTGAGCTTGACATTCTTCCTCCACATGAAGAACAACAAGGTATCAAGGCAGACACAACTGATTTCAAGTCCATTGATTTTTACAAACTTTATTTTCCTGATACTGCCATAGATCTGATCACAGGCGAAGTAAATAGGTACGGAGAAAATCACCTCGCTCAGCACACAGGGAGGAATATATTTCAAGCAACACCTGCCAGCAAAACCCACAAAGTGAAGATTCAAAGTATTTGTACTCACTGATGCTAAAACACAATACTGCCTGACATTGAAAATTTATACTGGTAAGGAAAATGATGAAGGTTGTGTTAGGGCAACTTCCAGGGTTGTGAAAGATCTTCTTGATGGATATGGCAACAAATGACATATTCTCTACTGCAACAGCTTTTATTCAGCCCCAGCTTTATTTCAAGAGCTGAAAGAAATTCAGATTGGTGCATGTGGAACAGTAGGTCAGAATAGGAAGCATTTTCAAAGAAAAAGCAACTCAAATTGAAAAAGGCAGATCATCCTGTGTTTTGTGCCACAGAAGATTAAGGCATGCTGGCAGTCACCAGGCATGATGGACACGACGAAAAAGAGAGTTAACAGAACAATTATAGTCTACAAAGGTTCACTCCAAATGAAGCTACCCCTTATGGATCCACGACAGGTAAAAAAAAGATCGGTGGAATTCCTTAAACACTCCTCAAGGCAGTAAACAATTCAGTTTTAAAAAGCTGCCAGTGCTTACATGCTGAAAGTCGCAACGAACGTTTGAAGATGTTTATGGGAGGTGCCAACCATCGTTTCGGTCAATCCTCAATGGCTGACTTACAGTCCCGGCATGACTTCCATGCTATCCCGGACCACACACGAGACGCGCCGTACGCCAGTGGTTTAGGAAAAAGGACACAAATAAGTTTTTACCGTGCGGGGATAATGAAGATACCTGCCAGATTGGGGCCACATTTCAATGTGAATTTTATCTGTTTTCAAGCCTATTGAATTAAATTAAAAATTATGAGGCATTACTTTTTGACCATCCCTCGTATAAATGGTACCTGCCAATATCATTTCTTAGTTGAAACTGCCCTGGTCAATGGGCACATAAACTACAACACTGCCAACTCTGCAAGAAAGATCAAAGCAAAGGGTACAGGCAGGATGTCAGTCTCACTCTTACTGAACCTGATATTCTTAAACACACTGTGACACCTTCAAGACCACAAGTCACAACAACATGACTTACTGAGCACTACTTTATTGACAAATATGAAAGGACAAGGTACAAACCAGACTTAAAGTGTGTAAGGCTGCAGGGAAAAAAGCCAGACTGGCATGTACTGCCCAGATTACAATGTACCATTATGTCTGATACCATGCTTCAAGTTATACAACATTATGCCTGATAACCTGCTTCAAGTTATACAACATTATGCCTGATAACCTGCTTCAAGTTATACAACATTATGCTGACAACCTGCTTCAAGTTATACAACATTATGCCTGATAACATGCTTCAAGTTATACAACACAGTCCAGGATTATCAGCAGCCCATAAAAAGACTCTTGCAGAGACCCACAGCTACAACTTCAACCCCCATTAATGAAGGAAGCAGCTCAGACTCCAACTAGAGATACTTAACTACTCACACATTCACAAGCACTCACTGTCAGATGCCACAGACATTGAATCCACTCAAAATAGAAAAATGCAAATATTAAATTTTTTTTTAGTCCTTCATGTTCAAATATGGGGACGTTGCAACCATTATGGTGCTCTGAAAATTTCAAAATCCTATGTCTTTTTTTTCTCTATTTTTTTTTTTGAATTTTCAACAACAAAATTTATGAAATCTGCTAACACCCTGCTCTGAATTGCTGGTCAGCAAAGTATTAAAACTAGGCTTTAGTCAAGCACTTTAGGATGAGAACTGAATGCAAATTGAAACAGACAACATCTTAACCAAGTGGCCTTTCATGCCGTTTCCTCCCTCCTGGATGATTTCTCCCATTTAATTTTGCAGTAAAGTCATGCAGATTTTCTCTCAAAGTCTTGAAAATGAAGCCATCCTTTCAATCCTTACCTGATAGTATTTATTCACATGGTTATGTATCCTCCTTTGAAGAAGATTCTGTAGCTTTGCCTTTAACTTCCACAATGGCAGCCTGCATTCAGCATTAGGACATGCCAGAAGGGCTGGGCTGATATTAGAATCCTGTTAGTGAGAATATGACGTATAACCGTAAGTGACAATTTGAAACCAAACACACGATTAATTAGAGAAATGGAAATAAAGTATGTGCTTATTTCAATTGACCCTATCACTAAATAACTTATCACTATGGGCCTGTGTGCCCATTTATTAACCCTTTTAAAATGAAATGTGTTCGTTCATTGTTTATTCTTCTTTATTCCCTAAAGATCACTGGACCATTACTGAATTAACCCTCATGTAAGAAGCCAATGCCTATAATCTTGAAGTAGTGGATTCTGTAGCTATTTGTTTAAGATTATGTGGTTTCCAAAAACATGCACAGCCTAACTTCTTGTCACCTCTTACAACATACCTGGTGTGAACCGTCATCCTATTTTTTCTAAATCTCACCAGACCTCTGAGAACCACACACTGTGCAAATTGTTTTCTTTACATTAATAGGAGAGAAGACAGGAGGCAGAAAAATGTGAAGCAATTAATTACCATCATCATCTATTCTTGTCACATTCAGGGGCCCATAACAGAGCAAGAAAAATTTAATTAAGCTTGTCTCCTTCAAATCTGCCATGTTTTCTGTGTCCATGTCAAGTCTAGTCTATTGCTAATCTTGACAGTCATCTATGTTTATGACTGTAACAGATCAATCATTGGTGACTAATGTGAGGTTGTATGTAGGGGCAGGTAGATTAAGAAATTCTACCCAGAAACCACTGCTACAAAAGCATGTCCTTAGACATAGGCTTACTCAAGAAAACAATCTTCTACAGTGACCCTATGCCCCCATAAGGAGCGAAAAAGGAAATGATAATGATGTTGCTTATTGACTTATTTCTAAAGATGAGGCTTGTTGCCTAATTGAGTGAGGATTCAAACATCTGAGAACTAGCTTCAATTTTTGTACTTTGTCAAAATATTCTTTTTTAAACTTGTATTTATTTATTTTTGAAGTGTATATTTATCTGTTTAAAGCAGCTGACAGACCTGTATGAGTAACTACTACTGCTGCTGTGAGTATTTTTCAACATTATGAATGAGAAAACAAGCCGTAAATTTGACTCACATTGCCAGTGAAGACCGAGTCCAGCACAATCTGGCGGTCACAGCTGGCAGCTGGGCAGGTGAAAGTGAATCTGTCACAGCTTCGAAATCTTTCCTCCAAGGTCAGCTGCATGGTGACAAGATCATCTTCTGCAGTGTCTTCCTGACGTGTGGTGTGCCGATAACCAGACGGATCCAAACCTGATTTAAAAAAATAAAAAAGTTGTCCGTGTAGAAAATGTTGTATGTGCACATTTAAATATCTCCTTGTAGAGAATATTGTTATATGTGCACATCTAAATATCTCACTGTAGAAAACATTGTATGTGCACATCTAAATATCTCCTTGTAGAAAATGTTCTATGTGCACATCTAAATATCACCTTGCAGAAATTGTTGTATGTGCAGTTCTAAATATCTCCTTATACAAAATATTATATGTGCACATCTAAATATCTCCTTGTAGAAAAAGTTGTTATACGTGCACATCTAAATATCTCCTTGTAGAAAATGTTGTATGTGCACATCTAAATATCTCCTTGAAGAAAATGATGAATGCGAACATCTAAATATCTCCTTGTAGCGAATGTTGTATGTGCACATCTATCTCATTGTAGAAAATGTATGTGCACAACTAAATATCTCCTTGTAAAAGATGTATGTATACACCTAAATATCTCCTTGTAGAAGATGTATGTGTACATCTAAATATCTCCTTGTAGAAAATGTATGTGCACATCTAAATATTTCCTTGTAGCAAATGTTGCATGTGCACATCTAAATAGCTCAGTGTAGCAAATGTTATATGTGCACATATAAATATCCCCTTGTAGAAAATATATGTGCACATCTAAATATCTCCTTGTAGCAAATGTTGTATGTGCACATCTAACTATCTCCTTGTAGAAAATGTATGTGCACATCTAAATATCTCCCTGTAGAAAATGTATGTGCACATCTAAATATCTCCTTGTAGCAAATGTTGCATGTGCAGATCTAAATAGCTCCTTGTAGCAAATGTTGTTATATGTGCACATCTAAATATCCCATTGTAGAAAATGTTGTATGTGTATACATCTAAATATCACCTTGTAGAAAATGTATGTGCACATCTAAATATCACCATGTAGAAAATGTTGTTATATGTGCACATCTAAAGTATATATCTGCAGAAACAAGGAATTAAAACTAGGACACCATTAAAATAGAATTGTTTAGTTCCAGGGGACCTCATGAGACAAAGAAATAACAAGGCTAATGCTTCGTCAGGCATGTCGTACAAGGCTAATGCTCCGTCAGGCATGTTATACGAGGCGACTAATATAAGGCTGTGAATAGCGCTGGCAACCTTATCACGTACAACAAGTTGGTACAGATATACAAGAGAATGTGAATGCTTCCTGTAAGGAGGGGGCCAGCTGTCAATGGTGGCTCCATGCTCCACTGGGGACAAAAAAGGGAAATAACAATAATGATGACCATTAAAATGTGAGGTGATTATCACCTCTTCCAAGTCTGATGATTTTGGGGGTCGGAGTGGCCAAGAGGTATGGCGTCCACCTCATATTATAAAGGTACCAGGTTCGATTCCCAGTAAAGTGTATTTTATGGTCATGTATTTTTCAGAAACCAGTGATCCTAATGATGTCATACTCCTCCCTGGTCTCCTGGGTAGTGAGATCGGATGCGTAGCCGTCTTGAGAAAAAAAATAGGAGGTCCCATGTGCAAGTTGCAAAAATCCCACGGCAGTTGGAAATCGTAAACAGTAGGCCTATCAGGCCGAGGCCCTGGCAAAATTTAAAAATTCAAAACCTACCCACCACAAAAATATTAATAGAATGTGTGATTCCTCTATACACACATTGGGATTCTCGCTGGCGCTATAGAGTTTGTGTACTGTGCTGAGATCCTCCTTGTGTGATCTAAGGGAGGAGATCGAAGCACTGATGGAGTTGTCCGTGTGCAATGAAGATAGTCCTTAAAACCAAAACCAAACCAAGTCTGATGATCAGATCACCTTTGACCTTCAAGGAACTACCCAGGTCATTGTAAAATAACTGATGACTTCCCAGATTACTGTCCACAAGTTAACAAAGTATGACATCATATGGCAATTGTAATTTCACAACAGTTATGACATGACTAGTGTTTGTCGTGTGCACAGGATACCCAGTTCAACCTCCATATTGGTTATAATTATGGTATACTAGCAACAACCCGCCAAAATTGACAGGTTTTTAATTATAGTGTGTTTTTTCTGTTACACGTATTACATTGCTGCTTCTTCTGTAGTCTCGCTTGCTCGCTGTGAATGACGCGATCGTCTCTTCCTTTTAAACCATCTTATCATTTTGATCCATAATAATAAGTCTGCAATACTTTAAATGAAATTTTGTCTTGAAGAAACAATTAAAAAAAACATATATTTTAAGGTTATTTTTAAGAAAAATGACGAGTTAAATCTGCTTCCCGAATGAAACTGGACAGAAGAGTATCTTGATTGTCTGTAGATTTAATGCACACCGTCACACTCTGCTATTTTCGCGAGAGTACATATAAGGGGAAACAATATAATTATTGTCTAACTTTCAACCACAGTTGCACCCCCTTAGCTGTGCTCGAAAGTTAATGCACTTGTCACGAAGTGGATTTAAGACTAGAGTGTATTTGAGTGTATAGACAAGACCCTAGTATGAGAAAGACTGAGAAGATATACTGTTCAAAAAAAGAAACGCATAGCTACTAAGGCACACACATAGCCATAATTTTGACATTCAATAACTTTTTTAATTTAATGAGTTAATTGTTCAAATTGCACACAAGAATACCTTAGGGTTCAACCAATCAATTGACAGTTGTTTTGCATCTGGGTCACAAGAGTTTTTTGGCGTACGGGCTTTCCCGTTAGTATGGTGTGTGGCCTTCTCTTGCATCGATCAGCGACTGGCATCTCCTGGGCATGGATGCGATCAGACGTCTGATGTGGGCCTGTGGGATGGCTGCCCACTCTTCCTGGAGTGCCTGGAACAGATCACGATGATTGGCTGGAGCAACGTCTCGGTGACAAACACGTCTATGCAGCTCATCCCACAGGTGCTCAATCGGACTCATGTCTGGAGACAGGGATGGCCAGGGAAGGGTGAGAATGTTGTTGGCAGTCAGGAACTGCGTGGTCAACCGTGCACAATGGGGTCTGGCATTGTCCTGTTGAAACACAGACCTTTGGGCAGCCAAAAGTGGAAGGACATGGGGTCGAAGAATTTCATTGATGTATCGTTGCGCATTCAAGCCTCCTTCGGGACCAGAAGACGCAGCAATAGAGACCGCAGTCAGCGACTCATAGCTTGACTGCCTGCGTCAGGACCAGCGAACCAGAGCTGGTCAAGACCGTGCTCCACCTCCACGTGGTGGTCCTGGAAACAGTCTGCAACAGTGCAGGCTGGCTGAGCGAGTACGGATCGCAATGGGAAGGCAAACCCGGTCCTAAAAAATGCCGTGCAGAAGTCGGATGTGTCGACCGAAAGGTGCAGATATCACAGCTACGTTGGAAACAGACACAACGCAACCACCGTCCTTTTCAGGGCGAACGAGGAAGAAGAAGAAGAAGAAGCCTCCTTCAATGTGCACCAATTGACTCCTTCCATTGTAACTGATCATTCCCCACACCACTGTGCGGCGGAGCTTCATCAACGCAATTTTGGGCAAAACGTTCATTTCGCCTACGGTAGACCCTACGCCGTCTATCATGACGATGCAACAAAAAGAAAGATTTGTCACTAAACCAGACACGTCTCCATTGATTGTCAGCTGCCCAGGGACGATGCTGGTTGGCCCAAAGAAGTCGATTTTGGCGATGGCGGCGCATAAGGACAGGTCCTCGGTGAGGTCGTGGTGCCCAAAGTCCAGCGTCATGCAGTCTATTCCGGACAGTTTGATCAGACACATGACGTCCTGCAGGCAATGACTGGGCAGTTGAGGAAGCTGTTGTAAACCTGTCTCTGAGGTGACAAAGCCGAATAAAGCGATCCTCCTCTGCTGTTGTCACTCTGGGTCATCCACTGCGATGCCGGTCTTCAACTGAGCCAGTGGCTTGGAACCGGTGCCAAAGTCGACTGATGGTACTCTGATGCACGTTTAGATGCCTGGCAACCTGACTTTCGCTTGCATGCAGTCGGCCAATGGCAATGTTCCTTAAATTTATCGATAGAGACGCCATAAATGTCTGCTTGAAAATGAACTGAATTTTGTGTATGTAGCGTTATCCTTTTATAGGGTTTCAGTTGCGTAGTCAGTTCTTCTTCTTCTTGCGATCGCATCTTTGATGATTACACCGCCAGACGAGTTCTCATGATGAATTCGACTGTTGTTTGAAGTTCCTCTTTAACTCCATATAGCTTTGAGTTTAGTGTTGAGTCATTGGGCCAGTATATCTTTCTTAACTGGTCATACAGAGGACAGTCCTGTAGAACATGCTCAGCAGTTTGTTCGTTTAATCCACATGTGCACAGTGGTGAAGCAGACAATCGTAGCTTGTGCATGTGTTTATTCAGTTTGTTATGCCCTGTCCTGAGTCGAAAAATAGTTATCTGTCCCTGCCGGTCGAGAGTGTGATAGTCGTCTTTGGGTTGGTTCTGTTCTCTTCTGATAGTCTGGATAGCTCTCTTTTTCTCAAAGTATGTGACTTCATTATCTTCTTGTTCACATTCTCCTCCCTTTTTTGCAAGTTTATCTGCCTTTTCATTTCCGGGTACACCACAATGAGATGGTACCCACTGAAGTATGGTTCTCTTTTTGGCAGCTACCTTGTTTAGTTCATTTCTCAGATGCGGGAGTTTACCACCCTTGAGAGCTTGCAGGACAGACAGTGCATCTGTGAGGATGACTACCTGGTGGCAGTCAGAGTTGGTGTTATAAATCATATTTGCAGCTTGCTCTAGAGCTTGAACCTCAGCTGTATAGTTGGAACAGAATTTACCAGTGGGAATGTGCCTAGTCTCATAGTGGTTGTCAGGATATGAGATAAAGATACCGGCACCTCCATTCCTAACAGCATTAGTTGCTGATCCATCTGTATAGGCATGTATCCATGATTGATCGGGATAGCTTTTCTTGGATCATACTCAATGTAGCAGTTCGTTTTTGCAGATCATTATACTCACATCCACTTGTGAGACCACTGACTGATGTATTAATTTGGAGGGCACTGCTGGCCTGCTCCCATGGTACAGGGTATAGGGTGGGCTTCAGTGGTGTTGTCTTCATGGATAGGTCTTCTTGATGCTGTCTTATAAGTCTTTTCCCCCGATGCACAAAGCTGCTACGCTTTAGACGTCCCAATGCCAGATCATCTAGTCTTGCCTTCATTGGGTGCATTGGCATACTGTTGTACTTTTCCATCTGGATCATGGTTTTTGTGTCTCTTCTATGGGACAATGTCTGTAATCCAGCAACCTTCTGCATCTCTGTTATTGGTGTAGTTTTCATGGCTCCTGTAATGAGCCTGAGAGCTTGATTTTGCACCTTGTCCAAAGACTGCAGATGTGAGTTAGCAGCTGATGACCATGCTGCTGAGCTAAACTCTAAGTGTGGTCTTATTACTCCATTATAAATCTTCTTTAGATTTCGTTCATTTGCTCCCCAGTTGGTACCTGCTAATTTTCTGAGTATGCCTAGTCGTCTTCGGGCCTTTCCTTCTGCGTTTTCAATATGCTTATTCCATGTAAGCCTTTGGTCAAATGTCACCCCAAGATAGGTGGGGTAGCTTTCTTCCTTGATCACGGTTGTCCCTAGGTGTATGTTAGCTGATTTGTCCTTGGGGGCGAGGGAGAACAGTGTTGTGGAGGTTTTGTCTGTGTTTATTGTGATAAGCCATTTCTCTGCCCATGACACTAGCATGTCTGCTGCCCGCTGCATTCTATAATTTGCTGTGGTGACATTTTCATCAGCGCACCAGAGTACTAGGTCATCTGCATATAAGGCAGCTTTAACTCCTGCAGGGAGATCTTTCACCAGGTCATTGATGTAAACAAGGAAGAGTGTTGGGGAAATTACTCCTCCTTGAGGTACCCCCTGATGGAGCAACACTTTTCTGCTCTGCAGACCGTCAAGAGTGACTCTAGTTCTCCTGTTATGCAAGTATGACTGGATCCATTTCATCATGTTGCCTTGGATTCCACTTCTCCTAAGTTTTGCAATGAGGCCATCTTTCCACACCTTGTCAAAGGCCTGCTTGAAGTCGACCCAGATCGTTAGGACCTTTTTCTTCTCCTGGAAGGCATCTTCTATTGCTTGAGACAAGTAAGTAACTTGGTCTTCTATACTGTAGCATTCTCTAAATCCAGCTTGTTCCGGCACCAGGATCTGCTCAGACTCTAAATACCATTTCAATCTGTGGTTGACTATTCGCTCCATAGTCTTCCAACAACACAGCTTGTGAGACTGATTGGCCGGTAACTTGCAGCCTCGGTCTTACATTTCCCTTTCTTTAGTATGGGTATTGTGATGGCTTCTCTCCATACTTGGGGTACCGTTCCTTTCAACCAGCTGTGGTTGAATATCTCAAGCAGTTTTGTCTTTGCTGCTGAGCTCAGATTTACTAGCATTTCGTTGCTGATTTTGTCTGGGCCGGGTGACTTTTGAAACTTAAGCTTGGAAATAGCCTTCTGTAGTTCTCCTAGTGTGATGGGTTCCCTCATTGGGGCAGGAGTATCTGTCTGTCCCATGGTTGCCAGTATTTCTTTTCTTATCTCTCTCTGATGATCTATGTTAATGGGTAAGTTGCTTTCTGAACTGTATCTTCTAGCAAACAAGTCTGCAGCTTGTTTTCCTCTGAAAAGTTTGCCACCTTCATCCAATGTGATAGTCTGCCTAGGTGAGGAACGCTCTTCATTTAGAGACTTGACTAATCTCCAAAGTTTCCTGCCGTCTTTCTCAAGGTTCAGCGATGCCGTTTTAGTTCTCCAGCTTTTCCGTTTTTCTTCTAGCTTTGTTCTCTGAAACTCTGCTACAGCCTTTTTCCATTTGTTGTGAGTTTCAAGTGAAGGCTGAGACTCTGTCCTTTCTAGCCCTGTCCATAGCTTCCTGACGTTCTTGGAGTGTGCTACCAGTATGGTATGTAGTTACGCCGGCATCCTTTGGGAATGGTTTCTTTTGCAGCTTGTAGTATGCATCTGTTGAAGTCTTTTACCACTTCATTAATGTCTCTGTTCTGTACCTTGAGGGTAGACAGCAGCGTGTTCACCTGATGCCTGAATAAACCCCAGTTGGCTTTTTTGTAGTTCCATCTTGTAATGGCTGGGCCTGTACTGAGAGTTGCACTCTGGACAGTATGAAAGATTGGGCGATGGTCGCTTCCCCCTAGTTGGTCTCCTACTTCTCTACTAATAGATCCAGCTATATCTGGTGTGGAGAAGGCAAGATCTGGTGTTGAAGTTGTGTGCCATCCTCTGGAGTAGAAGGTAGGAGTATCTGTGGCATTATTGACTAGGATTAGGGAGTGATCATCTTGCCAAGTTTCAACCTCTTCACCTCTGTGATCCAGATGGTTTATAGCCCCAGCTCTGGGAGTGGCTATTAAAGTCTCCAACTGCTATAAAGTTGGTGGCTGGTACCTGTATAGAGCTGAGACTCAGGGGTTTGTTGTTCGGACAGTAATAGTTCAGGAGTTCTATTTCCATCTTGTCTACCTTTATCTGCAACAGCTGATATTCTGCTCCATCCATGAAGGTTTTCCTTTCGTGTGCAGGAATGTTATTCCTTACAAGAGTAAGTACTCCTCCTTTTCGTCTATCTTTTCTGTCGGATCTGAAGCATTGATATCCCCTTATTTTAAAGGTTTGATCTGCTTTCAAGTGAGTCTCTTGGATACAGCAAACACTGACTTGCTTCTCATACAAGATGTTTTCCAGCTCTGTCTTTTTGCTGTATCCAGCCTGCTTGCTGTTCACTCCCTCTGCATTCCAGTGCATCATGACAAGTGGCACTCTGGGTTTCTCTTTTTCTGTTTTGTTTTGGTCAGTAGTTCTCCTCCGCCGTCTGCTGACTCCACAAGACGGTCTAGAGGGTCCTCCAGTAGCTGAGGGTGGGCTCTGTCGAGGCTCAGAGCCCGGCACTGCACCTGCCTGGTGGAGCTCCACAGGGCGAGCACCAGTACGAGATTTATTTGACGGTGTACTCTCCATAGAAAAAAAAAAGCGAGTTGCGTGATACTGTGGTTTCCGGTGCGCCTTCTGGCCCAGTATCTATGACTTTAGCACCTGTTCAACGGGAGAGTGGGCTCATCCCTAATCTGTTTATGTTCCCAGTAGTAGACTATTCGCAAGCAGCCTGCGTAGTCAGTGAATAGTGTTCAACCCAAATTTTGTTGCTTTCACGTGCGCGCAACATGAGCTGTGGTCAAAAATTGCGTCATAAACATTATTGACCACAGCGTTGTAACGATTACAAAAACGAACGCAATTCAGGTCAACACGTGCATTTGACACTGTAAAGAACATTTAAGGCTGGTATTTATATACCCTAGCACCAAATTTTACTTACAAACTCATAAAAACGCGTCCTCGGATAGCTATGCGTTTCTTTTTTTGAACAGTATAGATTTAGATGAGAAATGATAGTGAATGTGGACAGATGAGACTATTGGCTACAAGGGTTGAGAACCGAGATTGACTCTCCCTAGCCACTCGTGACTTCAATAATAGCTATAGACTCACCCCCTCTGACTACCTTTACAAAAGGAGATAAGGTTTAACTACAAGTCCACAGACACCACTATACAGACAACATACACGTACAGTATAGTGAGAAAGCCTGATCCAGTTAAAGTTTGTTTACACCACAAAATTTAGATAACATAATAAAATGAATAACGTGCGAGTTTGCACATCTGGAAAACAGAACAAACAGTTAAAATGATTACAAATGGTAACCCCACAATGTCACCATCCCCTCAACCTGTAGGGAAGAAAGTTAAGGATTACAACAACCTGTTTGGTGGGGTCTCTAACATCAGATCCACCACTCCTAACTAACCTAATATATTATTTAAACAAAATCAAACTCCACTGTCTGTCTGCAGACGTCACTAACTGAATTGCCTACACAGCTTCAACGCTTTAGGCGATATACCCGCCACTAACTAACACCACTGTCTACACCGGCAGCTGATTGAACCTTTTAAAGTCCTACACGAACTGACTGACACTCCTGGTGTCTACCGAGAGACTTCTCCACTATGCCCCTTCTCTCTCTCTAGTGCGTTTGGAAGGAATTTTGACCCTCTCTCTCCTCCAAACGAATCTTGTAGCTGATGACTTGGGTTTATAGACTGGATACGTGACTTGGAATGTAGCTGCTTCACTACTGACAAATCTGAATTTATATGCCTGGTTACCCCTCTTTGGGTTTCGGGCTGTCGGTATTATTATGACCGACTTCAAACGACAACACCAGGCCATGTGCCTTTGTTCGGTGTGTGAATATGAGCGTAGCGCTCAGGATTTTTAAGAAATCCTTTCTATCTGAAGACTGCTTCGCTTCCAGCGAACTGCTCTCTCTCTCTCTCTCTCTCTCTCTCTCTGGGGCCAACGGACTTGGCGCCAGTAAACCACCGCGTCACCAATCCTCTTTTCCCTCTGGCGCTGCCTCGACTCTTCGTCTCCTGAGAAGACCGACAACTTTTGCAAGCTGTAAGGGCAAAATGACACCCCTATCTGCTTGCCGTGAAAACTTGCTGTGGAACAAATAAATGACAACAGCTATATAACACGTCAAAATTTACACATCTCTAACATCTAACTCCCTTAAATACATCCTTCTTCCGTCTATCACCTACTCAACTATGCACAGCGATACTTAAATACTTATGCCCCAAAAGGTCAGCCTCCCATGCAATCCCCTCTCTGATCTCTCTATCCCGTTTTGAAGTAAACATCGGTCTGGTAATAAATTCCCAGACACGACTGACCTAATCTTTTCTTACGCCCGTCTCGCCTTGTCTCAGCGTCAAAACATTCATGCACGGAGAACTCCTGTACTGAATTCCTTGGTCTACTTTATTTTTACAGGCTAAACTTTGATGCCCATCGCATCCCACAATATAAAATTATACCTCTCTATAATATTTAATTACACAACCAATTCAATGCACAATAAAATACCTTATGTACTACCAAGCGTATTTACACTGCAATTATATAATTAAATCGAGGTTACATATATATATATATATATATCTGACCCTCGCAATTACCATACAGATAAAGTCTAAGGACTTAACCTTCAACAATTAATTTCGCTGGCGTATTTACGCTGCAAATATTATAAATCAACAGATAAGGAAATATTTAAATACACCTCTCTCCATCCAACTACCATCCCGAATTAATACTCAATTTAATAACAGTAACCACATGATTAAAATTACAAAAATCCGCTCCCGTATATATAATCTGTAATTTATCATAAATCAAAGATGCGTGTTATTCTACAGACCTTCTTTTAAATATTACAGAGCACACACTTAATATCTCAAACTCTAATCACTCCTAGATACTGCTATTTATCATAGACAGAATTCTATGCACCTCTTACATTAAATACTTTCTCAAAGATAGTAATTGATGGCCCTTTCGTTACGAAATTTAATTAAACTCCCAGAATGGAAACTTTACGTATCGGGCTAAGATTCTATTAAGAAACTAACTTTAAGTACAACACTAATTAAATTTTAGACATACTAATTTTATCGAATATCTCACTTAAGAGCAAGCGATATGACTTTGATTTTCACGGCTGAAAATATCTGCAGACAAAGAGAGCCGCTTATGAATATGCGCGAGTATATATCATTAAAAAACCCCATGCTGACCTACGCCCTACGTCATTGCTTGGTGTCCCACTATAACCAATGGAATCACTACAAAATCTAACAATGGTGACCTCCGCCAATTAGATTGTAAGCGTACTTGTGAGTCATACTTGTTACTGCCCGCGTGTCCAAGAATTGCGTCATGTTAAACGTTACCTGTTGGCGTGAGCAAAATTAACTTTTGATTCGTTGTAGCGCCCATTCTTATGTACCTGGGTAAAGGTTCCTCACCCCCATCCCCCGTTTAAACATAGAATGTATGGGAGTACGGAATTATCTCCTAATCGCCGGGAGACAATGCTCAGCCCTCTAATAACTACGCGCTCAACTGCTTATAAAACAAAAACGACCGCAATTATTTTAACAAAGAAAATGGGACTATATGATCGCGTTTACTTTAAAGAAAAGAAAACTGGTGCCAATCTTAACCTTACCCTACAGTCATCCCTTTATGAAAAAACGTAAATAATACAAGGAGAAGAAACATGGGGCCTGTGGAAAAACAAAATTACAGTACTCTATCACAGCACTCTCTCGAAAATAGAAAAAGTACGCAAATGATGGTGTGCAAAATGTGACAGACTGACCGACCGAAGTACCTTACGGCGGGAATTATGGTTTTGGATTGATCACAAAGACATTCAACACACCCGAACTAATGAATTTTTGTTGAAGTTTTTTTTCTCTCTCCAACATGTCAAAATAAGAATATAAAACGCCAGAGTCACTGCATTGGGAAAAACATGGAGATCAAGTCTGATAAAAAAAATAATAATCTTCAAATGTCAAATTAGTTCTATTGTATAAGAAGAAAACTTAACCAACCAAAAAGCTAGGCTTTCATAAATGGATGCTTGCAAAGAATAATAGGTGTGCAATGATATTACAAGATCGCTAATGTGGAACTGATGACAAGAACGAGACAAACGTCAGTAGAACCTCAGATAAGTAGACGCTGGCGATGGATAGCTCACACACTGAGGATACCCGCTGACAGCATTAATCGTCAGTAATGTATTCTGGGATCCCCACGATAAAAAAAGCAGAGGTAGACTGAAAAAGACATGGAGAAGAGAACTGTAGCAATGAAAATATTAAGGAAGACTTAGAGCTTATGGCACAGGACAGGAAGGCTTGGTTTAAGTTTGTGTGCTCCTTGGGGAAGATGACATTATCTCACAATGGTTGTTGAGATATCTCAAACACTATTTTCACAACAAAAACTACAATTTTAATTACACACAGACACAAATACAAAACAAAACAAAAGAACAGTTGAATTTTAGAGCGAAGTGTATGCTTTTAAGAACACCAAAGTCACTGTCTGACAAATACAAAATATGTTAAACACACGCTTTTAAGGGGCTGCACTACAGTGAAAACTAACTTTTGTTCTAATAACATTTTCAAACTTTTTATGTGCTCAATAGACACAGTGTATGTCCATGAACCAAATTCTACAGTTTATTTTGTTAAAAAACGTGGTTACCATGGTAACCAAAAAAAAAAAATCCACCATATTGGATTTTCACCACTTTTCAAGAGCTAAAAACTTATGTTTCCCATTGACCAAACTTTATCAAATTGCACACACATGTTGTGACTGACAATTAAAACAATTTGTCAGATGCTTTTTTGATAAGTTTAAAATTCTATTTTTAATGATTTTTTAAAAAAAATTACACTTTATTTGTATGAAAAAAAAAATATTTAAAAAAATATATCACAGCATATTACCAAAATATCAAAAAAAAGCATGTGAAAATTTAAAGGTATATATGTGTACTACATGCATGCCAAATTTCAGACTGATCTATTAGATAGTTTGTAAAACATAACATTTTTTGTTCATAAAATGTTAGTTTTGAGAAAAATGCATTTTAGTCACCGAGTGACTTGTCTTGTCCAATATACTCCATTCTGGGGGGCTGAATGTGTTTAAAATCCTCCAGGACTATATGCTGCACCTTCTTCAGTTCCTCCTCTCGCCTTTGTCTTGCCTCTTGCCTAATTTGTCTTCTTTTTACAAGTTTGTCAGCCTCATGTTTCTGGCTGTTGGCACCTGTCCAAGGCGTATTGAGTTTGTTCCAGATGCTTGACCATACAGCCTTTTTATTTCTGCACTGGCTGATGGACCAAAGTTGAACTCTCCAACGGCCACAAGGACACTGAATTTGGCTTTTTTTAATGACACAAATTTCCACTTGCTGCAACGACTCCATATAACATTGTGTAGGCTTTCATTTGCATTTTGTATTGCACCTAGCTGACACCGCTTGAGCAAATGCTGATCAGTAAGACGCTCATAAATAGGGGCTAAGTGCTTATGGAGCAGGTTGTAGTCTAGCGGAGTGTGAACCTTGGTCTCGTGTGGTCCGGCAGCTTCTCCTTTGGCAATGGAAGTCTGATAGAAACACCAGGAGTCTTTGCCTGGCGGACACAAATTATGTTAGGGTTTGTCGTTTGTCGAATACCCATGGTAGAGAGAAGCCATGATGGCTTGTTTCATCTCTGGGGCTGTACTATGCTTGTGGATGGCCCTGGTGTAGTAAATACACAATTTTCGTATGGCATTTTGGGTTAGACGACCACAGCCATTTCCCCACAAGGGTGACTTTTTGTTTCCTGCAGTCAGTAATCAGTGTCCTCAGTGCAGTGCCTAATCGCTTTGCAACATGGTTGACGCACTCTTCTTTGGTTATGTCAACTTCTGGTCCATACGGTTTGATGTCGCAGAGTCTGTTGTAGGCCTTGGAATCGCCATCTGATAGCAAAACAGTGTAGCGTAGCTTGTGATTTGCCACTAAACGAAGAAAGAGAACTTCACAGGCTTTTACCCCCATCATTCCGGCTGACCCTTCATAATTACGGCAGCAGTCCTTCTGATGCTCTGCTTTCCATTTTTCAAATTTGTCAGGCTGATTTTTCAGTTGCCACTGTCCAGTATTCTCACAGGTGTGACAGAAGGAAGACATAACATGCGTATCGATGACCATGCCAGTCAAGATGTCGATAACACTGCCAACACCTATCAGTGACTTATGACCTCTAGTTAGCCATGTTGCATCAAAGCTGACAGCGATGTCAATGACTCCTTTTTTTATTAATGGTACGATGCTGACTCTTAGCGTGTTCAGCTCGGACGATGCTGACGGAACGTTGAAATACTGTAGAGTGCATGGTATCCAAATGATCAAAAATTTGATCTGCATATTTATGAAATGTTTTCTGGTGCAGGCCAGGGAGGTCTAGGTTCTCACAGAAGAGATTGAATGTATATGGGCCCATTCCAGACATGAGGGCACCAAGAACAGCAGATTTGTTGATTGCATGTCCACGAGGGCCGCGGCCTTCTGGTTCCCTCTCGGATGTGTACGTTCTAGAAATTGCTTTTTCACATGTGTGACACACAACTTCCAGGAAGAGAGAGAAACCCTTTGATTTGGTGTTGTCAGTTCTTGTTTGCAATGTGCTTTGCTTACACACATTGCAACACACATTTTTAAGAAGGTTGTTGAAGAAAGAAATGTCCACAATGGTTTTGTACGTAGGTTTAGGCTGGGCGCAGACAGTATTATGAGATGCAACATTCTTGCTCGTGCTCAAGTTAATTTTTATATCAGATCGACTTGGGCCAGTGGTGAACGGCACTACTGGATCTGCAATTTGAACCATAGGCCTATCGGATACTGGTATGCAGAAATTCCATGTTGTTTGTGTATCATTCACCGCTGATTCTGTCTTACCTTTACCACTGCTAGAAATCACATACTGTCGACGCGACCTGGCAGCAGATATTTGCTTTGATCTCTTACCTATTCTTCCCATTTTGAAGTAATAGAACACAATTCACTGAAATTTAAACAAGAAAAATATCGAACACCACGTTACATGCAGCGAACAATAATTGTTTACGGGCGGAAATGGCTGTTGCTTTCTTCCACATTTGCACACGCAGCCAAAATGTTGTTATGACCAATCAAAACAGGTGTTTATGTTTGCGTCTTCAATGGGTCGGGAATGAGGGCATGAGGTCACCACGTGACCACTCCTTATAAGGAAGTTAGCGTAAAATTACGGAAATTTTCAAACACACATCACCCAGAGCTATGAGAAAAAATAGTTTCGAATTTGCGATATTACGGCAGACAACGAAATTCCCTGTGTATCGATACCAAATAGTCCACGATATGGACAGCGTAACTAATGTATTATTGAGCGACAAATCTTGCCTTTTCAGCACAAATTTGCAAATCATAGCTGGGGGTAGTACAGAAAATATGCTTTTTGATACATCAAATGCATTTTTTATGTTATAAAACCTTGCTCAATCAATTCCTCGATGATTATTTAATAAAATAAGCTCAAAAGTAAAAAATCGATATTTTGTACGTAAAATCCAGTTTTCTCTACCGTGGAGTCCCTTAATACACTAAAAACCCAAAAATCATTTGTCAAGTAGTTTATAGCTTGCAGTCAAAAATGTAACATCAAATTGATAAAAAAAAGTGGGGCGCTGATTCGGCATGAAATTAACTTCTGCTTTATACTTCATTAGACACTTATGGATAAAATATATGATAAGCGCTTAAGCTCCCCACACTTTTTTGTCAATGTGATGTTACATTTTTTGACTGCAAGCTATAAACTCCTTGAAAAATTATTTTTGGGTTGTTAGTGCATTAAAAGCATTTTTTTTTAATATTTATTTTTTTTCTTCTTTTTAGTGTTAGAAAAATTATGACATACTAAAACATAAACAATATTTTTACTTATTGTAAATCTGGTCTAATATTTCGTAAGCGATCCATTTCTTTCAGAGCGTCAATATTACATGGCTTTGTGCCTGTTAATTTGGTGCAATCAATTTCTTCAATTTGAAGGCTATCTAGAGACCGAATTCAATTTAAGGCGACGTATGCTTGAACGACATGAACACCATCACATCCAAAGTCAACACGAACTGATGGAATATCAGTTTCATACATTTGGGCAATGTGAAAGAGTGGCCAAATTATTTCTGTAATGAATCCAATTGCACCATTTACGAGTCCTTTTGAGACATCCATATTGGAACTCAACATCAGTTTAGCTCCAACAAACAAATCTAATTCTTTTGACAGACCTCCAGTCTGTTATGAACCAACTTGATGACGTTGTACACAAAATTGAGTACAAGATCACATAACTTGGTGACGTTGCATACAAAATAGTGAACTCCGTAAGGAACGAAAAGAAAAATTATAATGAAAGTTGAGCTCCTTTTATATTTTTATTCATTTTATTATTTTTACGACTGATTATTGTATTGTCATTCGGGAATACACAACTATGCCAAGTTTCAGAGCTATTGCTCATCTGAAAGTGATTGAAAAATCGATTGCAAGATTTGAAGGTGACATTCAAGACAAGTTAAAGAAAAGATTGTAAAAAAATGAAAAAAAAAATATGTCAGCTATTACGTCTGCTTTAGAAACACCATTAACTAAATAATATTAACCATTAACATTACAGATAACTAAATTCAATTAACAATACTTACCAAGACATTCTGCTAAACGAGCACTGTCAGTCCCCTCTATTGGATCACATAATCTGGCAACTACTGGGTGGATCTGGTGCGCCAGGTAATACTTGGTGTCTGAATGTCAAAAATTAGGGAAGAAACAAATGCAGATGTATAGACATACCAAAGTCATGAAATCTACTAGTCATTAACGACTGTAGGTATGACTATTGTTCAATAGTCTCATACTGACTGACATAATAAGCAATTTCTTTTCATTACTGCTAATTACTTCCAATCAAAGAGTGTTTCTAACAAGCCAGACAAAAGCTTTAAAATGTATATTACTCATCACCTACAAACTTCTAGATGTTGTTGTTTAACTATGGTTGCTGAACTCATCGTTCTTTAGCACCTTTGCCAAGCCAAACTTCTAGTAAAAGTAATCTAAGGGGGAAATAAATGTAGTCTCTTCTGCACTACACAATGCCTCCCCCAATGATATATTCGAGACTTGTCAACAAAGCACACTTCAGTTTAAATTTGTGACTTTGTAGGAAACCCTGGACTAAATACAATCTAGATCTAGATGATGCCTCTTATGATTACTTCAGTTTGTTTATGAGCAAAGAGTTTTAAGAACGGGCTCAATATAAACAAGGAAAATGAAGCAGTAAAAAATCAACTTATGCATATATGAAAAAAATTGCTGTTCTGTTTTCTCAAAGAACAAACCAAACACATGTTCTGGGAATTCTGCAAAGACTGTTTATGCTGCCCAGGGTGCAGAATTCATTGTAATGAACTGGTTTGTTCATCATGTCATGAATAGTTATGTTTCGTTAATAAAAATGACTATATCTTTTTGTGGTAATGAATTAGCACAACAAACGTTCAAATTTGTTTTCAAAATATTTTTTCACCACATTAATTACATTTTCATAGCATACTACTAATAAATACCGTTATTAAGAATTCCCCAGATATTTTATTAAATTCTGTGTATTTAAAACTAATAAACATAATTTTAGCTGTTCTTTAATGAATTTTTTTAGATGGTCACCGTGTTAAGATAAAAATATAGTAAATTAGACAGGATGGTCAAGGGTTAACATAAGCAGGACAGCTAAGTGTGCATTTTAAAAATCATTATTCAACAATTAACATAAGCAGGACAGCTAAGTGTGCATCTTTTAATCCTTATTCAACAATTAACATAAGCAGGGCAGCTAAGTGTGCATTTTTTAATCATTATTCAACAATTAACATAAGCAGGGCAGCTAAGTGTGCATTTTTTAATCATTATTCAACAATTAACATAAGCAGGGCAGCTAAGTGTGCATTATGTTATCATTATTCAACAATTAACATAAGCAGGGCTGCTAAGTGTGCATTATGTTATCATTATTCAACAATTAACATAAGCAGGGCAGCTAAGTGTGCATTATGTTATCATTATTTAACAATTAACATAAGCAGGGCAGCTAAGTGTGCATTATGTTAACATTATTCAACAGTGAACACAAGGATGACAGCTAAGTGTGCATTATGTTAACATTATTCAACAGTGAACACAAGGATGACAGCTAAGGTGTATATTATGTTATCATTATAACCCAACAACTCCCTGTGGGGCACAGGCCCTCAACACATTCATGCTAAGTGATGCCGTTCTATGCCTTCCACTCAAAGTCTATATAATGTAAGGTCAAGATAGTCCTGTAGCAGACTGCCGTGAGGAGAGGGGGGTGGGGGGTCAAGTGTTACAGACTAGGTCTCAGCTTTATGAGGTGGGGGTAACCAGTTCCCTGCCTTCCCTAACTCAAATGCAGAGTCAGGCACTTATTTACTGCTGGGTAGACTGCAAAGTGACGCTACCAGGTTTCAAACCCAGTAAAACTGCTGCAACAGGCACGCGTGCTAACCACTCCACCAATAGGAAATTTTTTTTCATAAATGCCAATAAGGAAAGCTTGTGAATTTTTCTCAATTTACTGCTGATAAAAGTGGTAACAATATCATGCTGACTTGTTGGAGTATCCTCCTGTATCTTGGAAACAGACAAAGCACCAAACATACTGACAACAACAACCAACTTACCAACTTTCAAATTCTCCTGTTTGGCTAGTTCATCCGGATGGTAAGCCCTGTGAGTGGCTGACATTGTAGAACCATCCTGAAACAAACAAAGATGAACCCGGCATTACATTTTATTAACTTAATATCAGTGACATCCTTTTCTTCGTCACTTTTTCTTTCCATAATTCGCTTGCTTTCTCTTTGTCTCACTTGCCCTCTTTCTGACCATTTGATTTCGTACATTTCTTCTCTGTCTTTCTTAGTGGCTACTATTGGCCTCAGTTTACCTTGGTTTCACATCCTCTGTGTTTGCCATTTGCAGAGTGACACTGGTTCACTTTCACATCAGGCCATACATTTGTTTTGTTGTACTCGATATGTTTGCCATGTAACTACAGTTAGTCAGTGCTGATAACTATTTCCTGTTTAATATTTTTATTTGTTAACTGACTGTTAGTTTTTCCATGTCTTCACTGTGTGCTCTGTCATTTCCTCATGGTCCTTATATTTCTCATCTCTGTTCCCTGTCTGTATCTGTCCTGACAAAGAGTAACCCCAGAACTTCCCAAAATTCTTGTGTACTGTTCATTTCTAAAACTGACTACCATATCATTTTGTATTTTCTTCATCATCTTCTTCATAATCATCATCATCTTTCAGCTCACCATGGAGCATAGGCCATCAACAAACTGATGTCAAGTCTTCATGTCCCGTCAAGGTCTTTCCCTGTGTTTGTCATCCCCGTCATGTCTTGTCGCCAGTTCTCTTCCCCATGTGACTCTTTGGTCGCCCTCTACATTTCTTACCCTGGGGCATTTTGTTTGACACTAAACCTGACAGCATCTAAAGGTCACCAGACTATTTTTTTTTTTTTAAAATGACATTTTTTTTTTAATTAGACAACATTTTCCATGACAAGCTAGAGGGAAAAAAGTGACATTAAATATTATAAGAATGTTAGAATTCATTAAGATAAAGTCAGGATGATTCAAAAGTCTGAAAACATATGATGTTTTCTTTGTAGGTTTTATGGAAAGTCAAAATGTTCTAAACATATGAAGTCATATGACACGTCCATTATAGACTGGGAAAGACACACCTGCAATATGCATTTAACAGGATGGATGTCACATTAAGCTAATCCCATGTTCTGTCATGTCCCTATGTTTCCTGACTTTTGACTCACTGTGCACTATTTATTATGAGAGTGTTATTATTTACAAACCTCACAAATAATGTAGGGCACAGTGTCACCTGCTTTCATCTTCTTGCCGCCCTTGGAGTTGAATCTCATGGCCACCTGCACATGGGGCAAGCTCTTCTTGTCTGGGTAATCTTCTGGGTTCTTGGTCAATTGCTTGGTGAAATAAACCAATCAATTTGTCAGTTGCTGGGTGAAATAAACCAATCAATTTATCAGTTGCTGGGGTTAAATAAACCACTCAATTTCTTAGTTGCTGAGGTGAAATAAACCAATAAATTTGTTAGTTGCTGGGTGAAATAAACCAATCAATTTGTCAGTTGCTGGGTGAAATAAACCAATCAATTTGTTAGTTGCTGGGTGAAATTAAGCAATCAATTTCTCAGTTGCTGGGGTGAAATAAACCAATCAATCTGTCAGTTGCTGGGTGAAATAAATAGATCAATTTACCAGTTGCTGGGGTAAAGTTAACCAATCAATTTATCAGTAGCTGGGGTGAAATAAACCAATCAATTTGCCAGTTGCTGCAGTAAAATAAACCAAACAATTTATCAGCAGCTGGGGTGAAATAAACCAATCAATTAGCCAGTTGCTGGGGTGAAGTTAACCAATCAAATTTATCAGCAGCTGGGGTGAAATAAACCAATCAATGTGTTATTTGCTGAGTTGAAATTGACCAATCATTTTGTCAGTTTTCCTGGGGGTGACAATCTTTTTGTCAGTTACTGAGACAAAATTCCACAACCTGATATTTGTCACCGTTTATGGCACCTAAGTGAGCATTGGTCTTATCCTTTTTTTGTCTGCACAGAGAAATCTGGGAACTGCATGGTAGTATATGTTTATCTTCTTCTTCTTTGATCCTTAGCTGCCAACTGTCAAAGCAGTCAATGGCCATCACGCCTGGTGGCGTCTTGTAGAGCAGCAACAAACTGCTTCCACTTTGCTCGGTCGATGACCATCCTTCATGCAGTGCCTCAGCTCTGGTTCATTCTTTGCATCTTGGCCTCCATAGTTCTCCGCCAAGTTGTTTTTGGTCGGCCTCTCTCTCACTTTTCTTCAGGGGTCCATAGCATAGCAGTTCTTGTGATGGCATTGGGGTCTCTTCTGAGGACGTGGCCAACCCAACTCTAGTGTCTGCCAGCTATGATGGCGTGCATGTCCTCTTGGTTACTCCGAGTAAGCAGTTCGTGGTTGATGCTATTCGGCCAAAAGATTAGGAAAATGTAGACATTTCCTGCAGTTACTCTCCAGCATTCTGCACCATAGAGAAGAACAGAAAGTTCGTCTCTATACTAAATCAAAAACGGTAATAAATGTAATAGACACTTAAACATAACATGTTAGGTATTATTAAAAATAAAATATATTAAAAACAAAGTCTGTAGTACCTAGTCCTATTTGTACAAGCATTATGGAAATGCCCAAGCAGTCTTACAACTTCAATGTTCAAGTGTTAACTATCTGTATACACAAGAACCATTGGATATAGGTCAGTGTCATTATAATTTGAGAAACCTGTACCTACCACAATCTTAGATCCACACACAGTGATGCCTAGCAACTAATAATTTCAGAATACCCAGGTCAGTGTGGATATACATTTTGAGAGAATTACAACAAACTACCTGAAACCCAATCTGGTCTGTAATTTTTTGGCAGAAAAAGTTGTTGATGAATGAGACCTGCAGAAAAGGTTGTTGATGAATGAGACCTGCAGAAAAGGTTGTTGATGAATGTGACCTACAGAAAAGGTTGTTGATGAATGTGACCTACAGAAAAGGTTGTTGATGAATGTGACCTACAGAAAAGGTTGTTGATGAATGTGACCTACAGAAAAGGTTGTTGATGAATGTGACCTACAGAAAAGGTTGTTGATGAATGTGACCTACAGAAAAGGTTGTTGATGAATGTGACCTACAGAAAAGGTTGTTGATGAATGTGACCTACAGAAAAGGTTGTTGATGAATGAGACCTACAGAAAAGGTTGTTGATGAATGTGACCTACAGAAAAGGTTGTTGATGAATGAGACCTACAGAAAAGGTTGTTGATGAATGTGACCTACAGAAAAGGTTGTTGATGAATGTGACCTACAGAAAAGGTTGTTGATGAATGAGACCTGCAGAAAAGGTTGTTGATGAATGAGACCTGCAGAAAAGGTTGTTGATGAATGTGACCTACAGAAAAGGTTGTTGATGAATGTGACCTACAGAAAAGGTTGTTGATGAATGAGACCTACAGAAAAGGTTGTTGATGAATGTGACCTACAGAAAAGGTTGTTGATGAATGTGACCTACAGAAAAGGTTGTTGATGAATGTGACCTACAGAAAAGGTTGTTGATGAATGAGACCTGCAGAAAAGGTTGTTGATGAATGTGACCTACAGAAAAGGTTGTTGATGAATGTGACCTACAGAAAAGGTTGTTGATGAATGTGACCTACAGAAAAGGTTGTTGATGAATGTGACCTACAGAAAAGGTTGTTGATGAATGAGACCTGCAGAAAAGGTTGTTGATGAATGTGACCTACAGAAAAGGTTGTTGATGAATGTGACCTACAGAAAAGGTTGTTGATGAATGTGACCTACAGAAAAGGTTGTTGATGAATGTGACCTACAGAAAAGGTTGTTGATGAATGAGACCTGCAGAAAAGGTTGTTGATGAATGTGACCTACAGAAAAGGTTGTTGATGAATGTGACCTACAGAAAAGGTTGTTGATGAATGAGACCTACAGAAAAGGTTGTTGATGAATAAGACCTACAGAAAAGGTTGTTGATGAATGTGACCTTCAGAAAACAATTTTGATGAATGTGATCTAAAGAAAATGTTTATGAATGAGACCCAAGGTAAAGCAGAATTTTTTGCATCTGAGCAAAATGTCTCATTCATTATCTTGCAAGAAAGCTTTCATTGCATTGGCAAATATATGGAAATCAAATCAACATAAAAATAAGAATCGTCAACTGAAATGTCAAGTCTGTCCTATTGTATGGCTGTGAAACATGGAGAAATATAATAACAACAACTAATAAATTACAGACTTTCATAAATTGATGATGGTGTAGAGTAGAAGGATTGATGATGGTGTAGAGTAGAAGGATTGATGATGGTGTAGAGTAGAAGGATTGATGATGGTGTAGAGTAGAAGGATTGATGATGGTGTAGAGTAGAAGGATTGATGATGGTGTAGAGTAGAAGGATTGATGATGGTGTAGAGTAGAAGGACTGATGATGGTGTAGAGTAGAAGGATTGATGATGGTGTAGAGTAGAAGGATTGATGATGGTGTAGAGTAGAAGGATTGATGATGGTGTAGAGTAGAAGGATTGAAATGGTATGACAAGATCATTAATACAGAACTGATGACAAGAACCAGCGGAACAAGAGATGACAAGAAGAAGATGGTGACAGATAGGACACACATTGAGGAGACCTGTTGATAGCGTTACAAGACAGTCTTTGTTCTGGAATCCTTGGGGTAAGAAAGGTACAGGGAGACCAAAGAACACATGGTGAAGAGAACTGGTGACATGTGACAGGAATCCATGGTGAAGAGAACTGGTGACATGTGACAGGAACACACGGTGAAGAGAACTGGTGACATGTGACAGGAATACATGGTGAAGAGAACTGGTGACATGTGACAGGAATCCATGGTGAAGAGAACTGGTGACATGTGACAGGAACACATGGTGAAGACAACTGGTGACATGTGACAGGAACACATGGTGAAGAGAACTGGTGACATGTGACATGAACACATGGTGAAGAGAACTGGTGACATGTGACAGGAATACATGGTGAAGAGAACTGGTGACATGTGACAGGAACACATGGTGAAGAGAACTGGTGACATGTGACAGGAACACATGGTGAAGAGAACTGGTGACATGTGACAGGAATCAGGAACACATGGTGAAGAGAACTGGTGACATGTGACAGGAACACATGGTGAAGAGAACTGGTGACATGTGACAGGAACACATGGTGAAGAGAACTGGTGACATGTGACAGGAATACATGGTGAAGAGAACTGGTGACATGTGACAGGAACACATGGTGAAGAGAACTGGTGACATGTGACAGGAATCAGGAACACATGGTGAAGAGAACTGGTGACATGTGACAGGAACACATGGTGAAGAGAACTGGTGACATGTGACAGGAACACATGGTGAAGAGAACTGGTGACATGTGACAGGAATACATGGTGAAGAGAACTGGTGACATGTGACAGGAACACATGGTGAAGAGAACTGGTGACATGTGACAGGAATCAGGAACACATGGTGAAGAGAACTGGTGACATGTGACAGGAACACATGGTGAAGAGAACTGGTGACATGTGACAGGAACACATGGTGAAAAGAACTGGTGACATGTGACAGGAATCAGGAACACATGGTGAAGAGAACTGGGGACATGTGACAGGAATACATAGTGAAGAGAACTGGTGACATGTGACAGGAACACATGGTGAAAAGAACTGGTGACATGTGACAGGAATCCATGGTGAAGAGAACTGGAGACATGTGACAGGAACACATGGTGAAGAGAACTGGTGACATGTGACAGGAACACATGGTGAAAAGAACTGGTGACATGTGACAGGAATCCATGAAGAGAACTGGTGACATGTGACAGGAACACATGGTGAAGAGAACTGGTGACATGTGACAGGAATACATGGTGAAGAGAACTGGTGACATGTGACAGGAATCAATGGAAAGACCTTGAGCTGATGGCACGGGACAGGAAGTTTGCTGAAGGCCTATGCTCCTTGGGGAGCAGAAGTATGATGATCCTAACGAAGCATGCAACCACCACTGGGGTTGGTCCCCTTCAAGGAAGCCTGACCTAAAGCATTGATGTACTCTTGCAGTCAGGGTTTCTATAGAAATTTATTGGAGATGATTTTGTCGGCCCCAATTTATATTAGTTACCTCTCAAGACATGCCTGAGGGAGGAAGTCCTATTCTTTGTCTCCTTACGTAGAAAAACAAAATGTCTCATACCTTTGTAATATAGAAGTACGACAGAGGAACTTCTCCGTTTCTGACATTGTCTCCCACTTCCTGCAGTTTGGCATGGATGTTCTCAACAATGGTCTCCCTTGTCTGACCAGATAGAATCTGGCTCACAACAAACCTGAATTTGAGTTCAAAGGTTATTCATAAGTCGTGTGTGAAAAAAAATGTGAAATTATTTCTGACCATTGAAATGATACGTACTATAAAGAAAAGCTAAGCCCATAACATTTGTCCTGTCTTTCCTGTAGGCACATTGGTTGGGTGGTACAAGTCTACTGTCCCATATCTTCACCACATAAAGACCCGTCCCACTGGTTGGGTGGTACAAGTCTACTGTCACATATCTTCACCACATAAAGGCCTGTCCCATTGGTTGGGAGGTACAAGTCTACTGTCCCATATCTTCACCACATAAAGGCCTGTCCCATATCTTCACCACGTAAAGACCTGTCCCATATCTTCACCACGTAAAGACCTGTCCCATATCTTCACCACGTAAAGACCTGTCCCATATCTTCACCACATAAAGACCTGTCCCATATCTTCACCACATAAAGACCTGTCCCATATCTTCACCACATAAAGACCTGTCACATATCTTCACCACATAAAGACCTGTCACATATCTTCACCACATAAAGACCTGTCCCATATCTTCACCACATAAAGAAAGACCTGTCCCATATCTTCACCACATAAAGACCTGTCACATATCTTCACCACATAAAGACCTGTCTCACGTGAGGCAAAGAAAGAATGGGACTAATATGAGGCTGTCCATGGGGGCTGGCAATTTCATGTCAAACAAATCACCACAGAAACACAAATCACTACAGAAACACAAATCACTACAGAAACTCAAATCACTACAGAAACTCAAATCACCACAGAAACACAAATCACCACAGAAACACAAATCACCACAGAAACACAAATCACCACAGAAACACAAATCACCACAAATCGCCACAGAAACACAAATCGCCACAGAAACACAAATCGCCACAGAAAAACAAATCGCCACAGAAACACAAATTGCCACAGAAACACAAATTGCCACAGAAACACAAATCGCCAGAGAAACACAAATCGCCACAGAAACACAAATCGCCACAGAAACACAAATCACCACAGAAACACAAATCACTACAGAAACACAAATCACTACAGAAACTCAAATTGCCACAGAAACACAAATCGCCACATAAACACAAATCGCTACATAAACACAAATCGCTACAGAAACTCAAATCGCCACAGAAACACAAATCGCCACATAAACACAAATCGCCACATAAACTCAAATCGCCACAGAAACACAAATCGCCACAGAAACACAAATCGCCACACAAATTGCCACAGAAACACAAATTGCCACAGAAACACAAATTGCCACAGAAACACAAATCGCCACAGAAACACAAATCGCCTCAGAAACACAAATTGCCACAGAAACACAAATCACTACAGAAACACAAATCAATACAGAAACTCAAATCGCCACAGAAACTCAAATCGATACAGAAACACAAATCGCCACATAAACACAAATCGCCACATAAACACAAATCACCACAGAAACACAAATCACCACAGAAACTCAAATCACCACAGAAACACAAATCGCCACAGAAACACAAATCGCCACATAAACACAAATCGCCACATAAACACAAATCACTACAGAAACTCAAACGCCACAGAAACACAAATTACTACAGAAACACAAATCACTACAGAAACTGAAATCACTACAGAAACTGAAATCACTACAGAAACACAAATCACTACAGAAACACAAATCACTACAGAAACACAAATCACTACAGAAACACAAATCACCACATAAACACAAATCACTACAGAAACAAATCACTACAGAAACACAAATCACTACAGAAACACAAATCACTATAGAAACACAAATCACTACAGAAACACAAATCACTACAGAAACTCAAATCACTACAGAAACTCAAATCACTACAGAAACTCAAATCACTACAGAAACACAAATCACTACAGAAACACAAATCACTACAGAAACACAAATCACTAGAGAAACACATGTTTCAAGAGCACATGAATGCCGAATGCAGGCTTCCTACAGAGGGGCCAGATGTAGTGGTACTCCAGGTACCGCTGAGAGCAAGAAGGACAATACTGATGAAATAAACAAATGACATTCCACAGGTACAAATATATTTCATTAAGTAAGTGTCATTGTCAAGGCATAAATAAGAGTGTTATTGTCACAGCATAAATGTGAGTGTTATTATCACGGCATAAATGTGAGTGTTATTGTCACGGCATAAATGTGAGTGTTATTGTCACAGTATAAATGTGAGTGTTATTGTCACAGCATAAATGTGAGTGTTATTGTCACGGCATAAATGTGAGTGTTATTGTCACGGTATAAATGTGAGTGTTATTGTCACAGCATAAATGTGAGTGTTATTGTCACAGCATAAATGTGAGTGTTATTGTCACAGCATAAATGTGAGTGTTATTGTCACGGCATAAATGTGAGTGTTATTGTCACGGTATAAATGTGAGTGTTATTGTCACAGCATAAATGTGAGTGTTATTGTCACGGCATAAATGTGAGTGTTATTGTCACGGCATAAATGTGAGTGTTATTGTCACGGCATAAATGTGAGTGTTATGTCACGGTATAAATGTGAGTGTTATTGTCACGGTATAAATGTGAGTGTTATTGTCACGGTATAAATGTGAGTGTTATTGTCACGGTATAAATGTGAGTGTTATTGTCATGGTATAAATGTGAGTGTTATTGTCATGGTATAAATGTGAGTGTTATTGTCACGGTATAAATGTGAGTGTTATTGTCACGGTATAAATGTGAGTGTTATTGTCACGGTATAAATGTGAGTGTTATTGTCACGGTATAAATGTGAGTGTTATTGTCATGGTATAAACATGAGTGTTATTGTCACGGTATAAATGTGAGTGTTATTGTCATGGTATAAATGTGAGTGTTATTGTCATGGTATAAATGTGAGTGTTATTGTCATGGTATAAATGTGAGTGTTATTGTCACGGTATAAATGTGAGTGTTATTGTCACGGTATAAATGTGAGTGTTATTGTCATGGTATAAATATGAGTGTTATTGTCACGGTATAAATGTGAGTGTTATTGTCACGGTATAAATGTGAGTGTTATTGTCATGGTATAAATGTGAGTGTTATTGTCATGGTATAAATGTGAGTGTTATGACACAGTATAAATGTGAGTGTTATTGTCATGGTATAAATATGAGTGTTATGACACAGTATAAATGTGAGTGTTATCTTCACGATATAAATGTGAGTGTTATCTTCACGATATAAATGTGAGTGTTATCGTCACAGCATAAATGTGAGTGTTATCATCACAGCATAAATGTGTGTGTTATTGTCACGGTATAAATGTCAGTGTTATTGTCACGGTATAAATGTCAGTGTTATTGTCACAGTATAAATGTCAGTGTTATTGTCACAGTATAAATGTCAGTGTTTTTGTCACGGTATAAATGCGAGTGTTATTGTCACAGTATAAATGTAAGTGTTATTGTCACGGTATAAATGTAAGTGTTATTGTCACGGTATAAATGTAAGTGTTATTGTCACGGTATAAATGCGAGTGTTATTGTCACGGTATAAATGCGAGTGTTATTGTCACGGTATAAATGTAAGTGTTATTGTCACGGTATAAATGTAAGTATTATTGTCACGGTATAAATGTAAGTATTATTATATTTTGCCACACAATTTTGTAATTGTGTTTTAATGATACAGTGTCAGTTACAGAGATTACGTTAACAGAAATTAGGGGTCATCTTGGTCAACAATGCAAGAAACAGATGTCAGTAGAAAGTAAGGAATTATGGACATCAGTGACAGGAAACTCTATACACAAGCACTACAACAAAATGTTTACTTCATCATCAGAAGCAGCCTCCACCTCAGTTCTGGCTCTTCTTGATTCTCTAGGGGTGGGCCCATCTGGGTCATGACTCCCTAGTGTTATCATACTCTTGATTTATCAAGACCAAGTCTGGTGGTCAGTTTATTTCTCTGCCTTGCAAAGCAGATAAACTAGGAGCAGGCATGGTTCAAACAAACAGACCAAACTCAACAAGCACATAATTAAACAAATCGAACACCTCACATGAGCCTAATTGCCAGAACTGTGCACATCCATTTGAGACAATTCAGCATATGCTGCTCATTTGCCCAGGACTCTCCACAAAAAGAAGACAGCTATTGCCGGGCTCCCCAACAATCATAAACACTGCACAACACAACACACTACACAGCACAACCCATCAGCTACAGAACACATGCTCATTTTCCAATGTGGCACTGGCTGGGAAGGAGCAATGAGCAGCCCTAATTAAACAACATCATCATCATCATCAACATCATCTCTACATGACATGCCCCTGGGCCGGTAGAGAATCAATGATAAGAGAATTGAAGCATAAGACTATAACTTACTGTCCAGCTTCTTTAGCCAGGTCACACCAATCTCTCCTGACAATGTCCAATCCTTTCAACTCTTGACTGGTGGTGACTGTCCCATCTGGTGCTCGTGAGATGCTCAAAGCTGCGTACTTTTTCTTCTTCAGCAATAGCATGGATTTAAAGACACCATCTATGTCGATCTCCAGGAGGCGATATAGCTTGTTGACCTCACTCTTGACCTGGGAGGACATTAAAATATGTCAAGACTATTTCAATACAGATTTAACATATCATGTGCTACAGAAACCACATCCGCAGTATTCCAGAAAATGAATAGTATATCCTGTGCCAGAAATCTTTGTCAATGGAAGTAAGGAACAGAGTTTTTAACATCTTCCTAGTTTATTACAAAATGTGTGTTCAGAGCTCTCAATTTTTCAGTCATTTGATCTAGTTTTTTTTTCTGTTTTTGCCCTTTGCCATTTTAAGTTCCCCAATTCCTAACTCACTGCAGATACGGAGCGAAGGATTCAGGCTTTCGAGCATAAATGTTATAGAAGAATTTTGCGCATTTGCTATAAAGAGCACAAAACAAATGTCTATGTTAGAGAGAAGATAAACACCTATGCAGGCCATCAAGAACCACTTTTGTCAATAGTGAAACGTCGAAAGCTTGCCTGGTTTGGGCATGTAACTCGTCATGACTCCCTTTCGAAAACGATCCTCCAGGGAACAGTCGAAGGTAAATGGAGAAGAGGAAGGCAAAGAAAATCCTGGGCTGATAACATCAAAGAATGGGCAGGACACGGTTTCTCCACACTTGTACGCATTGCTGAGAATAGAGAGCAGTGGAGGACCCTGTCTGCTGATGCTTCCACCATGGCACCCCTACGACCCATGACGGGTTATGGGTTGAGATGAGATGATGAGAATTCCTAACTGGCAACCTCATAAGAAATAAACAAACAGAAACCACCACTGCCAGAGAATATGACTTCCTACAAGGGGACCAGTTGTAGTGGTGGTTCCATGCCCCGTAAGGAACAGAGAGAGAGTAATGATGATGATGAATTCCTAATTGCAGAGTGTAATGTTTCTTCTTCTTCTTCCTCGTTCGTCCTGAAAAGGACGTTGGTTGCGTTGTGTCTGTTTATGCCGCGAGCTGTGATATCTGCGCCTTTCGGTCGACACATCCGACTTCAGCACGGCATTTTTTGGGACCAGGTTTGCCTTCCCTCTGCGATCCCTACTCGCTCAGCCAGACTGCAGTGATGCAGCCTGTTTCCAGGACCACCACGTGGAGGTGGAGTAGGGTCTTGGTCAGCTCTGGTTCGCTGACCCTGATGCAAGCAGTCAAGCTATGGGTCACTGACTGCATTCTCTATTGCTGCATCTTTGGGTCCCGAGTGTAATGTTTAACAAACACTAATGTTTTCTAGTAAGAAAATAGATATAATAACAGAATACACACACAGACAGACATTAGGAACAACCCAGTTTAATCTTTAACAAACACTAATGTTTTCTAGTAAGAAAATAGATATAATAACAGAATACACACACACAGACAGACATTAGGAACAACCCAGTGTAATGTTTAACAAACACTATTTTTTTCTAGTAAGAAAATAGATATAATAACAGAATACACACACAGACAGACATTAGGAACAACCCATGGTAGTGCACAATAATATTTAAAGATAATAATAATAGGTCTTCCCTTTAGTCTTGGCAGCAATGGTGTTTATTTTTTTGGATCTTATGGATTGTTATCTTGTAAGACTGCACTAAAAATGATGTGTTTCTTGTTTGGAGTCAGTATTATTTCTGCTACTTGAAGTTTTTCTGCATCTAGACCATGTCACCAATAATTGATGTCCAACATCAGATGAATAAGGGAATCAGAATTCTGGCACATTTATTGTAACTATTGTTAAAACTATTAGCCAGTCTTCTCAACTATTGTACTTAACTCCCTATCAGTAATTTTCGAAGTGTTATTTTCGTCAAAGATATCGTCACTACCAACATCACAATGAAATCTGAAACAATAACCTCCAAAATCTTTTGGACATTACTAACATAAATGTGACACATGCTGAAGCCATACTGAAAGTCTAGATCTAGAAGAAGTGAAATCGTTTGAGTCTTTAAGCCAAATGATAAATACATGAAATCTTTTCCCAGATCATTTGCTAAATATTCTTGACAGAAAATGGCCACGTAAATATCATTAACTGATTCATTGATGTACCTGCCATGGGAAATTAGAATAAGGAAAAGCGGTGTATAGCCCTGCATTCAGGGACACTGCATAGGAAAAGGTTAAGTATTTTACAGAATCACCTTTTCCTATGGCAGTGAAACAAGGACACTTTAATAAACAAACAAGATCCCTGGAGGCAAAACAGTGTGGTTTTTAAGAATCTTAGCTGTCCATGATATCCTTAAGATGAGTGATCTGACAGAGGCCAACACTCAAAGAAAGCTTATTACACTCTTCAGAAAGACGTGGTTTCATGTTTTTTGGGCATGTTATGAGAAGAGCAAAATTTAAATACATCGAATTAATTGGTCAAACTGATGGGGGAAAAAAAACTGATACAGAGAGAAGACACCACAGTGTGTGATATTACAGCATAGAAAAATCATCAACTAAATTTACAGAACTAGCTCCAAGACATTATAGAGAAAATATTAGTGCCCATTGTGATGCCGCACTGTAATTCTGTCCTTCAACCGGCCCGATCCTGTTCTTTTATTGAATTTTCACCATTTTATTTCTTCTCATTTGAATATATATCGTTGTTGGACCCCATCTCTTGTCTCTTGTTGTTGCTACTGTTGGTGGTGGATATGTAATTGATGGTTGATAGTGTTTGGTGTCAATCGTGCTGATTTCGCGAATCTATAAAATCTTGGTGCAGTAAGATGCAAACCCAACGTAGGCACATCAACAGGTGCCAATACTATGATAGTCAAACTCGTTACTTGAAAAGTTCATACATGGTTTATTAACATCACATCATACGGGACGATACATTCAACGTGGACGGTTAATAGGTGATTCAAACATGGTGATAGTGGACGCATGTCCTCAATAAAAGTTCAAATAAATAATCTCAAAAGAATCCTCAAGTAAATTCTGACCAGGTCTCTGAGTGAATACATCAATAGTCATAAAGGTCATGAAGTAGATTAAGTACAATGTTATATTGATCAAGGTTGACCTTTCCTCAAGGACAGGAGGTTCTCATTATACTTGGTAGTATCTAAGATCCCGCTCTTTAGTATTTTCATATATAAAGAAGTCCTCATCAACGAATCATAATAGAACGTAGGTGCAGGTTCCTACTAAATACCTTCAAGGCATGTAAAGTTACTTAGGCATCGATACTTGAATTACCTCTTGTATTAGCCGTGACTGACCCCAACGGCTTCCTAATAATATATATATATATCGTAGATCCACGGTAGTTACCGATGATCTCTTTGATAGGCATTTACTGGCATATAAAAATACATCTTCAGCTGTGAATCCATTTCGGTACAGGCTAGTTACCTGATATCGACTAGATGCTCACGACTTTGCAGAACAATCATTATTATTATAATAAATACATACGTGGTTCTTCCAACGAATGAACACTCACGTGGATGACTACCGGCTACGACTGCTAATCCGCAGGACCGGGTCTAAAACATCAATACTTTACTCAAAAACACGGGTTTCGAACTCCCAAAGCTTCCTTTGTAGGACTTGGGATTCTTGCTTCTCAAACCCACAGATGACGTCAACTGACTGTCTAGATACACGTGCGGACAGGATAACCCCCTATACGCCTTAGTGCACAACCGTGCGCTAATGAAATCAAACTCACCAATAAGACTTACTCTCATGTAAGTCGGTGCGTAAAGTTTATTACTGGTAGGACAACATATTAATAATATAAGACTACCTTCATCTATAAAGGAGTGCAGAGGTCTACGAAAAGGGCTCTACAATCGTGTTTGGTATTTTTGAGGAGGTAAATTAAATGGGATCGTTTTACGATAGTAGGTTTATTTTTCACTCGGCCAGTTTTTTTCTCTTATAGATTTTTTCACGATCACGGAGATTTCGTTGTTTACGAAATAATCGCCATTTCCGGCACGCGGTATAAAGAGTCCGGAAACACGCGGCCGTCACGTAATGTGACGCAATTTTGGACACGCGGTCGCGTTGTTTTCAAATCCGATTGGCGTAGCTCATAGTTATGTTTATTTTTCTGAGCGTTTCCATTGGTCGAGGGAAAGCTTGGGTATGCTCAGGAGAGAACACGCGGGGGTGGCCCCGGTGTGTATAAATAGCCAGTTAAACGGCGGCGAAGTTCTCTATCGTAAGAAATATTGTCAGCCGTCAGACTACGTAATTTATCGTCTCCACTGTGGGAAAAACAGCGATGAATTGGTATGTAGAATTTTATTAATCGTTTTACTTATTAGTGGGTTTTAATAAATTCGCCCGTAAGTAAAGTTCTTCGGGGACATTAACTTTTAAGTTTTAAACGATAGTGCCATCCATTAACTTTTTAGTTCTAAACGCCAGCGCCATCCATTACTTTCTTTGTAGAACGATGTAAATGTAAAAAGTGTGTATAATTCTTTCTGGGATTTTGGCAGTAGATAGGAGTGTGTGAAGTTGTGAGAAACACGTGTGCCCATATTTGTAGAATGTTATGTAAAACCACCATTTATTTCTGTGTATTTACTAATGTAATTTTATGGGGAAATCCCTGGCGTGTTCGTTAATTTTACTGAGCCTTAAATGTGAGAAATATTGTCGGAGGGTTCAGATTTACGTTGTAAGTGAATTATACTGCTTAGGGGAGGAAACTATTCCTATAGCGAGATTTAATTTAATTTTGGAGCAAGCCGGGAAACCTCAATGGGTAATGTTAAAAAAGGGAGACCCCGGAATTTCGGACAAAAGAAGTTCCCGAGTTGAAAATGTTGACACGTGGGTAGCCATGTGTGACGGCCAAGTGGCCCGTCAGACAGGTTTTGTTTATTTGGCTGGCGGATTTTAGTTGAGAGAAAGAGAGAGGAGGAGGGAGATTTAAGTGCCACGTGGGTAGAAATATTTTATGTATTGTTATGCAGAACGAGAGAGAGAAGGGGAGGAGGAGAGAGATTTAAGTGCCACGTGGGTTAGAGATGCGTTATGTTGGAGTTGGTGTACAATAGACGCATTTTATTTTAATTTCAGCGAGTCACGGCAAGAACAGTGGGGAGCGTAAATTTGCCCATGTGCAAAATTACCCACGGCAACAGGACCTATCTTAAGGGTCAGACCTATGGTCTCTGGCAGTGAAGTCCCTATGCTTCAGCTGGACTGTGGTTTATTTATCATACAGCCGAGAGCATCGCTATTATAGTCTCTAGCAACGGCAGGTGGCCGTGAGACTGGTTTCAATTGCGTACAGCCGGAAATCAAGGCTGTGTTTTCCTATAACTCCGGAGCGGGTTAAAAGAGGGAAGCTATTCAGCAGCAGAGAAGTTTTGTCGACAGTTCATCAAGTACCTCATGCTTGACGCCAGAACTTCATCATCATCATCGCAGAATTCAGGAACAGGTGAGAGGGTTAAAATACCTGGATCTTGAAAGTAACGAGAGAAGAGCGTAACGGAGACGCCGCATCATCAGTCGTCGAGTGTTAGAGAGACACTGAGACCAAGAGAGAGAGAGATAGAGAGAGAGAGAAGGAGGGAGAAAATAGACAGGACCAGTAGGGTCTGTTCAGTGTCCACTCAAAGGATAGACACTGAACCTTTGGGTTACTCCAAGTCTATTATTTTAGCATCGCCAGTGGTGTTAGTTAGCGGCGCATATCGCCTACCAAGATGGAAGCTGTGTAGATGTTTTCGTTGAGGAAGAGTCAACCAGACTGAGACAGTAGAATCTTATTTGTATTAGAGAGTGGAGGCTAAAGTGGACAGCCCCCACAATAGTAGAGTTATTTAATCACTAATCATTTTATTGTTCCTCAGCAGGGTGACAGAAAGAGTGAATGTGATTTGGGGTTTTTTTTTTCTAGTGTCTATCTAATCTAATTGGTACGTTGTTTTCAGGCCGTGCAACAGTGCACGCTATCGACTGACTTGATGACGTATGATGCCATTTTATGTTTTTCTTGTATGTAAATAAATATATACATATATTATTTACTGGATCAGCTTCTATTCTATACTATACCTACATGTGGTCTGTATAGTGGTGTCTGTGGTCGTTTTATACACCTTATCTCCTTGTGTTTAAAGGTAGCTAGAGGGAGTGAGATTATAACTTTTTCTGAAGTCACGAAGCGGCAAGGGGAGAGTCAACTCCTGGTTCTATCCCTTGAGTCAATAGTCTCATCTGTCCACAGGCATGTCATTTTTCATCTGAATTCTATTTCCTCAGACTTTCTCATACTAGGGTCTTGCTTTCATTCAGGCAAACTCTATAAACTTAAAACCACTTCGTGACACCCATACTTGTTGGCATGGCATTGAAGATCATACACCACCTAACACAAGACACAAAACAAAACCTGAAATCCCATTACATAAGAACAGAGTCTAAATAACAGCAAACTTGGAATACACTGATGTAACAGACAAAACTGTGGCAGGCGAACAAACAAACAAAAACTTCAGTTCTGTGTTCTAATCTCCATTCTCTGATAAAAGTTTTCATGAACCACAGAAGGAATCATTTCTACACACACATGTACCCCTTGTTTGTACACAACCGACAGCCACTGTAACATCCAGTATACCCTTTTCTGTATTATCTTCACTGCACTGCTACAATGTGTGTATGATCTTTTCATCTCTTCTTTTACAAATAACCTTTATGCATTCCTGGGCACCATGCTCTTGATTTTCCATGTGGGTTCTACTCTAAAACCTGCCAGGCTACAATTGTACTCGGGTACATCAGTGAAAGATTTCTGACCTTATATCCTAGTTTGTACACGAGGTCAAGGTCGGTGCTGTTGGTGTTGATCATGATAGAGTCTGTGTCTCCATAAATAACATCCAGGTTCATCTGTGAAACAAAAAAAATTCGGTTTAGACTGCCAGGCCCCAATGATTAAATAGTGAGATCACAATTTACACGAGTGTTACGTTCCACAGATGCACATAAAAATTTGAGATTCACATAGATTGAGATTATTTTCTCATAGAAATTAAGTAAGCTACCATTAGGGCGAATGCTTCTGCACAGTAAATTAACATATACATTAAAGTCCATTGAATATGAGCTCACGGATATCATGAAAATTGCGATCGCACTAAACTGCTAACTTAATCCAGAAAAATTACGAAGAAATGACACGCACAGCCTCAATTAGGGATAACTTACAGAACCATTTGGGATAAGAACTGGATTGTGACAGGGATGCCTCTTGTCATCATTTCTCTTCCTAGTGGCTATTGTTTTTTTTTTTTTAACTAGGACTGCTGAGCTTCTCGCTCTGTTGTAGTCAATACCACATTGAAGACTCCTTGGTATTATCTACAATGTAGATCTAGGCTTTTCTGCCATTCCAAAACGTGTTGCATTGAAGTCATGAGCTCCAGTTTCTCCAGCTTGGCTTGCATTTAAATAACCATCACATTTGGTCCCAAGCTAGGAGGAAGAAGCACATGGCATATTCTGCATTCCCCACCATCAAAGGTGGCTCTCCAAATATGCAGAGCTAAAATACTATGCTCTGCTTCAGGGCTCTCCTAGGGAATTGTCATGTCCTGCACAGGGCCACTTCTCAGCTCCCTTTGCCCTTCACGAGAGCCTCCTGCATGCAGCTAATTAGGTACAAAAGTCTGAGTTACTTCTGGGGCTCAAGTGGCTTCTACAAGCTTAGTGTGCAATGTGTGGTGCTCTCAACATATTTCACAACAGGAGAATCCCTGGAAGTGTGTGGGTGATTTCATGAGACAATGAGAATGTAATAAGCCTCACAGACTGGTCCTCCAGGTTGGGGGTTTTAGCACAGGGCCGACACCCCTGTCTGTGTAAAAAATCGCACACGTTACGGAAACAGCAATAAATGGAAATACTTTGATGCGGGACGGACATCCGGAGTCTCAGGCTCGAATGACTGACAGTGGTGAAAGCCGAAAGGAAGCCACTGGCATGAAAACGGATGCCCAGACTGCAAAACACGAAACCAGAATTGGTTTTTGGAATGTCAGAACTATGAATGAGGCAGGAAAGCTGAGACAGATCACAGCAGAGATGAGGAATTACAAACTACATATCCTGGGTATAAGCGAGAGCAGATGGACAGGGATGGGGAGAATAAAAACAGCTACAGGGGAAACAGTACTTTATTCTGGTAGAGAGGACGGTCAGCACAACGAAGGTGTAGCCATTATCCTTAAGAAAGGAATGGAAAGGTCTCTACTGGAATGGAAACCCATTAACAACAGATTAATAAGAGCAAGACTGAGGGGGAGATTCACCAACACCACAATTATACAATGCTATGCACCAACAAACGACAGCGATGAAGAGATCAAGGACGATTTCTATCAACAGGTACAAAAGGAAATGGAAACTGTACCCAGGTACGATCTTATTATAGTAATGGGAGACCTAAATGCGAAAGTTGGAACACATAATAATTATAACGAAAGAGTAATGGGGAAATGCGGCAGTGGAACAGTAAATGAGAATGGGGACAAATTAATAAGCTTCTGCAGTATTAACAACCTGGTCATTGGAGGAACACTTTTTCAACACAAAGAAGTGCACAAGTTAACATGGGAATCACCAAACGGACGAGACAAAAACCAGATAGATCACATAATGATCAATGGCAGATGGAGACATGCACTACAAGACGTGAAAGTAAGAAGAGGCGCAGATGTGGGAAGTGATCATCACCTAGTAGTAGCAAGACTGAAGGTGAAACTCAGAGCTGCTGGACCAGTTGCAGTCAAACAGAAAAGATATAACATCACGAAACTTAAGGACCCCCTCACCAGAAAAGCGTTCACGGTCGACGTAAAGAGGCGATATCTGATTACCAAAAGCCAGGAAAGAACAGAGACCGACGATGTGGACCAAAAATTCAACACCATCTCAACAATATACAATGAAAGCAGCAAGTCATGCTTGGGATTCCAGGAAAGAAAGAGCCAAGACTGGATAACACCAGAAACGCTAAACACCATAGCGAAGAGAAAGGAAATGAAAAGGAAGAAAACAGAAGCTAAGTCTCCTAGGTTAAAGGCAATATATAGTGAACAGTAGTCAGCTGGACAAGGAAGTAAAACGTCAAACCCGTGCTGACAAAAGGACATTTCTGGATGACCTTGCAAGACAGGCAGAAGAGGCAGCACTGAGAAATGAACAAAGCACAGTTTATAAAATAACTAAAGCTATCAGTGGAAAACGAGGTGCAAACAACATAACGTTAGTAAGAGACAAGCAAGGAAATCTCATCACCACAACACAGGGGCAGGAAACAAGATGGGCAGAGCACTTCAGAGAAACACTGAATAAGGAACCACCAGAGACTCAGCTGAATGTTCCTGAGGCTGAAAGTGACTTAGACGTAAATACAGACATTCCACGAAAAGAAGAAATTATCACAGCTATCAAAGGGCTAAAAAATGGAAAAGCGCCTGGTCACGACAATCTGAATGCTGAGCTATTCAAGACAGACCCTGAACTAGCAGCAGAACTATTAGAACCACTATTTTCACAAGTCTGGGAAACTGAGACAACACCAACAGAGTGGAGTAAAGGAATAATTGTCAAATTGCCCAAGAAGGGCGACCTTGCAGACTGCAACAACTGGAGAGGAATTACCCTCCTCTCAGTTCCCAGCAAAATACTAGGCAGGATAATCATCCAGAGAATTTCAACAGCAGTTGACCATAAACTGAGGAAAGAACAAGCGGGCTTCAGAAAGAGCAGAAGATGTGCAGATCATATATTTACCCTCAGGAACATTATAGAGCAGTGCTCAGAATGGCAGAGACAGCTGTACATTAACTTTGTTGATTTTGAAAAGGCTTTCGACAGCATACACAGGGACAGCCTATGGAAAATTCTGAGGGCTTATGGAATTCCCAGCCGCATTGTTTCCATTATAAAAAGCCTCTGAAGTGAAAACAGGAGTACGACAGGGATGCCCCTTATCAACAACATTATTTTTGACAGTCATAGATTGGGTGATGCGCCAGACTAAAGAGGGCAGTCCAAGAGGAATTAGATGGACAACGTTTTCTACACTGGAAGATTTGGAATATGCAGATGACATTGCACTACTCGCGCATTCACACCAACACATTCAAGACAAAACCGATAGACTGAATAAGTATGGCCAGCAGGTTGGCCTGAACATCAATTTGAAGAAGACAGAGGTCATGACACTAAATGTGGGCAATCCTGAGCCAGTAACAGTAAGGAACCAGAAGTTAGAACAGACAGACACATTTACTTACCTAGGAAGCATAGTAACACCTGACGGCGGAACAAGCAAGGACATTAACAACAGAATGAATAAAGCGAGAACAGCCTTTGCTGCTCTCAACAACATTTGGAAGTCTTCCCAGTACAGCACAAACACCAAATTAAGACTGTATGAGAGCTGTGTACTTTCTGTGCTTCTCTATGGTGCGGAATGTTGGAGAGTAACAGAGAAGGAAATGTCTAAACTGTCCTCTTTCCACACAATCTGCCTAAGGAAAATTCTCCGAATCTTTTGGCCAAACACCATCAGCAACCAAGAACTACTTATTCGGAGTAACCAGGAGGACATGCACACCATCATAGCTGGCAGACGCTGGAGTTGGGTTGGCCATGTCCTCAGAAGGGACCCTGATACCATCACAAGAACAGCTATGCTATGGACCCCCGAGGGAAAGCGAAAGAGAGGCCGACCAAAAACAACTTGGCGGAGAACTGTGGAAGCTGAGATGCAAAAAATGAACCACAGTTGGGGCACTGTACGAAGGATGGCCGCCGACCGAGCAAAGTGGAATCAATTTGTTGCTGCCCTACAAGACGCCACCAGGCGTGATGGCCGCTGACTGCTTTGACGGTTGGCGGTTATGGATCAAAGAAGAAGAAGAAGCCTCACAGACAGTGGTTCATTTCCACATTTGAATACTGCAGCATTGTGCTTAGCTGGTGGCCACATAAGGATGAATCCAGATATCCCTCCATGCATTGCTAGTGGCTATAGATTGGGTTATGAAAACATCAACCTCAGCCAACAGAAATGGAATCCAGCGGACTTAACACCATGACAATCTAGATTTTGCTGATGACCTGGCTCTTCTGTCCGATAACAGTAATCAGATACAAGACAAAATTAAAATACCCGATGAGAGGTCACAGCTAGTGGGTCTGAAAATACCCAGGCAGAAAATAAAGATAATGAGAATAAATGCAGGAAACGATGACACTTGAATAAACACCCACTACAAGATGTAGAATCGTACACATATCTTGACAGAAATGTAGACACAGTTGGAGGGACAGACAAATATATCAAAACAAGAATACAAAAGGCTATATGATCTTTCATTGCATTGGGAAATATATGGAGATCAACAGAAATCAGGTCCAACACAAAAATTTGAATTTTCAATTCAATTGTCAAGTCAGTTCTATTGTATGTCTCTGTCAAGTCAGTCCTATTGTATGGCTCTGTCAAGTCAGTCCTATTGTATGGCTCTGTCAAGTCAGTCCTATTGTATGGCTCTGTCAAGTCAGTCCTATTGTATGGCTCTGTCAAGTCAGTCCTATTGTATGGCTCTGTCAAGTCAGTCCTATTGTATGGCTCTGTCAAGTCAGTCCGATTGTTGTGGCGTAGCGTAGGAAGGATAAGAATTATCTAGAAGAAATAATAGATATGACTGTGGAAGATTTGGCTCAAAGAATTCCTGTTGGGTTTTTCCACCTCTGAAGGGAGACGAAGAGGGTAAATTCTCCTAACTAGCCAAGGTCTGGAAAAGGTTGTAAGGAGATATTTGGTCTCTCGCTACCATAGTCCCCTTCTCAGTTATCTAATATTGTTATCCTTAATTATTGCTGGGATAATATTTTATATTAGATTTTACGAGCCCCCCTCCCTTATAAAAGAAGATAAACATCAGACAATATGTAACAGCTAATAGAAGAAACAAGGCATGGGGTACATTATATACACCCAATAGGTTTATTCAAATTAAAATGAATAGATGGTGAATGATAGTATTGTCGATGGAATTAGTGTCTGCTGTATGTAATATGTGTCTCACAATTCAAGTGTTTTTCATCATAGGGCATTGACATGGTGAGTTCCCCTTTTCAAGGAACTTATCTTTTCAGCCCCTGGCTGATAGTGAAGCGTGGTTAGTTCTCCGGTCTCCTGACGTTGCACCAGGTAGGTCTTGAATGGTTCGGATTTGCCTTCTCTGTGCTCGACTCCGTATTCTTCTCTGAGATTGGACTGTCGTGCAAGGCTCCACCATAGACTACTCAGAGATGGACCAGCAATTTAGACACGTGGCTTCAATGCGTTTAATGCATGAATTCGCAGCTGTCTAGATTAGGTCTAGCTTTTTCGGTTTCCTGGGCAAGTGAAAAATGGCTGGGTTTGCCGCACTTTTAGTGGGTGATTTCCGCTTGGGCACGTGTTCCAAAGCGTGCATCATGTGGCTTTGGCATCATAAAGATGCTCCAATCAATAACGTTAAGTCACGTGGGGGTTTCCTAAAGTGGCCTAAACTGGTTCTACCTAAGTTTAAGCAGTTGGTCCTAAATTAAAACAGGTTTCTAGCTACCGAGGTCAGGGGTCAACAATGACGTCGTATCTAAAAATAGTATTAGGCGCTAGGAGAAAATCACTGAACGCTAGGAGAATATCCGCAAGTGAAATTTCCCGTGATTTTACGGGCTTCTCGATCATGCACTGAAGATGAGAAAAAATGGCGGCTCGTAAATAAAAATAAAGAAGAGAAGATTGGGCAAGTCGTCACAATTGTATGGCTGTGAAACATGGAGAACAACAAAAATTACCAAACAGATACAGACTTTCATAAATGAATGTTTGTGTAGAACAGAAGGATTGAAGTGATTAAACAAGATAACTAACATGGAACTGATGACAAGATTGAAGTGATTAAACAAGATAACTAACATGGAACTGATGACAAGATTGAAGTGATTAAACAAGATAACTAACATGGAACTGATGACAAGATTGAAGTGATTAAACAAGATAACTAACATGGAACTGATGACAAGATTGAAGTGATTAAACAAGATAACTAACATGGAACTGATGACAAGATTGAAGTGATTAAACAAGATAACTAACATGGAACTGATGACAAGATTGAAGTGATTAAACAAGATAACTAACATGGAACTGATGACAAGATTGAAGTGATTAAACAAGATAACTAACATGGAACTGATGACAAGATTGAAGTGATTAAACAAGATAACTAACATGGAACTGATGACAAGATTGAAGTGATTAAACAAGATAACTAACATGGAACTGATGACAAGATTGAAGTGATTAAACAAGATAACTAACATGGAACTGATGACAAGATTGAAGTGATTAAAACAAGATAACTAACATGAACTGATGACAAGATTGAAGTGATTAAACAAGATAACTAACATGGAACTGATGACAAGATTGAAGTGATTAAACAAGATAACTAACATGGAAACTGATGACAAGATTGAAGTGATTAAACAAGATAACTAACATGGAACTGATGACAAGATTGAAGTGATTAAACAAGATAACTAACATGGAACTGATGACAAGATTGAAGTTATTAAACAAGATAACTAACATGGAACTGATGACAAGATTGAAGTGATTAAACAAGATAACTAACATGGAACTGATGACAGGATTGAAGTGATTAAACAAGATAACTAACATGGAACTGATGACAGGATTGAAGTGATTAAACAAGATAACTAACATGGAACTGATGATAAGATTGAAGTGATTAAACAAGGTAACTAACATGGAACTGATGACAAGATTGAAGTGATTAAACAAGATAACTAACATGGAACTGATGACAAGATTGAAGTGATTAGACAAGATAACTAACATGGAACTGATGACAAGATTGAAGTGATTAAACAAGATAACTAACACGGAACTGATGACAAGATTGAAGTGATTAAACAAGATAACTAACATGGAACTGATGACAAGAACTAATCAAGCCCAGAGAAACGAGAAACGAGAAGAAGATGGATAGGACACACAATGAGAAATCCTGCTGATAGCATTACCAGACAGAGAGGCAGAGTAACACCAAAGACATGGAAAAGTGAACAGGAGACAGAAAGGGACAGAATACATGGAGCTGATGGCACGGGACAGCATAAGTTTGTTAAGACCTATGCTCCTTGGGGAGCTGAAAGAAGAAGACTGTACTGCTAGGAGTAATTTATTGTCCACACAAACAGTTTTGTTTAGTCCAGTGATTGTACAAGATAAGTACAATAACAAAAATGGTGATCTCTTAATAGTAAGAATTAGGTCATGTTGACAGAAACAAAAACAGTGAAGTGACCTCAACTTTGTGCTCTGGGACAAAAGAACAGGAAACTGTGTCCCATTAAGAGTATATTCATGTCAACTCATGTGCATGAGGTCAGCAACCTTATCATATAAAACAAACTACTACATAAGCACATCAAGTGCTTGGACTTCCTGCAAAAATAAATTTTAAAATGCCAAATCATCAATCCTAGGAGATTAAAATATCAAAGAATGGGAGATATAAAAAGTTATGGAGTGACAAAAGGAACTTGTCTGCTGAGTGCAGCTGGCTTGAAGTACCACAAATGTTTTTGTTATTTCATTTATCCAGCCCAAAGACGCAGCAATAGAGAACGCAGTCAGCGACTCATAGCTTGACTGCCTGTGTCAGGACCAGCGAACCAGAGCTGGTCAAGACCGCACTCCACCTCCACGTGGTGGTCCTGGAAACAGTCTGCAGCAGTGCAGTCTGGCTGAGCGAGTGTGGATCGCAATGGGAAGGCAAACCCAGGCCTTAAAAATGCCATGCAGAAGTCAGATGTGTCGACCGAAAGGTGCAAATATCACAGCTTAGGCGTAAACAGACACAACGCAACCACCGTCCTTTTCAGGGCGAACGAGGAAGAAGGAAGAAGATTTATCCAGCAGCTAAGCTAACCCAATCAATTTTCACATAACCAATCAATATTCACTTAACCAATCAATATTCACATAACCAATAATAGTCACATAACCAATCAATATTCACATAACCAATCAATATTCACTAAACTGTTGTGTTAGTTTCCTAGTTTTTAAGCTAATGTTACATACAAATAAAGTGACTTACTTTCTGCACCAAATCTTTTGTCTTCATCAGAATCTGAAAAGTCAAAACGTTTATGCTAACACAAAAGTCAACAATTTACCAACATTAACAGTCCAGACATCATTTTATTTTACTTCACAATTGTAAGCTTTTATCACAAACATCAGGCGATCTGTTGTTGCATGCATGAATAATACACATACATAAGCTTTTAACGCTGTAGTGCTCTACATTTGTCATTACAACAAGACATTTCAGCACAATCTGACTATGTTCTAACTATAAATTAATTACGTCTTTGCCCGCCCTTGTCTACTTCCGTCATAAGAGAATCGCCCTTACTATTTTGGACAAATTTTGTGGAAATGTAGGGCACCTGAAGAACAACACTTGAGGTGTAACTGTTATTCAAAACTCATCTACTTGGGCACACTTTTAAATATAAATATGTGTGTGTGTGTGTGCATGCATTTAAACTAATCTAACGTGACTTTTTTTTCCCCCATTTATCTCTCCCTACGTTTCTCTAAACAGACAGCCTTCAGATCAGAAACATTTATGAACAAGAAAGCAATGAATCATGTAACAAAATTTTAATTTGTCCACAAGACATGTACATATCACAACATTTTTAGACAATGCAATACATTTATATTTAAATAGTTATCAGTGTTAATTTTACACTCAATTTCTTATCTCTCTCCTTTTTATGGGGTAGTGCAAGGGACAGTGAATAGGACTGGCAACCTCATCTTGTTAAACAAACTGCTACAAAAACCATCACCACAAAACCATCACCACAAAACCACATGCTCTAATGTAGGCTTCCTCAAGGAGGCCCTGTGGCAGTAGTGGACCTATAGTCCATAAGTGAAAAAAGGAGATGATGATGATGATGAAAGGCCTAGAAGTGCTGGCACTGGTATAATTGTGGTCAACATATTTTGATGTGTCAAATTCAAATTTATCTGCATTAAATCAAAAATTTTTGTGTTGCCAACAGTGACCTACACTGCTTTGTAATCACACCAAAGCCGAATCCGGTGCCCATTGAGGTATATTGGGAATATGGTGTTAGGCCCATATTTTCTTGACCATACGGCACAATAGGGGTGATGTGGTCAACATCATGCCGACCGCCTTTAAACTTCCCAGGGTTGCTCTGGTACCAAATTCATGAGGCTGGGTCGACCTCAGAGCCGTTTGCGGTCTAAAACATCCCATCTCAACTGGGGATCGAACCATTGACCACCGAGCTCAGAAGCCAGTGCACTAACCAATGTGTTACCTTACCGCTGCTCTTCACTGCGAATGACGCGGGGACAATGTAGCAGGTTATGTGGAAAGACTTGATTTTCTGTCTCTAACGTTGAAAGAACATTTATTGGTTTCAAACGTTTTTCAAGCAATATTCTGACTAGTCACCGCTCTACTAGTTATACTGAATGCTTGGCGCAGAATTAAGGATGGCAACTAAATACGAAATAATGAGCAGCAAGTTTTAGACCATCGCACATAAGAACACAATAATGCTGACAAATATGAAAGCCCTCCAAAAGAGATAAGAATGGCTGGTGGACGAAATACATAATCCCACCTAATGTATTTAAACTTGTCTTCACTGACAACTCAGCCATGGGCAGACGTCACACATGAAATCACCAGTTGGTTAAGTTAAAACTCCCAACCCTGAGACAGACAGAATCCCTATGAACCAGTAAAGCCCTGGTTTAACATTTTCAGGATGCATGAGGTAACAATAAAATTAATTGCCACTTCTTTATTGATGGCCATAAAAAAATTCAATCGGCCAGGCAACCTTGTGGCCAGGATTTGATGATCCTATTTAGACGACGGTGGACCCAGGACATCACAGAGAGTCTGAACTTGTCTTTGGCTGATGCAGGTCGACTTGCCCAGAATCGTGATGCGTTCAGAGCAGCTGTAATGGAGACAACGTTCTGGAAAGAATACGTCACATGATGAATTTAGACTATGTTGATCCTACTTAGACTATATTGATCCTATTTAGACTATGTTGATCCTATATAGATGATGTTGATCCTATTTAGACTATCAAGACTAGGTATGGAACAACCCACAAACACACACAATACTCACCTCTCTTCCCTTGCCTGTAACTAAAGCAGCCAAAGGTTTGGCATAAAACCGAGAGAAGGTGAATCCAAGACAGCCATACATTGAGTTGGCCGTCAACTTAAGAGCTTTCTGCCTGATGTCATACTGCATCATTTGTTCTGGACTAACATCACTGTTTTTCATTAATGTTTTCACCTGGTGAATAGTAATGGTATCAAATATTTTCACCTGGTGAATAGGGTATCAAATGTTTTCACCTGGTGAATAGTAATGGATGGTATCAAATGTTTTTACCTGGTGAATGGTAATGTTATCAAAGTAGGGTTAACTTAAAGTGGTTACATTTTTTCAGGATGGTACTCAGAACATAGGTTTGCTAACAAAAATATTGAAAGGATGAGATTGGGTTTAGGAATTGAATGCGGATATATGAGATTGGGTTTAGGAATTGAATGCGGATATATGAGATTGGGTTTAGGAATTGAATGTGGATATATGAGATTGGGCCAGAGTCCGCTGGGAGGACAACATTAGACAATCTTTGAAGGACCGAGGACTAGAATGGAACCAGGCCAGGAAGAAGACAGCCGATGTCTGGTGCTCTCTCTTCCAAACCTCTACACCTCACGGTAGAAGGGGAACGACTAAGTAGTAGTATATGAGATTGGGTTTAGGAATTGAATGCGGATATACTGAGTTCATGTTCTTTATTTGCTCCTTATGGAGCATGAAGCTACAACTACTGTCGATCCCTTGCAGGAAGCCTGCACCAAGCATGGCTATACTAGGGATGCTCAGCACGGACCCATAATGAACACAGACTTTTCTATATGAAACAAATCAATTTTCATATCAGATCAAGTTTTTTAATGCAGTTCTTTAAAGTTAACAGTGCAGACAATTAATTTACTTTACGGAAAATCTACACCACAATCTACACGGCAGGCAATCTACATGACAGACAATGTACACAACAATCTAATCTACATGACAACCTAATCTACATGACAGACAATCTAATCTACACAACAGACAATCTAATCTACATAACAGACAATCTAATCTACATGACAGACAATCTACTTTACAGAAAATCTATACAACAATATAATCTACATGACAGACATTCTACATAACAATCCAATCTACATGACAATCCAATCTACACGACATACAATCCAATCTACTTTACAGAGAATGAAAAATTTCCCAAACCAGTTTTCTACTGTCAACAAGTTTCCTAATCTCTGTTGGCAACACTCCAGGTTCAAGGTCAGGATCTGGCAGTATCAAGTTTGCCTCATCGTCATCAGCAGCCTGGAAAACAAAACATCATACATAAAGACTGACACACAGACATGAAATAAACAAAATTACAAATTGCGTTTATATCCTTTTACAACATTCAACAGCAACAAGACAGACAACAAAAGAAAGGTATAAAGGGAAAATTAACAAAAATCTTGCAGAAACATGGCTGACGTTAGCCAATGGACCAGCGCTTTATTTTCGACACTAGATGCCACATATTTTTAATATGAAACAAACACCATAAATGAATTCCTCTCAATGACATTACTTGTAACAAGTATAACTTTCCAGAAATCCTGGGAACACATAGCCAAAGCATCCCAGGTAATCTCGGGCAGCAAACAACAGGCCCACAGTGTCATACTGAAGGTGTAGTAAATGGTGAATACAATACAATGGGCTATGCACAGACGTTAGCACACAACAAATCCTACATAAACTACGACTGCAAGAGCAGATGCTTTCTGCAAGGGATCAGCACTGACCCATACTCGTTAAAAAAGGACAAAAAAACAAGCACAAGATAACTGACTTCCTAAAAAGGTCGAGATAAAGACAGCACCAGACAGAAAAGCCTGGCAGATAGTTGCTGACAGCATGTGCTTCAAAGGGAGCTACAAGGTGATATAAGACTGTTCAGTCTCAGATACAACTCTTATGTTACATCCATAATTTTCTCTTGCCCTCCCAACAGATCATAAGGCCACAACTGTAGCTGTTCCCACAAGGTGATACAAGACTGTTCATAAACTAATAAAACGGTATTGAATCAGTTTTACTAATAACAGTTCACATGAGACAAGGGACGTTTCGGGTTTTACCCTTCGTCAGCCACAAACAGGTGACAAAGACCAAAATTACATATAGGTACTACAAAACTATACGATGATGAGAAACATACAAAAAATGGGTGATACAAGCAGATGCTGCCATCAATGGTACCTATACCTTGTAGCGGTATGGCAGCTTGCGTACCCTGACAATCCCCAGAGCTATGCCAGTGGGAGTTTTACTCCTGGCAGGTTCAACCAAGCTGGACTGGTCTGTGTGGGTAGGGGTCAGACAAAAGCTGGTACCCTGGTCCTCCAGGTTGGGGGTTTTAGCATAGGGCTGACACCCCTGTCTATGTAAAAAAACAATGAAGTTACGGAAACAACATGGTTAACGGTAGATGGAGACATGCATTACAAGATGTGAAGGTAAGAAGAGGTGCAGATGTTGGAAGCGATCACCATTTAGTAGTTGCAAAACTGAAAGTGAAACTAAGAAGGGCTGGACCAACTGTAACTACACAGAAAAGGTTTGACATCAGCAAATTGAAGGACCCCCTTACCAGAAAAGCTTTTGCGGCCGACATTAAGAAACGATATCAATTTGCCAAAAGCCAGGAAAAGACATTGACTGATGATATAGACCAGAATTTTAACACCATTTCAACAATATATAAGGAAAGTAGCAAATCATGCTTAGGATTCCAGGAAAGGAAGAAGCAAGACTGGATAACACCAGAAACACTAAACACCATAAAGATGAGAAAGGAAATGAAAAGAAAGAAAACAGAAGCGAAGTCCCCCAGGTTAAAGCAACTATATAGCGAACAGTACAGTCAACTGGACAGGGAAGTTAAACGCCAAACCCGAGCCAACAAAAGGAATTTCCTAGACGATCTTGCAAAACAGGCAGAAGAGGCAGCACTGAGAAATGAACAAAGCACAGTATACAAAATAACTAAATTCATCAGCGGAAAACAAGGTGCAAACAATATTACATTAGTAAGAGATAAGCAAGGAAATCTCATCAAGACAGCAGAGGGACAGGAAACAAGATGGGCAGAGCACTTCAGAGAAACTCTGAACAAGGAAATACCAGAGACACAATTGAATGTTCCTGAGGCTGAAAACGATCTAGATGTAAATACAGACATTCCACGAAAAGAAGAAATCATCATAGCAATCAAAGGGTTAAAGAACGGTAAAGCTCCGGGCCATGATAACTTAAATGCAGAGCTATTTAAGACAGACCCTGAGCTAGCAGCAGAACTATTAGAACCACTATTTGCACAAGTGTGGAAAACGGGGACAACACCATCAGAGTGGAACAAAGGAATAATTGTCAAATTGCCCAAGAAGGGAGATCTTTCAGACTGCAATAATTGGAGAGGAATCACTCTTCTCTCAGTTCCCAGCAAAATACTAGGAAGGATAATTATACAGAGAATTTCAAAGGCAGTAGACAACAAACTGAGGAAAGAACAAGCAGGATTTAGAAAGAACAGAAGATGTGTAGACCATATATTCACTCTCAGGAACATTATAGAGCAGTGCTCAGAATGGCAAAGACAGCTTTACATAAATTTTGTTGATTTTGAAAAGGCTTTTGACAGCATACACAGGGACAGTTTATGGAAAATACTGAGGGCTTATGGAATTCCAAGCTGCATAGTGTCAATCATAAAAAGCCTCTATGCCAACTTTACATGTAGTGTTGGGCAGAGCAACCTAACCTTCGAGGTGAAGACAGGAGTACGACAGGGATGCCCCTTATCAACCATTCTATTTTTAACAGTCATAGACTGGGTGATGCGCCAGACAACAGAGGGCAGTCCAAGAGGAATAAGATGGACTACATTTTCAACATTGGAAGATCTGGAATATGCAGATGACATCGCACTGCTGGCACATTCACATCAACACATCCAGGAAAAAACGGATAGACTTAATAAATTTAGCCAGCAGGTGGGCTTGAACATCAATTTAAAGAAGTCTGAGGTCATGACGCTCAATGTGAGCAACCCTGAGCCCATATCAGTAAGGAATCAACTACTGGTACAGACAGATACCTTCACATACCTAGGAAGCATAGTAACACCAGACGGTGGGGCAGGCAAAGACATCAACATCAGAATGAATAAGGCAAGAACAGCCTTCTTTAGCCTAAATAACATCTGGAAGTCCTCCCAATACAGCACAAGCACAAAATTAAGATTATATCAGAGCTGTGTGCTTTCTGTGCTTCTCTATGGTGCGGAAGGCTGGAGAGTCACAGAGAAGGAAATGTCAAAATTGTCCTCTTTTCACACAACATGCCTAAGAAAAATTCACCGAATCTTTTGGCCGAATACCATCACCAACCAAGATCTGCTTACTCGTAGCAAGCAAGAGGACATGCATACCATCATAGCTGGCAGACGCTGGAGCTGGGTTGGTCATGTCCTCAGAAGAGACCCCTATGCCATCACAAGAACAGCTATGCTTTGGACCCCTGAAGGAAAGCGAAAGAGAGGCCGACCAAAAACAACTTGGCGGAGGACTGTGGAGGCTGAGATGCAAAGAACGAACCAAAGTTGGGGCACTGTACGAAGGATGGCCACCGACCGTGCAAAGTGGAATCAATTTGTTGTTGCCCTACAAGACGCCACTAGGCGTGATGGCCACTGACTGCTTTGACGGTCGGTGGTTAAGGATCGAAGAAGAAAGAAGAAGAAGACAAGCAGATGGAAAAAGTAAATAACAATACAAGAAAACCGTAAAATCTAAAAGAAAAGAAATACTGAAACAAGAAAGTAAATAATCCAACGAAACGAAAAAAGAAGAATAAACAAAACTGTGGAACTAGTTAAAGTTAGCTTAGCTCGATGCAAAAAAAAATCCGTGGAAGAAAGCGGTAGTCTCTTGTCACAGAATTCGCAAGGAAGTGACGCGCGATAGCGACAAAACAAGAGATATAAAAAGATACGAAACGAACCAAAGCAAAAACATAAGAAGATGGATCATAAAGACAACGAATAAAGAATGAAAAAGAGAAAAGCTACCAGAATTTATGCAAAATGATGTTGTATATTTAAACCGCCGGGAGCTAGAATGCCCATTTTAAAAATAAGGCGATTCTCCAACGAAAAGCGAGTCTTGTCATTACCGGCACATGAACGCAGGGCAGTGACATGTATATCGGAATTACCTGAATGGTCAGGTCTATTGAAATGAAGGGCCACCGGTAAATGTTTGTCCTGATAGATGTCATTCAAGTGCTCACGAAACCTGTCTGCCAAACGCCTACCAGTTTCACCAATATAGGTCATGCCACATCTCTTGCAGATGATAGCATAAATCAGGTTTCTGGATTCGCACGTAAAAGACTCTCTAATGATAAATTTTCCTTTAGGAAAAGTGACTGTCTGAGTTTGGAGTACAAACAGACAGGTCTTGCATATCCGGCGTTGGCACGGTTTAGTACCAAAGTAAGATGGGCTAGAATGTCGCAAGCGACTGTGTACAAGAATATCCCTAAAATTCCTATCCCTACGATAAGCTACCAAAGGTGTATCACGAAATAACTCTTTGGTATCAGGATCAGAGTTGAGAATAGGCAGATGTCGAAACAGAATTCTCTTTACCGCCAGGCAGTGAGGATGGAGTGAGATTTATTTACTTATACTATACAAGACTGTTCAGTCTCAGATACAACTCTTATGTTACATCCATCATTTTCTCTTGCCCTCCCAACAGATCATAAGGCCACAACTGTAGCTGTTCCCACAAGGTGATATAAGACTGTTCAGTCTCAGATACAACTCTTATGTTACATCCATCATTTTCTCTTGCCCACCCAACAGATCTTGGCCACAACTATAGCTGGTCCCACAAGGTGATATAAGACTGTTCAGTCTCAGATACAACTCTTATGTTACATCCATCATTTTCTCTTGCCCACCCAACAGATCTTGGCCACAACTATAGCTAGTCCCACAAGGTGATATAAGACTGTTCAGGCTCAGATACAACTCTTATGTTACATCCATCATCATCATTTTCTCTTGCCCTCCCAATAGATCATAAGGCCACACCTGTAGCTGGTCTGACAAGAAACATGCACCAAGATGTCACATGATCTTACACCACAACAAGAAACATGCACCAAGATGTCACATGATCTTACACCACAACAAGAAACATGCACCAAGATGTCACATGATCTTACACCACAAGAAACATGCACCAAGATGTCACATGATCTTACACCACAAGAAACATGCACCAAGATGTCACATGATCTTACACCACAACAAGAAACATGCACCAAGATGTCACATGATCTTACACCACAACAAGAAACATGCACCAAGATGTCACATGATCTTACACCACAACAAGAAACATGCACCAAGATGTCACATGATCTTACACCACAACAAGAAACATGCACCAAGATGTCACATGATCTTACACCACAACAAGAAACATGCACCAAGATGTCACATGATCTTACACCACAACAAGAAACATGCACCAAGATGTCACATGATCTTACACCACAACAAGAAACATGCACCAAGATGTCACATGATCTTACACCACAACAAGAAACATGCACCAAGATGTCACATGATCTTACACCACAATAAGAAACATGCACCAAGATGTCACATGATCTTACAGCGGTGGTTTACATGGCAATTTATTTGACATAATAAGGTTGCCAACCTCTAACACAAGCTGAATATTAGTTGCCTTGTACGACATGGAGCACTATTATTTCTTTGTGTCTTCAGAGACCACCAGGAACTATACGGGGGCTTATGTAACAATACAGTGGGACAGGTGTTTTTTTTTGGATCCAACCCAGAGCTTTTATTTCTGCAACAATTTAGAGTGAAACTAACAATTGTGAACCCGAGACAAGTGTAGTGGTGTTTGATGGTATTGTATGATGGTGATATTACTAAATGTAATTGTATGAGGCCAGCTGTGAAGGCTCCTGAGATAAAATGTAGTTGTGAATTGTCAGAAGGCCTTTCTTGCTACCACTACGACCTCACACTTAAAATTTTTTTTAATGAATGTGGCTACGTAAAGTGTCTAGGGTTATGATATGTAGTGTGGTGTAATAGGTTATAGATATACCCCCAGATATTTAACAAGACTAATAATATTAATAAATGTTAAAATACACTGAACTAACTCACGTGTGTAAAATTTTTTGATAGAATTATATTACATTTATTTTGTTCTGGATCAATTTTTTAGGTTGACCAGAACTTAAAAGGATTTAGAGATTATGAAAGAAATGCATGGAATATTATATCATAAATGCAATAGTGTACATATATATGTACTATACTAGTTAGTTTTATTAAAATGTTCTAGTAGTCATCTACTTGGGAGGATAGTTAATGTTTGTGCTGTTGGGGTGGCCTCATCACACCTGTCTATATTGACTACACAGTGTCCAGAAAATGGTGGGAATTTTTATGGGGGTATTAGTAACTACACAGCGTTGGTGAATGTCCAGCAGACCAGAGGCTCACTCATCTTGTAGTTGTAGCTCTGGTGCTGAAATCAGGTGGTCCCACCTCTCCGTGCTGGCGGGCAATAATGGTGGTCTCTGTCACAAGTACTGCACAGATACACTCGAGTAAAGTCACCAACTGAATAGACACTGCTTTGTTGACAACAGAAACTCACAGCTCTGCAATCAAAGTATGGGCCATGTGTCAAAATCTATTCTCTACCCACGTCTGGACACAACACTGACACAACAACCACATCATACAGACAGGTCAGATCTCTCTGACCAAACAGCACATTTACCATGGTGGTTTTACATCAGATAGATCCTCCCAGACTATAGATTCTGAAAAATATTTATTAGTTTTCTGCCCTAAAAGAGGATAGGTAATATGTTTCATTATTCTCAACACTTGATCTGTCTTGCATAATCCTTGCTGGAGTTTATGTACATTGTTGGTCCCTAGACCCTGACTAGGGCGGGGGGTCTAGAGCAAATCCCTACTTGTTTGTAAGGCTAGATTTCGATATGGCAGTATCAAATCACTCAAACATGAAACAATATTCAAAATATATAAGGAAATAATTTCAATCTTACCAGATTATGAATAAATAACACAGAATTGCTAGCAAAACTCAGCTGAGCTGCTGGCTATAGTATGGCGTCCCTAAACTTCTTTCACGTTCTTTCATATGGAAATCACCACACTTTAAAATCTGTGTCTATCACTGAACAACTATTGAAGAATGGCCCCACTTTCGCGTCTGAGCGCTAATGATATGATTGTCTGTGGCCAATCACTGCCTAGGTTTATTTTAAATTCAAATTTCCTACCCTAAAGTCATTTCAGTCATGCTTCAGTCAAGTATGGATGGTTATCTGTTAGTCTGTCCGTCTCTACTTGTGTTTCTACAAAAATGTACTCGATTTTTGAACCAACCTTTCTCTCCCCTCCAAAATTTTGTCGTAAAAGTTATTTTTAGACACAGCCACCACAATATCCCTTCTCTTCCATACTACGTAGATTTGAACACCTGCGTCTCAAGGTCGTGTTTTTTTGTGCAATTAGCGACACTTTTAGATTCAATACAGTCTGTCGATGATGTGAACAACACTGTCTTTTGTCATTATCTTCAATATTATCTATCCGTCTGTAAAAGTAAGAACATATTTGTTCACTGCTCAGAATGGGCCATCCGGCCAGCTAATTTTTATATTCCTAACATTAATATTAAGAAAAAATTACTTTTTAATTTTTGTAATATTTCGAACATCTGCGTTTAGCCGCTGAATTCAAATCAAGGGCTTGGTATCGCGCAAAAGCATCCAATAAATGACTGTGGCGTAACATATCTATGGTCCCTTCTGTCGAGTTGCTTACTTTTTATGTCAACTTGGGAAACGTGACTTTTCTCCGTTTCCCCCCCCAATTGCGTCTCCTTAGCCTTTCTAGTCTCACGCAATCTTTCCAGTCATATTTTTTTCCTTTCATCCGCCGTTCCCCTCCTGTCTAGCAAGTCAATTCTTATGGAGGGTGATGACCCGCGGTCTGGGCGATCATGTACATCAGCAGCCTACGCATTATGTTTTTTATCCTTATATGTTATCCTTGGAGGTATTTTACCGTTGTATCTCTGTCAATTTCACTACAACAAGGCAACTCTATAGTTCTATTTTTAAAAAAGATAAAACCTTGACAAAAACATTATTAAAAAAATATGTAATTAACTGGATCAAAACATAAGCCCAAATTGGAACTGGTAAAATCTGTGAGAATCTAATGTCAAAAGTCGAGAGAAAAATAAAATACTTTTGCAACCAAGCAAACTACAACAACTTACTTCGGTAGCTGTCTCTGATCTTGAAATGGTCGTGAAACAGATGTTGTACTCTTGGATGATTGATGGGTACAGGGAGTTGAAGTCCAGCAACAGGATGAAAGTGTCATAAAATCCTAACCCGAGACAAGAAAAATTAAGTTATGAGACGACAACATTTACAAGACGGTATTCTTTTTCTTTGTCAATCTCTCATCACCAACCACATCTATTTCTCTCATATCACCAACCACATCTACTTCTCTCATAACACCCCATCTACTTCTCTGATAACACCCCATCTACTTCTCTGATAACACCACATCTATTTCTCTCACAACACCACATCTACTTCTCATAACACCACATCTCTCTTATAGCACCCCAACAATTTCTCTCATATCATGTCCCTTTCTCTTATCACGACATCTATTTCTCTCAAATCACCACATCTATTTCTCTTACATCACCACATCTTTCTCTCTCATATCACATCTTTCTCTCTCATGTCACCACGTCTATTTCTCTCATATCACCATGTCTATTTATCTCATATCACATCTATTTCTCTCATATCACCACGTCTATTTCTCATATCACCACATCTATTTCTCTCATATCACCACATCTATCTATCATATAAAGTAGGCAGCCCGTCGCAGGTTTCTCTTATTTACTTTCTCCCTCATGTGGGGTTGGTAAAGACCATGCTGTTAATCTGCTTCTCCACATGGTGCATCCTAGAAAATGCACTTTGAGTTGCCTGGTCCATGCTTACGGGACAGGGTAGCCGCACCATAAATACCCAACATCATGATTCCCCCTGTCGTGAAACATGAGAATCCAGCATTTCACTCTAAGCTAAGGGGAGTCACTGGAGTCCAGACTTAACACGGACTTTCGTCTGGTTGGCTGCATGCAGGAGCTCACAATAGGTAACACGCGAGGGGAGATGGAACATGGTTCGGTGCACAAGGTGACGATACCTTATAACAGCCCAGAGCCAGAGCACAGTATTTAAGCCCTGCCTATTTGGAGAGCAACCATTGATAGCAGGAAATGCACTATTTCCCCTCTCCCCCCTTTTTTCTAGCTTAAAACCAAATGTGAGGATCCTTTAAATGCATGCCAAGCCAGGATACTAAACCCGGGAAAGAAACTGAGGCTCATGATTCCAACTCATCAAGTTTCAGAATGGCAAAAATTCCTACAGGAAAAGTCTAGACCTACAAAGTAGATAACGCCGAGGATTCTTCAACTTGTTATTGACAAGCTCGGCAACCCGTAACCCTGTCAGCACCATTATGACGTACATCGTACGGCATAAATCTTCACAATTTTTTTCGCTGTGCGTACGTCACAGAAGTAGCGCGATATCTCATTCCCATTCACCTATATGACGTATGGCATACGTCCTATTTTAAAAGCACCAGAACTCTTCTGTTTACAATCGTATCGGCAATTGCTGGGCATAATCGGATTCAGCATTAAAAAATCTGGCCATTAAGCTTGAAACGAACAAAATATTTTACTGCTAGCGAATACAGTAGAACTGATAAGTGATTTTACCAAAGCGAAAGTTCACAAACATGGAAGCTGCCGTACCGGCGAACCATAAACATCTTGTGGAAAAAGAGCATGAAAATTCTTGTTTGAGTTGAATTTATTCAACTTGAATGATTCTGACAACTCTTTTTACTGAGATTCTGGTAATCTTTACCTTTAGTGCCGTCGAGTATGTTTAATATGTGTATTTTCGTACCATTTAGAGTTAAGGTTGAGGTTAGGTTTAGGGTTACCCTAATTCTAATGCTGACTCAATACACTTGTATTGAGTATACATACTCGACGGCACTAAATGTAAAGATTACCCAGATTCAGAGTTTGTGTAGCCTGGTTCAGAATATACTTTTAATGGTTTCCTTTTAGATAAACTGTTTACAGTCAAATTAAAAATATGACCCCTAAAATTACCCTGTCGTTCAGGGGAACGAACTAAGCTGAAAATGGTGTTGTCATTTGGAATGAAAAACCCGTCGTTGCGAAAGGGTTAACACCAACAACAACAACACTTACATTACCACTGAACATTAGCAGTGCAATCATTCAACTGGTGCGTAGCTTTGTAACATTCTTTGTACCAGTCTGACCACATGTAACAGAAGACAGGCAAAACAGAATATGGATTGCTTGCCCCTATGACATGAGAAGCCAAAACAAATGATGATATCCATTTTATAAAAGTCTTTTTTTCTTCTTCAATATTAGAGCTTCAAAATCATTATCTTTTAGCTGACCTGGTTATTTTGTGATTTCTTGTGTGTAATTAAAACACAGGCATCATTTTGTGGAAATGCACCATTTTGTAACGTCGTCCTTTCATGTCAATGTTGCACTTTTCGCTAAGTTCAGAAGTTTTGTTTAACTAGGGCAGCTGAGCTTCTCACTCTTCAGCAGCCAATACCAAACTGAAGACTCCTTGGTATTATCTACACTGTAGACCTAGGCTTTTCCTGTGGCTTTTCTGCCATTTTGAAACCTGAGTTGAGCTCCAGTTTCTCCAGCTTTGATTGCATTTAAAGGATCGTCACATCTGATCCAAAGCTAGGAGTAAGAAGCGCGTGGCATACTGTGTATTACCCGCCATCCAAGGGGGCTCTCCTCCTATGCAGAGCTAAAATACTCTACTCTGGTTCTGGGCTCTCCCAAGAAATTGTCACGTCCTGCACAGATCAACTTCTCAGCTCCTCTTTGCCTGTCACTTGGTCTGCAGTGAGATCCTCCTGCATGCAGTCAACCAGATAAAAGCCACAGTTACGACTGGGGCTCAAGTGACTTCTCCAAGCTGAGTGTGCAATGCTGGTTTCTCAACAAGTTTTACCACAGGGGGAATCCCTGGAAGTGTGTGGATGATTTCAGGAGTCAATGAGGGTGTAATTAGCCTTACATACAGAGGTTTACTTTCACATACGTATATTATAGCATTGTGCATAGCTGGTGGTCTTATAAGGATTACTCCAGATATGCCTCCATGAATGTTGAGAACAGTACAAAGCAGTACTCAGCAGGTGAGATAATAGTGGATACTGCTCAAAGAGCTAAATTGTCAGTTATTGTGAGGGAGCATCTGACTGGCACAACAGCTACAGCGATTGCCTCTTGCTGTAAAATTATCAAAGGTCAAAACCAGGTGGTGTCACACTCCAGTCTACCCAACTGTAAATGGGTATCTAACTCGCTCCTTGAGTAAAGGAGGGGTAAGGCTGGTCACCCACTTACCAAAGCTGGAATTAGTATTGTGAAGTCTCTAACACTTCACTCCCCCACGGGAGTATCTATGTGAATACCTTCACCTTTACTTTATTAAGACAGACAAACAACATGCCGAAAGCTAAATAAACTGATTTCATAAATATTTTAATTTCTTCAACCAGGTGAGATTGCAATAAACAGATACAAGTTTGAATCCACTGACCTTTTTTTGGTTCTAACACCAGACCTCCAGTATAGGCTGGTTTCCGCTTGCCTTGGATTGTCTTTTTAGATCCACCCTGATCTGCATCATCGTCGTCATCACCAACGGCCTGTCAACATGTTTAACACTCATTATACTTTTAATGTACATTTTTTACATGCTTTTTTTTCACACCCATTGTACTTCCTAACTGCATTTTCAAGCAGTGACCACAGAACGCTCACACATACAAACATGTATACCAGTGTCTGGTGAAAGCAACTATATGCCTCCCTAAAATTATATGTATTTGAAGTGTGAAGCTGTGATAAACAGAAAGCAAAGTTAAGCATTAATAAAACCAAATACATTAGAATCAAGAGAAGAAAAAGCCTCTATGTTTAAAATTTTGCTACATACTTACTATGTTATTCCACTTCTACTATGGGGTGTAGAGGTTTGACAGAGAGAGCACCATACTATCCTATTGGCTGTCTGCCTCCTGGCCTGGTTCAAATCTAGTCCTTGGTGCTTCAGTCTAATGTTGTCTTCCCCACGAACTCTGGGTCGTCCTGGAGGTCTGGATCCCAGACTCTTGGTTTCCCATATTTGTTGTGGTAGTGTTTCCCATATTTGTTGTGGTAGTGTTTCCCATATTTGTTGTGGTAGTGTTTCCCATATTTGTTGTGGTAGTGTTTCCCATATTTGTTGTGGTAGTGTTTCCCATATTTGTTGTGGTAGTGTTTCCCATATTTGTCGTGGTAGTGTTTCCCATATTTGTCGCGGTAGTGTTTCCCATATTTGTCGTGGTAGTGTTTCCCATATTTGTCATGGTAGTGTTTCCCATATGTGTCTTTATTTTGCTACATAATAACTGAGATGTACCTTCTATTTTGTACAGCCCAACTTCACAGATTTTCATCATCATCATGATACTAACCTTCAACTTCCTGAGAAGGGAAGACCTTCAACAAATTCATGCTGAATCTTCCAGGCCTAATCTAAGGCCTATTCACGTCTTCTTTATCAATTTCATCTCAAATTCCCTTCTTCATGTGTTTTAATGTTGTCTCTCTTGATCTGTTTCTTCATGTTTTAATGTTGTCTCTCTTGATCTGTTTCTTCAAGTTTTAATGTTGTCTCTCTTGATCTGTTTCTTCATGTTTTAATGCTGTCTCTCTTGATCTGTTTCTTCATGTTTTAATGCTGTCTCTCTTGATCTGTTTCTTCATGTTTTAATGTCGTCTCTCTTGATCTGTTTCTTCATGTTTTAATGCTGTCTCTCTTGATCTGTTTCTTCATGTTTTAATGTCGTCTCTCTTGATCTGTTTCTTCATGTTTTAATGTCGTCTCTCTTGATCTGTTTCTTCATGTTTTAATGTCGTCTCTCTTGATCTGTTTCTTCATGTTTTAATGTCGTCTCTCTTGATCTGTTTCTTCATGTGTTTTAATGTCTCTCTTGATCTGTTTCTTCATGTGTTTTAATGTCGTCTCTCTTGATCTGTTTCTTCATGTGTTTTAATGTCGTCTCTCTTGATCTGTTTCTTCATGTGTTTTAATGTCTCTCTTGATCTGTTTCTTCATGTGTTTTAATGTCGTCTCTCTTGATCTGTTTCTTCATGTGTTTTAATGTCGTCTCTCTTGATCTGTTTCTTCATGTGTTTTAATGTCGTCTCTCTTGATCTGTTTCTTCATGTGTTTTAATGTCGTCTCTCTTGATCTGTTTCTTCGTGTGTTTTAATGTCGTCTCTCTTGATCTGTTTCTTCGTGTGTTTTAATGTCGTCTCTCTTGATCTGTTTCTTCATGTGTTTTAATGTCGTCTCTCTTGATCTGTTTCTTCATGTGTTTTAATGTCGTCTCTCTTGATCTGTTTCTTCATGTGTTTTAATGTCGTCTCTCTTGATCTGTTTCTTCATGTGTTTTAATGTCGTCTCTCTTGATCTGTTTCTTCATGTGTTTTAATGTCGTCTCTCTTGATCTGTTTCTTCATGTGTTTTAATGTCGTCTCTCTTGATCTGTTTCTTCATGTGTTTTAATGTCGTCTCTCTTGATCTGTTTCTTCATGTGTTTTAATGTCGTCTCTCTTGATCTGTTTCTTCATGTGTTTTAATGTCGTCTCTCTTGATCTGTTTCTTCATGTGTTTTAATGTCGTCTCTCTTGATCTGTTTCTTCATGTGTTTTAATGTTGTCTCTCTTGATCTGTTTCTTCATGTGTTTTAATGTTGTCTCTCTTGATCTGTTTCTTCATGTGTTTTAATGTTGTCTCTCTTGATCTGTTTCTTCATGTGTTTTAATGTTGTCTCTCTTGATCTGTTTCTTCATGTGTTTTAATGTTGTCTCTCTTGATCTGTTTCTTCATGTGTTTTAATGTTGTCTCTCTTGATCTGTTTCTTCATGTGTTTTAATGTTGTCTCTCTTGATCTGTTTCTTCATGTGTTTTAATGTTGTCTCTCTTGATCTGTTTCTTCATGTGTTTTAATGTTGTCTCTCTTGATCTGTTTCTTCATGTGTTTTAATGTTGTCTCTCTTGATCTGTTTCTTCATGTGTTTTAATGTTGTCTCTCTTGATCTGTTTCTTCATGTGTTTTAATGTTGTCTCTCTTGATCTGTTTCTTCATGTGTTTTAATGTTGTCTCTCTTGATCTGTTTCTTCATGTGTTTTAATGTTGTCTCTCTTGATCTGTTTCTTCATGTGTTTTAATGTTGTCTCTCTTGATCTGTTTTTTCATGTGTTTTTATGTTGTTTCTCTTGATCTGTTTCTTCATGTGTTTTAATGTTGTCTCTCTTGATCTGTTTCTTCATGTGTTTTAATGTCGTCTCTCTTTATCTTTTTCTTCATGTGTTTTAATGTCGTCTCTCTTGATCTGTTTCTTCATGTGTTTTAATGTTGTCTCTCTTGATCTGTTTCTTCATGTGTTTTAATGTTGTCTCTCTTGATCTGTTTCTTCATGTGTTTTAATGTTGTCTCTCTTGATCTGTTTCTTCATGTGTTTTAATGTTGTCTCTCTTGATCTGTTTTCTTCATGTGTTTTAATGTTGTCTCTCTTGATCTGTTTCTTTCATGTGTTTTAATGTTGTCCTCTCTTGATCTGTTTCTTCATGTGTTTTTAATGTTGTCTCTCTTGATCTGTTTCTTCATGTGTTTTAATGTTGTCTCTCTTGATCTGTTTTCTTCATGTGTTTTAATGTTGTCTCTCTTGATCTGTTTCTTCATGTGTTTTAATGTTGTCTCTCTCTTGATCTGTTTCTTCATGTGTTTTAATGTTGTCTCTCTTGATCTGTTTCTTCATGTGTTTTAATGTTGTCTCTCTTGATCTGTTTCTTCATGTGTTTTAATGTTGTCTCTCTTGATCTGTTTCTTCATGTGTTTTAAATGTTGTCTCTCTTGATCTGTTTCTTCATGTGTTTTAATGTTGTCTCTCTTGATCTGTTTCTTCATGTGTTTTAATGTTGTCTCTCTTGATCTGTTTCTTCATGTGTCTTTATGTTTATCTGTTGTTTTTAAAGTTGTCTCTCTTGATCTGTTTCTTCATGTGTTTTAATGTTGTCTCTCTTGATCTGTTTCTTCATGTGTTTTAATGTTGTCTCTCTTGATCTGTTTCTTCATGTGTTTTAATGTTGTCTCTCTTGATCTGTTTCTTCATGTGTTTTAATGTTGTCTCTCTTGATCTGTTTCTTCATGAGTTTTAATGTTGTCTCTCTTGATCTGTTTCTTCATGAGTTTTAATGTTGTCTCTCTTGATCTGTTTCTTCATGTGTTTTAATGTTGTCTCTCTTGATCTGTTTCTTCATGTGTTTTAATGTTGTCTCTCTTGATCTGTTTCTTCATGTGTTTTAATGTTGTCTCTCTTGATCTGTTGTTTCTTCATGTGTTTTAATGTTGTCTCTCTTGATCTGTTTTTCTTCATGTGTTTTAATGTTGTCTCTCTTGATCTGTTTCTTCATGTGTTTTAATGTTGTCTCTCTTGATCTGTTTCTTCATGGTTTGTTGTGTTGTCTCTCTTGATCTGTTTCTTCATGTGTTTTAATGTTGTCTCTCTTGATCTGTTTCTTCATGTGTTTTAATGTTGTCTCTCTTGATCTGTTTCTTCATGTGTTTTAATGTTGTCTCTCTTGATCTGTTTCTTCATGTGTTTTAATGTTGTCTCTCTTGATCTGTTTCTTCATGTGTTTTAATGTTGTCTCTCTTGATCTGTTTCTTCATGTGTTTTAATGTTGTCTCTCTTGATCTGTTTCTTCATGTGTTTTTATGTTGTCTCTCTTGATCTGTTTCTTCATGTGTTTTAATGTTGTCTCTCTTGATCTGTTTCTTCATGTGTTTTAATGTTGTCTCTCTTGATCTGTTTCTTCATGTGTTTTAATGTTGTCTCTCTTGATCTGTTTCTTCATGTGTTTTAATGTTGTCTCTCTTGATCTGTTTCTTCATGTGTTTTAATGTTGTCTCTCTTGATCTGTTTTTTCATGTGTTTTAATGTTGTCTCTCTTGATCTGTTTCTTCATGTGTTTTAATGTTGTCTCTCTTGATCTGTTTCTTCATGTGTTTTAATGTTGTCTCTCTTGATCTGTTTCTTCATGTGTTTTAATGTTGTCTCTCTTGATCTGTTTCTTCATGTGTTTTAATGTTGTCTCTCTTGATCTGTTTCTTCATGTGTTTTAATGTTGTCTCTCTTGATCTGTTTTCTTCATGTGTTTTAAATGTTGTCTCTCTTGATCTGTTTCTTCATGTGTTTTAATGTTGTCTCTCTTGATCTGTTTCTTCATGTGTTTTAATGTTGTCTCTCTTGATCTGTTTCTTCATGTGTTTTAATGTTGTCTCTCTTGATCTGTTTCTTCATGTGTTTTAATGTTGTCTCTCTTGATCTGTTTCTTCATGTGTTTTAATGTTGTCTCTCTTGATCTGTTTCTTCATGTGTTTTAATGTTGTCTCTCTTGATCTGTTTCTTCATGTGTTTTTATGTTGTCTCTCTTGATCTGTTTCTTCATGTGTTTTAATGTTGTCTCTCTTGATCTGTTTCTTCATGTGTTTTAATGTTGTCTCTCTTGATCTGTTTCTTCATGTGTTTTAATGTTGTCTCTCTTGATCTGTTTCTTCATGTGTTTTAATGTTGTCTCTCTTGATCTGTTTCTTCATGTGTTTTAATGTTGTCTCTCTTGATCTGTTTCTTCATGTGTGTTTTAATGTTGTCTCTCTTGATCTGTTTCTTCATGTGTTTTAATGTTGTCTCTCTTGATCTGTTTCTTCATGTGTTTTAATGTTGTCTCTCTTGATCTGTTTCTTCATGTGTTTTAATGTTGTCTCTCTTGATCTGTTTCTTCATGTGTTTTAATGTTGTCTCTCTTGATCTGTTTCTTCATGTGTTTTAATGTTGTCTCTCTTGATCTGTTTCTTCATGTGTTTTAATGTTGTCTCTCTTGATCTGTTTCTTCATGAGTTTTAATGTTGTCTCTCTTGATCTGTTTCTTCATGTTTTAATGTTGTCTCTCTTGATCTGTTTCTTCATGTGTTTTAATGTTGTCTCTCTTGATCTGTTTCTTCATGTGTTTTAATGTTGTCTCTCTTGATCTGTTTCTTCATGTGTTTTAATGTTGTCTCTCTTGATCTGTTTCTTCATGTGTTTTAATGTTGTCTCTCTTGATCTGTTTCTTCATGTGTTTTAATGTTGTCTCTCTTGATCTGTTTCTTCATGTGTTTTAATGTTGTCTCTCTTGATCTGTTTCTTCATGTGTTTTAATGTTGTCTCTCTTGATCTGTTTCTTCATGTGTTTTTAATGTTGTCTCTCTTGATCTGTTTCTTCATGTGTTTTAATGTTGTCTCTCTTGATCTGTTTCTTCATGTGTTTTAATGTTGTCTCTCTTGATCTGTTTCTTCATGTGTTTTAATGTTGTCTCTCTTGATCTGTTTCTTCATGTTGTTTAATGTTGTCTCTCTTGATCTGTTTCTTCATGTGTTTTAATGTTGTCTCTCTTGATCTGTTTCTTCATGTTTTTAATGTTGTCTCTCTTGATCTGTTTTCTTCATGTGGTTTTAATGTTGTCTCTCTTGATCTGTTTCTTCATGTGTTTTAATGTTGTCTCTCTTGATCTGTTTCTTCGTGTGTTTTTAATGTTGTCTCTCTTGATCTGTTTTCTTCATGTGTTTTTAATGTTGTCTCTCTTGATCTGTTTCTTCATGTGTTTTAATGTTGTCTCTCTTGATCTGTTTCTTCATGTGTTTTAATGTTGTCTCTCTTGATCTGTTTCTTCATGTGTTTTAATGTTGTCTCTCTTGATCTGTTTCTTCATGTGTTTTAATGTTGTCTCTCTTGATCTGTTTCTTCATGTGTTTTAATGTTGTCTCTCTTGATCTGTTTCTTCATGTGTTTTAATGTTGTCTCTCTTGATCTGTTTCTTCATGTGTTTTAATGTTGTCTCTCTTGATCTGTTTCTTCATGTGTTTTAATGTTGTCTCTCTTGATCTGTTTCTTCATGTGTTTTAATGTTGTCTCTCTTGATCTGTTTCTTCATGTGTTTTAATGTTGTCTCTCTTGATCTGTTTCTTCATGTGTTTTAATGTTGTCTCTCTTGATCTGTTTCTTCATGTTTTAATGTTGTCTCTCTTGATCTGTTTCTTCATGTGTTTTAATGTTGTCTCTCTTGATCTGTTTCTTCATGTGTTTTAATGTTGTCTCTCTTGATCTGTTTCTTCGTGTGTTTTAATGTTGTCTCTCTTGATCTGTTTCTTCATGTGTTTTAATGTTGTCTCTCTTGATCTGTTTCTTCATGTTTTAATGTTGTCTCTCTTGATCCGTCTTATCCTGAAGATTCAGAACACAGACTGCCTTGTAATGCTATCAAGTGGTTTCTAAAATGTTAGTCCTACTCAAAGCCAGCATTTTATCCTCATCTATTGTTCCGCCGGAGCCACGGTAGTGCAGTGGTTAGTTCACTCGTTTCCTAGCTCGGTGGTCCATGGTTCAATCCTCAGTTGAGGTATGATATTTTAGACCGTAAACGACTCAGAGGTCAACCTAGTCTCATGAATTGGGTACCAGAGCAACTTCTGGGAAGGTTAAGGCGGCCGCGGCGTGATGCTGACCACATCACCCCCAGTGTGCCGATAGTAAAGAAAATATGGTCCTAACACCATATTCCCAATTGGCGGGTAATGGGATCCTTTACCTCCTTATTGTTCCACAAGTACTCACAACTTTTATTTAACAATACAAACTTAACAGCAAGGTCTGGCAGCGGTTCACAACTATTTATCAACCAATATTTAGAGACAGAACTATCAGGAAAGATTCAACAGAGCAGGGCACACACAAAGTATCAAGAAGACACATTTACACACACAAATAAAGATGACTAGCAAATGAATAACTTACCATAACTTGTTTCTTCTTGAACTCCTTATCTGGACAGATATACTGTTTCTCATAAAAGGCATGAAGGAGCAGCCACTCATTCCGTTCTGACCTGCCTCCCATCAATGTTCGTGACTAATGAACAACAAAATCAACTTTATGCAATGCTTACAAATAACAGAATGGAACAGGAAGAAAATGCCTCTATTGTGCACAGTATTCAAACAAGAAATGTAAATTTACAGGCCCCTGATGTAACATGATAAATATGCTAGAAGTTAAATAAAACTAAGAATAAAGAGACAAACACTAATAATTAAAGATATCAATATTAGACACAATATTTTGGACATATAAAAGGTAACAGTAGTGCCACAGTTAACTGCCATAGTGTGAGTGTAGTGTGCCACAGTTAACTGCCATAGTGTGAGTGTAGTGTAGTGTGCCACAGTTAACTGCCATAGTGTGAGTGTAGTGTAGTGTGCCACAGTTAACTGCCATAGTGTGAGTGTAGTGTAGTGTGCCACAGTTAACTGCCATAGTGTGAGTGTAGTGTAGTGTGCCACAGTTAACTGCCATAGTGTGAGTGTAGTGTTAGAGACTTTACCTAGTAGAACCAGCTTTATGAAGTAAGGTGACCAGTTCCTTTTAACCTGCCTGTGCCTTCCCTAAATTAAGAGCAGTCAGGTACCCATTTACAGCTGGGTAGTCTGGAGCGTGAATCTACCATGTTTCGATCCTGGAACTCAGAAACTGTACCGTGTGAAGAAAGAGCTCTAACTACTCAGCCAATGATAAGGTGATGAAAAGGCTGAAAGAAAACAGACTGGGACATCAAGCTTGATTAAAACATCAAAACATAGCCTCAGAGTCAGCTGTCTTTGTGTTTCATCAAGGCAAACAAGAAAATGTTGGCAGTTATACAACTTGATCTGATCTGGTCCAGGAAAACAAAAAATGATACAAAGAAACATTTTGTTCATACTCCATGGAACAAACATTCATGTCTAGTCTCCCTGTCCTGTGCCATCCGTTTAAGATGTTTCCATGTTTTATTTATCCCTTTTATGTCTGGCTCCAGTTTTTTCCATTTGTTTTCATGTCTGTTATTATGAAAGGTAAAAATAAAAATACCAGATAGACAATATGAAATAATGAAGTGAGGACATTAACAGAATAAAGATTAATAACTGTTCTTGACTTCTGCTTGTATAGCCAATGATTCCATACTTCCTTCATCTTGTTCATTTGTAGCCTTCTCCACATACCCTCCATTTTCTAGTCACTGGCCTGACAAACTGTGCTAGAGGTTTGTTTCCCCAGTCTATGTAAAATCTATCTCCACAAAAGCTATCTCCAGACAAAAGAACAAAAGCTATCTCCAGACAAAAGCCATCTCCACACAAAAGAATAAAAGCTATCTCCACACAAAAGCTATCTCCACACAAAAGAACATAAGCTATCTCCACACAAAAGAACAAAGACCATCTCAACACAAAAGCCATCTCCACACAAAATAACAAAGGCAATCTCCACACAAAAGAACAAAAGCCATCTCCACACAAAAGAACAAAAGCCATCTCCACACAAAAGCTATCTCCAAATGAAAGAACAAAAGCTATCTCCACACAAAAGAACAAAAGTTATCTCCATACAAAAGCTATCTCCACACAAAAGAACATAAGCTATCTCCACACAAAAGCCATTTCCACACAAAATAACAAAGACAATCTCCACACAAAAGCCATCTCCACACAAAAGCTATCTCCAAACGAAAGAACAAAAGCTATCTCCACACAAAAGCTATCTCCAAACGAAAGCTATCTCCCCACAAAACAACAAAAGCTATCTCCACACGAAAGAACAAAAGCTATCTCCCCATAAAACAACAACAGCTATAGCCACACGAAAGAACTAAAGCTAAAGAACAAAAGCGAAAGAACAAAAGCTATCTGCAAACAAAAGCTATCTCCACACAAAAGAACAAAAGCCACACAAAAGAACAAAAGCTATTTTCACTCAAATGATATCTCCACACAAAAGAACACAAGTTATCTCCACACAAAAGTTATCTCCACAAAAAAAGAAAACAAAAGTTATCTCCACACAAAAGAACAAAGGGCATCTCCACACAAAAGAACAAAAGCCATCTCCACACAAAAGAACAAAAGCCATCTCCACACAAAAGCTATCTCCACACAAAAGAACAATAGCTATCTCCACACAAAAGAACATAAGCTATCTCCACACAAAAGAACAAAGACCATCTCAACACAAAAGCCATCTCCACACAAAAGAACAAAAGCCATCTCCACACAAAAGAACAAAAGCCATCTGCACACAAAAGAATAAAAGCTATCTCCACACAAAAGAATAAAAGCTATCTCCACACAAAAGCTATCTCCACACAAGAGAACATAAGCTATCTCCACACCAAAGAACAAAAGCCATCTCCACACAAAAGCTATCTCCAAACGAAAGAACAAAAGCTATCTCCACATGAAAGAACAAAAGCTATCTCCACACGAAAGAAGAACAGCTATAGCCACATGAAAGAACAAAAGCAAAAGAACAAAAGCAAAAGAACAAAAGCTATCTCTACACAAAAGCTATCTCCACATGAAAGAACAAAAGTTATCTCCACACGAAAGAGCAGAGTAGAAATACCAACATCACAAAAACTGAACTAAGCCAAGAATTCAATCCATATGGAGAACTTTAGCTGATAACTGACTTCTAATTTGAAGTCTCTTTTTCAGCTCAGCCCTTGTGATTCTTGCTTACTTTAAATTCATTTTTTTACTGTTTTTGGCCACCCCTCCTCTTCTCCTTTGCACTCGAGGCAAGAGTATATTTGGTTATACTGGACAGTTGTTGTCTTACGCTATGTTCTACCTATTCCATGTCTGCTACCTAACCTCCAGCTGTTTAAGTCATCGATTAGATCTTCCTTGACAAAAAAAACCTTTAAACAGCAACATTCAATCTAATAAAGCAAGTTAACGTTACCATTACATTTATCACATATAAATTTACCGTAACACTGCCACATATGAACTTACCATAATGACATCACACATAACGATACCATAATGATATGATAAATAACTTTACCGTAACATCACAACACATGAAATTACCTTAATGACATCACACATAACTTTACCATAATGATATGATAAATAACTTTACCATAACATTACAACACATGAAATTACCTTAATGACATCACACATAACTTTACCATAATGATATGATAAATAACTTCACCGTAACATTACAACACATGAAATTACCATAACATCACACATAACTTTACCGTAACATTACAACACATGAAATTATCTTAATGTTTGGTTTTAAGGATAATCTTCATTGCACACAGACAACTCCATCAGTGTACTCATCTCCTACTTTGGATCGCAAAAGGAGCTCAGCACAGTGCATAAACTATGTAGCACCAGTGAGGATCCCATCGTGTGTATACAGGAATCACACATTCTATCAATATTTTTGTGGCAGGTAGGTTTTCCTAATTTTGCCAATTTACAATTTCCAACTGCCAAGGGATTTTAAACGCACACACAACTTGCACATGGGACCTCCTATTTTGTTACCCTTATCCAAGAAGGCTAAGCATCCGATCTCACTACCCAAGAGATCAGGGGGCAGAATGACATTATTATGACCAACTGGTTCTGAAAAAATTTTTATCTAATATATTCCCTGTACTGGGAACTGAACCTGGTACCTTTAGAATTAAGTGGGGATGCCTTTTCCCTCTTAGCCACCCTGACCACCCCCCCCCCCCCCCACCCCCCACCCCCCCCCCCCCCCCCCCCCCCCCCCCCCCCCCCCCCCCCCCCCCCCCCGTTATTCCATATAAATACACCATACATTGCCACATGACCTCACCATAACATTACCACATTTGAACTCACCATAACATTTTTTTTTTTTTTAACCAACAGCACTTGGGCTTTCAGCCCTTCAGCCCAATGACATGTCATTGCGAGGCTGGGGAGCCTGTGGACTTTACTTCCAACCCGGTCAGGAGCTTCGCTTCTTCCCATCCACAGAGTTTATCTCAGGAGCTGTTCAGGTTATTCAGTCAAAATCCCGGTCGATGACACTCTTTCAAATGCTCACGCCCGGGCTTGAACCTTGAACACCTGATAGCCAGCGCAATGTGGTGACCATTACACCAGCATGGCTCCCCACACCATAACATTACCACATATGAACTCACCATAACATTGCCACAAATATTAGTTATCTGCAGTGCCAGTGGGACAACGTTCAGCTCATACATGATGTTCAAGATGTATTTGGAATCTACCAAGGTCCTCTCTATTAACTGCAGAAGATGCTGACTGGACCTGGACAAATACCACAGCAAAACAATTCAGCTTTAATATCATCATTATTATCCTCCTGCTCTGTAGGGAGAATCAATATCATCATTACTCTCCTGCTCCGTAGGGAGAATCAATATAATCATCATTGCCCTCCTGCTCCGTAGGGAGAATCAATATCATCGTCATTATCCTCCTGCTCCGTAGGGAGAATCAATATCATTGTCATTACCCTCCTGCTCCGTAGGGAGAATCAATATCATCATCATTACCCTCCTGCTCCGTAGGGAGAATCAATATCATCGTCATTACCCTCCTGCTCTGTAGGGAGAATCAATATCATCATCATTACCCTCCTGCTCCGTAGGGAGAATCAATATCATTGTCATTACCCTCCTGCTCCGTAGGGAGAATCAATATCATTGTCATTACCCTCCTGCTCCATAGGGAGAATCAATATCATTGTCAGTACCCTCCTGCTCCGTAGGGAGAATCAATATAATTGTCATTACCCTCCTGCTCCGTAGGGAGAATCAATATCATTGTCATTACCCTCCTGCTCCGTAGGGAGAATCAATATCATTGTCATTACCCTCCTGCTCCGTAGGGAGAATCAATATTATTGTCATTACCCTCCTGCTCCATAGGGAGAATCAATACCATTGTCATTACCCTCCTGCTCTGTAGGGAGAATCAATATCATTACCCTCCTGCTCCGTAGGGAGAATCAATACCATTGTCATTACCCTCATGCTCTGTAGGGAGAATCAATATCATTACCCTCCTGCTCTGTAGGGAGAATCAATATCATTGTCATTACCCTCCTGCTCCGTAGGGAGAATCAATATCATTGTCATTACCCTCCTGTTCCATAGGGAGAATAAATATCATTGTCATTACCCTCCTGCTCCGTAGGGAGAATAAATATCGTCATTACCCTCCTGCTCCGTAGGGAGAATCAATATCGTCATTACCTTTTTGCTCTGTAGGGAGAATCAATATCATTGTCATTACCCTCCTGCTCCGTAGGGAGAATCAATATCATTGTCATTACCCTCCTGCTCCGTAGGGAGAATCAATATCATTGTCATTACCCTCAAAAACTTGCAGAGATTATTTTACTTTTGTGATAGAAAGCATCCTCGTACCACATCATGGGGCCGAGAATATATTTTTTGAAAAGGGTACAATCTTTTATGGACACCCTGTATAAACCACTGAATTAGCAAGGCCAGGTAAGATTGGTTGGGCTGGTCAGACATCTGAATACAAATGAAAAATCTAACAAAACATAGAATGACATGAAAAATATGAAAGTTACGAATCATGGTTTTAACAAAACTAGGTAGTAATGTCTTACCAAGACAACAAAGAAACGGCATGAGGTTATTATCAAGGGCAAATAGTAGAGAAAGGAAAGGGAGATAATTTTAAAAAACTGATACCAAACTGTACATGTTAAATTACACGGAGCAAAGCCAAGTACAGCAAGCATAGCACAAGTGTAAAGTTAGCTGAAAGTTTATATTTGACAGGGGACTGGAAGTGAAGCAGAAGTAACTTACACAAACATCTCTCGAATTTCTTCATAATCTAGCTCTGAACGCTCCTGCTTCAACACCTGCTTGACCAGCTCTGACAGGTCATAACTTCGACAGCGAATGAGCTCGCGGGCTGAAATCTGGACATCACACATCATACGGCCACACACTGCTGACTTTTCTGCAAACGTAGCTCTTCCATGGCTTTGCTGTCAAGGATAAAAAAAAGCACTTTCTTTTACTATATGCTTGTACACTTAGTAATACATGACATAACAGGAACATAACTCTTGACATCAAAGACAAAATGTAGCTAGATTAGTCATGTCATCATCATTTCCCTTTTCGCTCTTTAGAGCGCATGAAGTTGGTAATGAAGCTATGGAGCATGAAGTTGGTAATGAAGCCACGGAGCATGAAGTTGGTAATGAAGCTACGGAGCATGAAGTTGGTAATGAAGCCACGGAGCATGAAGTTGGTAATGAAGCCACAGAGCATGAAGTTGGTAATGAAGCCACGGAGCATGAAGTTGGTAATGAAGCCACGGAGCATGAAGTTGGTAATGAAGCCACGGAGCATGAAGTTGGTAATGAAGCCACGGAGCATGAAGTTGGTAATGAAGCCACGGAGCATGAAGTTGGTAATGAAACCACGGAGCATGAAGATGGTAATGAAGCCACAGAGCATGAAGTTGGTAATGAAGCCACGGAGCATGAAGTTGGTAATGAAGCCACGGAGCATGAAGTTGGTAATGAAGCCACGGAGCATGAAGTTGGTAATGAAGCCACAGAGCATGAAGTTGGTAATGAAGCTGTGACCGTGCCGGTATCTTGGTTTTGAAGACTGGTCCAAAAGGCACCAAATTACAGTATGTGACCGGGCCTGAGAACTGGGAACTGGTTACGGCAGGAAATTACACTATGTCACAGTGGTGGTCCCTGCCCAATGCTAACTATAACTAGGTGGCTGAGGCAGGCCTAGTTATCTATTATTTACTTTGTTTCTTTCCTCCAAGTGAGACTATTTCTCCTACTGGCCCCCTTGTTCCGCCAGAGATGGTGATTCCTGGATGATATAAGGTTCGTCTTTTGTTCAACCCAGACCACGTTCTTCCCTCCTTGGTGGTGAGCAGCGACGTGCTTGTACTAGTGGTTTTAAGGATATATATGTTATATAGGTTTAACTCTTTCTCACATACCCACTCCACATCTTTTTATTGATTAAACCAACTTGAGTGCTGAATTTCCAAACATAATAGCTTTTATTTACATAACATGTTCCACAATCCTTTTTCATAAAGGTACATTCCAATCTCCATTTTATATCCAGGCATATAGACCTAGGCTCTATGTATTTTCCCAAAGATTTTATTATTATATTCCTTACTGTAGACTCTTGACTAAAGTACTATAACCTGTCAGGCCTGGCTCAATTGCATGCATCAATATCAATTCATAAATTACATATAAAGTTATATAATGTCAGGTGCAGCTGTGGAGGCATCTTCATACTTACTCTTTAGTGAGAGAGCGCATGAGTTGTTTCTCAGTAATCTAATTCACCATTTACTCTTCTGTCCTCTAATCTGTTTCAACCTGATCAGTCTTATACCCTGTTAAGAAGCATCTCAAACAAAACCAACTTATTTTGTAAATCCAACGTCGACAAGTGTTGTAGTATCTGGCTTCGATACTTACGTTGGCGAGAGAGCGCATAACCATACAACAGTGTTGCAAAACTCTGTGCAATTTTCTTGTTTAATAACAATGTCTCATCTTCTTTGTATGACAGCCCATCCTGGCTATCTGATAATAAAAGTTATCCACTTTTTTACGCTTTAATATTGCCTTAGCTTCAATATTCTCTTCTGTAGCTTGCTCCCTTAAATATGAGCTTCATTAGCATGTGACAATATGTTGAGCGTTTTTAAAAAAAAACATGTCTCTCTTCACTTAAGTCAAGCATAATTAGAGTTAAAGACCTCTTACCGGAATATACAGAAGTCCGTTACCTATCACTGTCTTACTATCACCCCTATGAGCTAATCCTAGGTTTAGCAGCACAAATTATCAATCAATTCTAAGTGTTCTCCTGAATTTCCTATTACTACCTTTCTATATCTAGCTAATTCTGTAGACCTTCTGCAAACCGCAGGTTTCACATTTCTTGAGAGCCCAGCAAAACTTGACTTGCTCTGTTAAGGTTTCTGGTGGGACTGTGTAAACATGACCGCTCAGTAGCGCGTCAATCTCTGGACTGATCTCTTTTCGTCCTTCAATTTCCTATCTGATGGTCCAAAGTTGTTTTAGTTAATACGATTGGTCCATTGTTCAGTTCACTCACCTATCGCCACGCTTAATTCTATGCTGTCAAACTCCGTGAACTGTGCTACATAACTGTTTACATTTCGCTCACTTTTCACGTGCGGTTTATTCTGCTCTGCGTTCTCTTAACTGTAAAGGGCGCTAATAATCATAGTTATTCCCCTTAGTACTTTTTACCTTAGTTTCATTAATCCTTCTATATCTTTACTAAAACTAGTCTGATATGCAAATTTGGTAAACTCTAATGATATATACTTAGATTACTTTAAGGTCTAAAAAGGTTCCCTCCCTTACAAAAAACACTACATTTTCATTCTTTTATCTCCCATGTTAAGAACGAATAGCCTATCACTTAAATTATTCTGATTTTCTAACCCATTTTTATATACTCTTTCATCTTGTTAACACCAAATAACTGTTCGACTGACTTTAACTACAGCGTATTTTACGCTGTACAACCAAACGGTGACAAAGCCACGGAGCATGAAGTTGGTAATGAAGCCACGGAGCATGAAGTTGGTAATGAAGCCACGGAGCATGAAGTTGGTAATGAAGCTACGGAGCATGAAGTTGGTAATGAAGCTACGGAGCATGAAGTTGGTAATGAAGCTACGAAGCATGAAGTTGGTAATGAAGCTACGGAGCATGAAGTTGGTAATGAAGCCACGGAGCATGAAGTTGGTAATGAAGCCACGGAGCATGAAGTTGGTAATGAAGCCACGGAGCATGAAGTTGGTAATGAAGCCACGGAGCATGAAGTTGGTAATGAAGCTACGGAGCATGAAGTTGGTAATGAAGCTACGGAGCATGAAGTTGGTAATGAAGCTACGGAGCATGAAGTTGGTAATGAAGCCACGGAGCATGAAGTTGGTAATGAAGCCATGGAGCATGAAGTTGGTAATGAAGCTATGGAGCATGAAGTTGGTAATGAAGCTACAGAGCATGAAGTTGGTAATGAAGCCACGGAGCATGAAGTTGGTAATGAAGCCACGGAGCATGAAGTTGGTAATTAAGCTACGGAGCATGAAGTTGGTAATGAAGCCACGGAGCATGAAGTTGGTAATGAAGCCACGGAGCATGAAGTTGGTAATGAAGCCACGGAGCATGAAGTTGGTAATGAAGCCACGGAGCATGAAGTTGGTAATGAAGCTACGGAGCATGAAGTTGGTAATGAAGCTACGGAGCATGAAGTTGGTAATGAAGCTACGGAGCATGAAGTTGGTAATGAAGCTACGGAGCATGAAGTTGGTAATGAAGCTACGGAGCATGAAGTTGGTAATGAAGCTACGGAGCATGAAGTTGGTAATGAAGCTACGGAGCATGAAGTTGGTAATGAAGCTACGGAGCATGAAGTTGGTAATGAAGCCACGGAGCATGAAGTTGGTAATGAAGCCACGGAGCATGAAGTTGGTAATGAAGCCACGGAGCATGAAGTTGGTAATGAAGCTACGGAGCATGAAGTTGGTAATGAAGCTACGGAGCATGAAGTTGGTAATGAAGCTACGGAGCATGAAGTTGGTAATGAAGCTACGGAGCATGAAGTTGGTAATGAAGCTACGGAGCATGAAGTTGGTAATGAAGCCACGGAGCATGAAGTTGGTAATGAAGCCACGGAGCATGAAGTTGGTAATGAAGCCACGGAGCATGAAGTTGGTAATGAAGCTACGGAGCATGAAGTTGGTAATGAAGCTACGGAGCATGAAGTTGGTAATGAAGTATAATGATTTGCAAAAACGAACTGCTACATTGAGTATGATCCAAGAAAGCTATCCCGATCAATCATGGATACATGCCTATACAGATGGATCAGCAACTAATGCTGTTAGGAATGGAGGTGCCGGTATCTTTATCTCATATCCTGACAACCACTATGAGACTAGGCACATTCCCACTGGTAAATTCTGTTCCAACTATACAGCTGAGGTTCAAGCTCTAGAGCAAGCTGCAAATATGATTTATAACACCAACTCTGACTGCCACCAGGTAGTCATCCTCACAGATGCACTGTCTGTCCTGCAAGCTCTCAAGGGTGGTAAACTCCCGCATCTGAGAAATGAACTAAACAAGGTAGCTGCCAAAAAGAGAACCATACTTCAGTGGGTACCATCTCATTGTGGTGTACCCGGAAATGAAAAGGCAGATAAACTTGCAAAAAAGGGAGGAGAATGTGAACAAGAAGATAATGAAGTCACATACTTTGAGAAAAAGAGAGCTATCCAGACTATAAGAAGAGAACAGAACCAACCCAAAGACGACTATCACACTCTCGACCGGCAGGGACAGATAACTATTTTTTCGACTCAGGACAGGGCATAACAAACTGAATAAACACATGCACAAGTTACGATTGTCTGCTTCACCACTGTGCACATGTGGATTAAACGAACAAACTGCTGAGCATGTTCTACAGGACTGTCCTCTGTATGACCAGTTAAGAAAGATATACTGGCCCAATGACTCAACACTAAATTCAAAGCTATATGGAGTTAAAGAGGAACTTCAAACAACAGTCGAATTCATCATGAGAACTCGTCTGACGGTGTAATCATCAAAGATGCGATCGCAAGAAGAAGAAGAAGTTATATTTCTTGTTTTCTTTTCTCTTGCTGTTCTTTCTTTTTTTTTGACGTCATTTTATTTTATGTGTTTCCCTTATCGTCATGTTTTTAATTACTGGTCTACTCTGCTCATCCATTTGATTTTTTTTCGTTTAGCTCGTTTCTCCATATGCTGGTAGTTGCAATGATGCTTTTCTGTTACTATTTTATTATCTGTTCTTTTCATTGTCTCTGATACTTTCATTTGCAATTTCATTTGTTTTACATATTTCAATTATTTGTGTGACTTCTTTCTGCCTTTTGATATTGCCTTGCTACAGACCTCGTCGCTTCACCGTCCACTACTGGTTTTCATGCCATCTGTATTGTCTTATTATTGTAATACATTGGTTTGAGGGTGGAATTGGTGGCGTGTTTAACATTTTCTTTTTTTTTTTATTATGGGAAAGGGATTTTCTTGAACTGATTTCTTTAGGCAGTAACACTTTAAGTGTTGTAGTGGGGTACAGGCACAGAGAGTTGACCCTGTTGACTGTCCAGCATAACTGACCGTGCACATTTTCAGTTTCTTAGCGGTGATTGTCTTGTTTGTATGCATAGTGTCATATTTTTGCAAGTATTCTTTTTCGTCATGTTTTGCTGTCGTATTCTCCTGTTTTCTTCTTGCTATCTTGTACATAAGTTATATTGACAATCTCCTTGTTCTCGTTTGTTAACAGTACGGTTTGTATATACTTATGTGTTTCTATCTCATATATCTGTCATCACTTTCTTATCGTACTGTTGGTGTTTGTTTGTCAAGTGAGTTCGTGTCTCATCATTATATGTACTGTTCATAGTATATGGATTTTTGATTTCCTTTGTACATATGTATTTGTAAAATCACGCATTAGTGAAATAAGAGACGGGGTACGGACATCATTTTTTTTTAGCCATTATGCGGATGTCCTTGTCTAAAGCTAGCACTGTGTGAGCTTAAGATTTATGTCATTGTATCATGACATTGATTGGGTATAGACAAGCAAGGATTCGTTTCACCGGATCCCTTATTTGGAACTGTCTTGTCATACTGTATTTTCACCTGCTTGTTTTTTTAATCAGGTGTATTCGTAACTGTAGGTACGTCGTACAAATCGTCTGCAAAGTATATAGTGCGCAAGTGCAACAATATATTTATGATTTTTTTGTAGGGGTATGGGTACAATTTGAGGAATTGGTAACCTTCAAAATTTTACTTATTTCGTAGCTTGCCACCGCATTTGTATTGCACATAGATTATAACTATGTCTAGCCTTAAGGATTTTATTGAAATTGGAGAGAAGACAGGAAAATCGGGGGATTCTCTGCTTGAGTGGGCAAAGACCGAACACAAAGTGTATGAGTTACAGAAAAAACAAGAAGATGACAGACGAGAACGCTATGAGGAGCGTCAATTACAAAAATTGAAGATTGAAGCAGATAAAGAACTGAAACAGATTGAAGCAAATAAAGAACTGAAACAGATTGAAGCAGATAAAGTACTGAAACAGATTGAAGCAGATAGGGATAGGGAACTGAAACAGATTGAAGCAGATAAGGTACTGAAACAGATTGAAGCAGATAAAGAACTGAAACAAATTGAAGCAGATAAGGTAAGCTCGCCCTTATAGGCTACGATTACCGAATTTTCGGGAGGAAGTAGATAGCATGGACTTCTTTTTGGAGAGATTTGAATAAGAGGCTCTTGCCTGGAGGGCAAGGAAGGAGGAATGGCCTTCACCATTATCTGCATTGCTTTCCGGCTCTGCTTTAAACACCGTATATAGTTTGCCTGTGTCTGACAGAAATAATTATGATACCGTAAAGGCAACATTGTTGAGAGAATTTAAGCTGACAGCCAAAGGGTATCGCTCTCGTTTCAGAGATGCGATGCCTAGTGCCGACCAAGATTTCGGTTTTTGTCACCAAAATTAAACTTCTCTTTAATAGATGGACAGAGCTGGAGGGAATAAACAGAGATTTTGATGGACTGTTTGATCTCATGTTGCGGGACAAGGTGTTGTCCTGACATGGTTGCATTTTTTCAGGAACGCAAACCTACAGACATTACTGCTATGTCAGAGTTGGGGCGGCAGTACGTTACCGCTCACCCTGGTAAGACAATTCACAAGTCATTTGTCCCTGAGCCTTTCGCTACATGTGTTGGCAAGGTTATTGGGAAACCTTTCCGGCAACATCGGTCCAAGAGTGCGGACAGGTTTGCCAGGAGAAGGTTTGATCAGCAATACTCTAGTGGGCATGGATCTCATGGGAACTATGATAGCTTTAAGGGGTACAGATCTCAGAAAAAACAATCGTTCTACCGTCAAGATAGATCTCCGTTTAGATACACGGGAGATAGACATGACAGGTCTACTCGGAGGCAGGTCCGAATAGACACTACTAGCGATCCCGATCATCGCTGGTATAGAAGAAGTGGTCCAAGTAAAAGGAATGACAGGGATGACAAACGGGAGCAAGAACTCCTCAATTCACCAAAGGGTAGTCCTAAAAGATGATGGTAGTCAGCTTCGTTGTGGCGTGTGTGACGGAAGGGGACATGCTGCAAGAGTCTGTCCAAACAATTCAGAAAAGGCTAATGCTGCATGCGTTCTGAGAACCTTTAATAACGAAGATTGCGAGGGATGTAGGCCTTTGTTTGAACCTGATGGCAGACCATTACTAATTTGTGGCCATACTCTGCCTTACCTCTCTTCTCTTGATGGGAGTGATAGCTTAGAGTTACACCAGGGCATGGTTCAGAACCGGTTGGTGTCTGTGTTGAGGGACACAGGATGCACTATGATAGGAGTGCGCCGATCATGTATTGACGAATCGTGCCTTATTGGTAAGACTGTCGGATGCGTGACATTTGGGGGAAATGTTGAATATTACCCCCTAGCCATTATAGAAGTGGATACACCCTTTATTTCTGGTCGGGTGCAGGCGTGTGTTCTTGAGGCTGCAGTAGTCGATTTGATTATAGGGAACGTGCTTGGTGTTCATGACTGTACTCAGGCCGACATCACAAAATGGCAGGTCGAACGGTCAGTTGTGGCCAATGTGGTGGTCACAAGGGTGCAGACCAGAACAGACGACAATTCATTGGCGATACAGCGGGAATTACCGACATCTTACACGGTCCCATGTATTGCCTCCACGGGTCCCGATGTACCAGCACCGGACTTTGTCCAGCAGCAGCGAGCTGATGGAACATTGCAGAAATGTTACACTTTGGCCCAAAATGGTGATGTAAAGTGCACGAAGTCGGCACGTTACTGGTTTGAGATGAAAAATGATGTTCTTACCAGATGCTTTTCCAGCCAATTCGAATTCAAGCGCCAGGTGGTTGTGCCTGTCGCCTTTAGATCAAAGGTGTTGCAGGTGGCACACGATTCACCGTTCGCTGGACATATGGGGGTTGCAAGAACTTGCCATAGGGTTCTGTCACAATTCTATTGGCCGGCATACAACAAAGACATTAAGGTATACTGCAGGTCTTGCAGGGTATGTCAGCCAGTGACACATAAAGGCAAATTACCAAAGGCTCCGTTGCAGGTTGTTGATTTGTCGGTTCGCCCCTTCCAGAAAGTTGCCATCGATATCGTTGGTCCTCTTTCTGTTGCATCAGAGAGAGGCTTTCATTTTATTCTGACAATGGTGGATCTATGCACAAGATGGCCCGAGGCTGTGCCAATGAGGACTATAACCTCTCAGGCTGTGGCGGATGCGTTGCAGATGTTGTTCAGTAGGTTTGGGTTTCCCGAGGTGATATTGTCAGATAGGGGACGTCAATTCATTTCCAAGGAAATGGCCGAGATCACTAAATTGTTGGGCATTTCCCAATCGTTCACCAGCCCTTATCATCCCCAGTCAAACGGGGTATGTGAACGTTTTAATGGCGCATTGAAGGATATGTTGGCCAAGGTCACTGCTGAATTTCCCCAAGAATGGGATAAATTCCTTCCAGCAGTATTATTTGCCTATAGAGAGGCACCTCAGGAGAGCACCGGGTTCTCTCCATTTGAATTATTGTACGGGGCGAGTCCAAGGGGCCCAATGCACATTCTGAAAGATATACTGGTTGGTGGGTGTTCTGATGGGTCCTCCGTTTCCAGTTACGAATACATCATAAACCTGCGTGACCGTATTGTCAAAGCGTGTGCCGTGGCACGTGATAATTTATCCGTGGCGGGGGCGCGGTACAGGCAATACGCTAACCGCAGAACCAAATTACTGTTCTTGGTTTCCGGTGAAGAGGTATGGCTTATTCTGCCATCAAAGGAAGACCGTTTGAGCATTACATGGCAGGGACCATTTAAGGTGCTTAAGAGGGTAACGGATGTTGATTATTTAATACAAGTTCGGAACAAGGAGAAGGTATTCCACATTAATATGTTAAAACCTTATATAGAATGGCCAGAGGCTCTAAAAGGGGTGGACACTAGGTTGTCTGGGGAGACCCCGAAGATGGCATGTTCTGTGGTCATTAATGAATTGGGTGACATAGGAGATGATATTAATCTCCAGCTGTCTCTCGTTCCCCTTGCTTCTTCTGAGTCTTGGGAGAATGTGCAGATATGTGACGGCCTAACGATAACACAGAAATCTGAGGCTCGATCAGTCATTGGAGAGTTTGGGGATGTTCTCACTGATTTGCCAGGACGTACCGACTTGATCTGCCACAATATTATCCTGACGGACGACCAACCGATCAGGGTAAAGTCGTATCCGCAGCCATTACATTTCAAGTCGGTGATTGAAAAAGAACTAGATGACATGTTACGGTTGGGGATCATTTCTCCATCAGAGTCTGCTTACTCCTTCCCTATGGTTGTAGTTCAGAAGAAAAATGGGTCCTTGCGTGTCTGCATCGACTTCTGTAAATTAAATAGTGTCACTGTGATTGACGCTGAGCCAATACCGAACCAGGAGGACCTCCTTACTCAACTTTCCCATGCCAGGTTTTTTAGTAAACTGGATTTATCTCTGGGATACTGGCAGGTTCCTCTTGTCGAGTCGGCTAAACCTTTGACGGCATTTTCCACCCCAAAGGGTTTATTTCAGTTTAATTTTATGTGTTTCGGGCTAGTTAATGCGCCCGCAACTTTCGTCAGAATGATGAGAAAGTTACTAGGTCATCGTACGGATGTGATTACGTACATCGATGACATCTGCCTGTTCCATGAAACATGGGAACAACATATGTCGGGGTTGTCTTCCCTGTTGCGTTGTTTAGTAAGCATGGTTTAACGGCACGCCCTAGTAAGATTTGTATCGGTTTTAGGGAGTTGAACTTTTTGGGGTTTATCGTAGGTAATAATCTATTAAAACCCGAGATTGGCACGGTTACAAAAATTTTGGAACTACAAGCACCTAGGACTAAGAAGCAGGTCAGAAGCCTGATGGGACTTGTCAATTTTTATCGCAAATTCATCCCTCAATTTTCTACAATTTCTGATGCTTTAACCTCTCTTACTAGTAAAGGGATGCCTAACAGGGTTGTATGGTCGGCAGAATGCGAGAAAGCGTTATCAAAAATCAAGGAGTTATTTTCCAGACGACCAATCCTTCTTTTGCCTGATTTGAGCAAACCCTTTTTACTGCGGACCGACGCGTCATCTGTGGGCATTGGCGCATGTCTTATGCAAGACCACGAGGGTACACTACATCCTGTGATGTATGTTAGTCGGAAACTGTTACCGGCAGAGACCAGGTACTCAACAATCGAAAGAGAATGCCTGGCTATAATATGGGCAGTGTCAAAACTGTCCCGATACTTGATAGGGTCCCAGTTTATACTTCAGACAGATCATCGACCTCTACTGTTTTTGAAATCTTCGAAGTCGACAAGCTCACGGTTGACTCGTTGGGCCTTATTGCTACAACAGTTCCAGTTCACAATTATCCCATTAGAGGGTAGACTTAATGTCGTGGCAGATACTCTGTCTAGATTGTAATTTTTGGGACATGAGTTATATGTGTTCGTAGGCACGACGTATACGTACACCAGTGTCAATTTTTATATATTTTTGTCATGTATTTTGTTGTTTGGTGTGCAATCTACTACTCTCAGGGAGAAGAAAACTCCGTTTTCTTTTCTGGGGAAGGGGGTAGATGTCACATAATATCTTTTGTTGCGCACATGGGCTTTGATGGAATAAACATATATTTTGGTGCGCACATCAGCTTTAAAAGGAAATGGTGAAAAAGGGTGCAATGAAAGGAAGTGAACAGGAAGCCTGACAGAGAAAGATGTCAGTTGGCCGGCTTTAGAAGCCGCATTGCATATTAATCGTGCTCTCTTTATGGTTGCTGGCTTTTGTACAGCCTTGTTTTATATTCCAATGGTAGTAGGAATTGGTGATCCAGCCATATGGTTATTGCTGACAATTTAGTGCTGTTGTTATTGCATTCGTACATGTAGCATTGTTATTATTAAAAGGGAGATTGTCAGCACGCCTTCGTGTACACTTTGTGAATGGCATTTACAAGTATGTCGATTGTGTGACCTCTCGCAGTTTGATACGAGCTTAGAGGACAATGTCATGAAGGTGTAGATATTATACTGTGACAGTGCACAACTCATGAGCAAAATAAAATCAGAGAAATAGACAGCCTAAAAGGAGAACAGTATTTTATTTTGTTTGTCTGAGATCAGTGCTCTTGGATGTCAAGAAAATGAGGTCCTATGATGATTTAGAATATACTTTAAAACCCAAACAGGTTTCAATGGCTAGGATACATTAACAAATGGAAAATACAAGAACAGCGAAGGAAATCTCAGCACAGCATCAGTTTAAACAAAACCACAAGAAAAAATTGACAGCAATGATGGACACAAGTAGGTGAAGAAATGTAAAGCAACTATGACCAAAACAAGCTAGAAAATATTTTGTTGCAGATTAATAAATCACAGCACATGTCAAGACAGAAAGATTTTGTTGCAGATTAATAAATCACAGCATGTCAAGATAGAAAAGATTTTGTTGGAGATTAATAAATTACAGCACATGTCAAGACAGAAAAGATTTTGTTGGGAGACAAATAACCATAACACATGTCAAGATAGAAAAGATTTTGTTGGGAGACAAATAACCATAACACATGTCAAGACAGAAAAGATTTTGTTGGAGATTAATAAATTACAGCACATGTCAAGACAGAAAAGATTTTGTTGGGAGACAAATAACCATAACACATGTCAAGATAGAAAAGATTTTGTTGGGAGACAAATAACCATAACACATGTCAAGACAGAAAAGATTTTGTTGGAGATTAATAAACCAAAGCACATGTCAAGACAGAAAAGATTTTGTTGGAGATTAATAAACCAAAGCACATGTCAAGATAGAAAAGATTTTGTTGGAGATTAATAAACCAAAGCACATGTCAAGATAGAAAAGATTATTTGAGACAAATAACCATAACACATGTCAAGAAAAAAAAATTGTGGGGGCGATAAAGAAATCATAAAATATACAGAATGTTGCTAAACGGGATGACAATTGGTCTTCCACAATTCAGACCAACACTACAAACTTATAGAATGTTTTAGCCAACAAGTCCTGAGAACAAAAATAATTCCTATCACTTGACACCAGAAACTGGGACAAAAATAGCACAAAGATGTCCATTTGTGACTTGAAGTTGTAAGCATGGGTAATTAATATCACAGGCTACCTGACTCCTCGGGGATGCTTCTGAATTTCTTCATGATGTTTAATGCAACATCCCTGAAGTAGTCAATCAAATGGAGGATGTATTTCTCTGGTTGAACAAGTTGAGTATTTCAAAATTATGTGACACAATAAAACGTTCATTTCTACAGGATGCTTTTCTTTCTTAACAGAACAAATTCTTAATCCTTCATGGCACATACATATCAATACAACGTTGACAGTATGTAACCGGAATGATGACAACATTAGTAGTTAGCAATTATCCTCTAAGTTATTTTAGTACACAAGTTATTACAGAAATTGATGACGTAATTATCACATTGCCTCTTATTGACATTTTTAAAAAAGCCTTCTAGACAGTTACAGGAAATAATACAAGACCTGAAATCTCTAAACAGAATTAAATATACCCTCGAATAAAATGTTACGCCATTTGCTATCTTAGTAACTTGTATAGTAACTGTGACGTAAATATGACATAGACATAACTAGTGGACTATCCATCTTATCTAGCGGCTTCGCCAATGAAACAGATTATCCCAAAGGATATCCGGTAGACTGACAAATCACAATAACTTCCCCCAACAGTCTTAGAAACCAGTTTTAGAAATATGGACTGCCCAAACCCCTAGCTAGTCAGTTCTCACCAAGATTTTTATAACTTCATAGAGATTCAAACAGATGAGAATAATGGCTGACCCGACCCCTGGCCCTATGCCAGCCTGTCAGCTTAGGTGTCGTTTATTCTCTAACGAGTAATCAACAGAGATATTTTCAAGGTTTTGATTACAGGACTTATCAGTATACCTATTCCTCAGGTGGGTAAAAATCTCGATTAGTAATTCGACTTCGATACATAGTAGACAAGTGTATAATGTCCATTTTGTTCAGAGAATTAGGGACCTCAAATTGATGAGACATTTTATATGAAGAATTTTTGCAATAGAAATGGTTTATGAAAAAAAAAAAAAAAACGGATTTTAATGTATATATTGAATTAGCCATTTGATGTAAAGAGTAAATATGGCAAAAAATGGCGTCGCATTGAACTACAGTTGTACATCTGGAAATATCTAAATAAAAGTTCCATTTATTTATATTATAGATATTTATTCTACAGACTTTACTTCACTACAAATTGAATTGTTAATTTGAATTACTTAAAATTCAGTGATCAAGAGACTATATGAGTACTGCCATTACCACTACGCGAGCTACTTCCAATTCAAAATCTAAACCGAACCTGGAACCCGTACAAATGGCTCAAGTAAAATAACATCTCTGGAGAAAATCCAGTAAACACATACTTGATATACTATCTACGTTAGAACGACGTCAGAAATTCTATTCTGTCCTATATTCTTTCAACGGAGAATAGCTCCTAAATTACTGGGCACAAATATACATTGGCACAACACCAGCTTCTTAGTTGGTGTGTCAATGTAACACGCAACTCTTGCTTATACAAATACACCTATCATTCTGTTCCGATCTTCTCAAATAATTTCCGACAGAAAATATATAACAGCTAGAGAGAAGAAAAATAAAACCAAACCAGAACCAGTTTTCCAAATACTATCTGTGTGATTCAATTGAAAGTTCCTGAGACTGAAAACGATCTAGATGTAAATACAGACATTCCATAAAAAGAAGAAATCATCACAGCAATCAAAGGATTAAAGAATGGAAAAGCTCCTGGCCATGATAACTTAAATGCAGAGCTATTTAAGACAGACCCTGAGCTAGCAGCAGAACTATTACAACCACTATTTGCACAAGTCTGGAAAACAGGGACAACACCAATGGAGTGGAACACAGGAATAATTGTCAAATTGCCCAAGAAGGGAGATCTTGCAGACTGAAATAATTGGAGAGGAATAACTCTTCTCTCAGTTCCCAGCAAAATACTAGGCAGGATAATTATACAGAGAATTTCAAAAGCAGTAGACCACAAACTGAGGAAAGAACAAGCAGGATTTAGAAAGAACAGAAGATGTGTAGATCATATATTTACCCTCAGGAACATTATAGAGCAGTGCTCAGAATGGCAAAGACAGCTGTACATTAATTTAGTTGATTTTGAAAAGGCTTTTGACAGTATACATAGGGACAGTTTATGGAAAATACTGAGGGCTTATGGAATTCCAAGCTGCATAATGTCAATCATAAAAAGCCTCTGTGCCAACTTTACGTGAAGCATTGGGCAGAGCAACCTAACCTTTGAGGTGAAGACAGGAGTATGACAGGGATGCCCCTTATCAACCACTCTATTTTTAACATTCATAGACTGGGTGATGCGCCAGACAACAGAGGGCAGTCCAAGAGGAATAAGATGGACTACATTTTCTACATTAGAAGATCTGGAATATGCAGATGACATTGTACTACTAGCACATCCAGGAAAAAACGGATAGACTTAATAAGTATAGCCAGCAGGTGGGCTTGAACATCAATCTAAAGAAGTCAGAGGTCATGACGCTCAATGTGAGCAACCCTGAGCCCATATCAGTAAGGAATCAGCAACTGGAACAGACAGATGCCTTCACATACCTAGGATGCATAGTAACACCAGACGGCGGAGCAAGCAAAGACATCAACAACAGAATGAACAAAGCAAGAACAGCATTTTATAGTTTAAACAACATCTGGAAGTCCTCTCAGTACAGCACGAGCACAAAATTAAGATTATATCAGAGCTGTGTACTTTCTGTGCTTCTCTATGGTGCGGAATGCTGGAGAGTTACAGAGAAGGAAATGTCGAAATTGTCCTCTTTTCACACAACCTGCCTAAGAAAAATTCTCCGAATCTTTTGGCCGAATATCATCACCAACCAAGATCTGCTTACTCGGAGCAAGCAAGAGGACATGCACACCATCATAGCTGGCAGACGCTGGAGCTGGGTTGGCCATGTCCTCAGAAGAGACCCCGATGCCATCACAAGAACAGCTATGCTATGGACCCCTGAAGGAAAACGAGAGGCCGACCAAAAACAACTTGGCGGAGGACTGTGGAGGCTGAGATGCAAAGAATGAACCAGAGTTGGGGCACTGTACGAAGGATGGCCGCCGACCGAGCAAAGTGGAATCAATTTGTTGTTGCCCTACAAGACGCCACCCGGCGTGATGGCCACTGACTGCTTTGGCGGTCGGCAGCTAAGGATCAAAGAAGAAGATCTGTGTGATTACGGGCACAAGTATACTCGTATGTTAACCTTCCATTAGTACAATCCTGCATATAACAATCAACATAAGTCAGTCTCACTCACACAAAAATACAGAAATATATGGCAGCTATTTCAGTCCCCTAATCTATTTTTGTTTCAACGTCAATATAAATATAATAAACAAATACAACAGGTAGCCTCACTTTTATTAAGACATTTCCATATATAACCCGTCAACGTTAAGTCACATATATATATATTCTGTAGCAATTTCCCATGAAGGTCGGCTCCTACGACAAGCATGGGAAACTAAGAGCCAGGGATCCAGACCTCCAGGACAACCCAGAGTCCGCTGGGAGGTCAACATTAGACAATCTTTGAAAAACCAAGGACTAGAATGGAACCAGGCCAGGAGGAAGACAGCTTATAGGACAGTATGGCGCTCTCTCTTCCAAACCTCCACACCTCACGGTAGAAGAGGAACGACTAAGTAAGTAAGGTAACAATTTCGGTCCTCAAATTTATATTTGTAAACAGCTGCAAATTTCAATGCAAATATCATAATAATAAACAGACGTCAAATTAAAAGCAGCAGACGTCTGATGAAAGTATTCCTGGAGACCAGTAAAATGATAACCTCATTCCTGACAGCGACTATCCTGAAAACGACAGGGTCTATAAGTATCACAGCAAGATGCTCTTTGTCGGTAACTAAGATAAAACACGTCACTCTCTATTTTTACATTTTCTATATCCTCGGATGTATCCACTGGATACTCATGAAGCAAATGTCATTACAGGTAAGAACTGCCATTTGAAAAATAAATTTTGTTAATAGTGAGTGATTTTTCAGTCACCCTGTATAGTACTAAAACTCCCATGCTGGCGTCAAAAGCCAACATCCAACAGTTGTTCTTTTTCCTTATTCAACCACAGCAACTTACCGTAATCTTCGGCATAACAGTCCGCTTTAGTCTGCTGATCTTTGACCAGTGTGGTACCTTGTTGGTGCTGATGCGATGAAGCAGAAGGTCAAGGTCAAAGCCATAAATGTCATGACCCTACAGTTTAAAAAAAAAAAAGAAAAAAACCAAGCATAAACTTCTCTCATGCATTCTTTGTTATGTAAGAATGACAGATGTTATATTAGAAGGTGCCACGCTTTTCTATTAGAAATATATTTTAGAAAAGGTCAATTTACAAAATTGTTACACTTAAAACAGTGCAAACAATACAACAGGTGCAGGTCATTGACTTTTATGACTAGCTAAGTGGATAGACTGGGTTGGAATTTTTGCCAACCAGCAATACAGAAGCTGTGAAAAAAATACTTGCCACAAGTAGATCTGGATCCAGTTTGTGAATCTTGGCCAACAGAAAGCCTATCAATCCCCGCTCGCTCGGTGTGATCTCTACTTTCATGCGACTAGCCTGGAGACAGACATAATTAAGGATTAATCATTTCAGGAAATGCTGTTCTGATCTTTCAGTGTGACTTACCCTTGCAATTATGTTTTCTAAGTTCCTTGTTGCTACTTTGACATGACGTTCTCATGATCTGACCAAGCTGTAAAAATGGGTACCTGCCTCTGCTCTAACATTAACGAAGGAAAAGGTAGCAAAGACTGGAAATTATCACACACAGACCCCCCCCCCCCATGTAGCTGAGACCTAGTATAGGTAAAGTCCCTAAGACTTCACCCCCATGTAGCTGAGACCTAGTATAGGTAAAGTCCCTAAGACTTCAATGTAGCCCTAAGGCTAGTCACTTCACCCCCATGTAGCTGAGACCTAGTATAGGTAAAGTCCCTAAGACTTCACCCCCATGTAGCTGAGACCTAGTATAGGTAAAGTCCCTAAGACTTCACCCCCATGTAGCTGAGACCTAGTATAGGTAAAGTCCCTAAGGCTTCACCCCCATGTAGCTGAGACCTAGTATAGGTAAAGTCCCCAAGACACCCCCCCCCCCATGCCAAATCAATATCTGCTGTGAGACTACTGTTACCTTTAGTAGAATAAAGTTAAAGGTAGCCTCCATAGCAGATACTGCCGTAGGGGTGTGAAGTGTTAGAGACTTCACCATACTAGGTTCAGCATTGAGAGGTGGGGGGTGACCAGTTTCCTTACTCGCTGCCTTTTCCTTCCCTAACTCAAAAGCAAAGTCAGGTACCCATTTACAGCTTACTAGACTGCAGCATGATGATACCGTGAATTGAACCTGGCACCTTTGCCACAAGAGACCAGCGCCCTAACCACTCTGTCAGTCGGACACTCTTTAGTAGAAATACACATAAACATTTATTATTACTGCTTTAAGTTGGTACATTAGGTTTTAGTTGTTTTTATATTATTTCTGCTTTAAGTTGGTACATTAGGTTTTAGTTGTTTTTATATTATTTCTGCTTTAAGTTGGTACATTAGGTTTTAGTTGTTTTTATATTATTACTGCTTTAAGTTGGTACATTAGGTTTTAGTTGTTGTTATATTATTTCTGCTTTAAGTTGGTACATTAGGTTTTAGTTGTTGTTATATTATTTCTGCTTTAAGTTGGTACATTAGGTTTTAGTTGTTGTTATATTATTTCTGCTTTAAGTTGGTACATTAGGTTTTAGTTGTTGTTATATTATTTCTGCTTTTAAGTTGGTACATTAGGTTTTAGTTGTTGTTATATTATTTCTGCTTTAAGTTGGTACATTAGGTTTTAGTTGTTTTTATATTATTTCTGCTTTAAGTTGGTACATTAGGTTTTAGTTGTTGTTATATTATTTCTGCTTTAAGTTGGTACATTAGGTGTTAGTTGTTTTTATATTATTACTGCTTTAAGTTGGTACATTAGGTTTTAGTTGTTGTTATATTATTTCTGCTTTAAGTTGGTACATTAGGTTTTAGTTGTTGTTATATTATTTCTGCTTTAAGTTGGTACATTAGGTTTTAGTTGTTGTTATATTATTTCTGCTTTAAGTTGGTACATTAGGTTTTAGTTGTTGTTATATTATTTCTGCTTTAAGTTGGTACATTAGGTTTTAGTTGTTTTTATATTATTTCTGCTTTAAGTTGGTACATTAGGTTTTAGTTGTTTTTATATTATTTCTGCTTTAAGTTGGTACATTAGGTTTTAGTTGTTTTTATATTATTTCTGCTTTAAGTTGGTACATTAGGTTTTAGTTGTTTTTTATATTATTACTGCTTTAAGTTGGTACATTAGGTTTTAGTTGTTGTTATATTATTTTTGCTTTAAGTTGGTACATTAGGTTTTAGTTGTTGTTATATTATTTCTGCTTTAAGTTGGTACATTAGGTTTTAGTTGTTGTTATATTATTTCTGCTTTAAGTTGGTACATTAGGTTTTAGTTGTTGTTATATTATTTCTGCTTTAAGTTGGTACATTAGGTTTTAGTTGTTGTTATATTATTTCTGCTTTAAGTTGGTACATTAGGTTTTAGTTGTTGTTATATTATTTCTGCTTTAAGTTGGTACATTAGGTTTTAGTTGTTTTTATATTATTTCTGCTTTAAGTTGGTACATTAGGTTTTAGTTGTTGTTATATTATTTCTGCTTTAAGTTGGTACATTAGGTGTTAGTTGTTTTTATATTATTACTGCTTTAAGTTGGTATATTAGGTTTTAGTTGTTGTTATATTATTTCTGCTTTAAGTTGGTACATTAGGTTTTAGTTGTTTTTATATTATTTCTGCTTTAAGTTGGTACATTAGGTTTTAGTTGTTGTTATATTATTTCTGCTTTAAGTTGGTACATTAGGTTTTAGTTGTTGTTATATTATTTCTGCTTTAAGTTGGTACATTAGGTTTTAGTTGTTGTTATATTATTTCTGCTTTAAGTTGGTACATTAGGTTTTAGTTGTTGTTATATTATTTCTGCTTTAAGTTGGTACATTAGGTTTTAGTTGTTGTTATATTATTTCTGCTTTAAGTTGGTACATTAGGTTTTAGTTGTTGTTGTTATATTATTTCTGCTTTAAGTTGGTACATTAGGTTTTAGTTGTTTTTATATTATTTCTGCTTTAAGTTGGTACATTAGGTTTTAGTTGTTTTTATATTATTTCTGCTTTAAGTTGGTACATTAGGTTTTAGTTGTTTTTTATATTATTTCTGCTTTAAGTTGGTACATTAGGTTTTAGTTGTTGTTATATTATTTCTGCTTTAAGTTGGTACATTAGGTTTTAGTTGTTTTTATATTATTTGCTTTGCTTTAAGTTGGTACATTAGGTTTTAGTTGTTTTTATATTATTTTTCTGCTTTAAGTTGGTATATTAGGTTTTTAGTTGTGTTTTATATTATTTCTGCTTTAAGTTGGTACATTAGGTTTTAGTTGTTTTTATATTATTTCTGCTTTAAGTTGGTACATTAGGTGTTAGTTGTTTTAATATAGTTGTGTTAATTTATTTCTGCTTTAAGTTGGTACATTAGGTTTTAGTTGTTTTTTATATTATTTCTGCTTTAAGTTGGTACATTAGGTTTTAGTTGTTGTTATATTATTTCTGCTTTAAGTTGGTACATTAGGTTTTAGTTGTTTTTATATTATTTCTGCTTTAAGTTGGTACATTAGGTTTTACTTGTTTTTATATTATTTCTGCTTTAAGTTGGTACATTAGGTTTTAGTTGTTTTTATATTATTTCTGCTTTAAGTTGGTACATTAGGTTTTAGTTGTTGTTATATTATTTCTGCTTTAAGTTGGTACATTAGGTTTTAGTTGTTGTTATATTATTTCTGCTTTAAGTTGGTACATTAGGTTTTAGTTGTTGTTATATTATTTCTGCTTTAACTCTTTAAGTCCCAATCGACTTTATATATCCTCAGGGGTTAGACGCGCTTAACCCAATCAACTTTATAAAGCGTTTAGTATATGTGCCTCTGTTTGAGACTATTTCTAATAATAACTACACCCAAACCACCCAAAACGTCATTTCTGACTGCAAGTACATTCTTTTAAATACCGCATGTGTTTAAGAGTGAACGGGTTTTTGTTTTGAGATATTTATTTAAAAATGCACCGGGGTGGCCATTTTTGCTTGGGCCAAACCAACTTTTTTGCTTGGGACTGAAAGAGTTAAGTTGGTACATTAGGTTTTAGTTGTTGTTATATTATTTCTGCTTTAAGTTGGTACATTAGGTTTTAGTTGTTGTTATATTATTTCTGCTTTAAGTTGGTACATTAGGTTTTAGTTGTTTTTATATTATTTCCTAGTACTTTATATTTGATTGTTTATTTTCTTCTACAATTCTCTTACACAAGATTGTATTAGCTAATCATTATATCATACTCCCCATATTGTGCCCTAATTATTTTCTTCTACAATTCTTACACAAGATTGTATTAGCTAATCATTATATCATACTCCCCATATTGTGCCCTAATTATTTTCTTCTACAATTCTCTTACACAAGATTGTATTAACTAATCATTATATCATACTCCCCATATTGTGCCCTGTGGAGCATATAGCTTCTACTACAGCTGACTCCCTTGCAGGAAGCCTGTATCAAGTAGTCATATGATCTTGCAGATGTGGCTTTGGTGACAATTTGTTTTCAATGTTGAGGCTGCCAGTTCCCCCCCAGGAACAACCTCATATACGTGAACTTGAGGCTGCCAGTTCCCCCCAGGAACAACCTCATATACGTGAACTTGAGGCTGCCAGTCCCCCAGGAACCTCATATATGTGACCTTGAGGCTCCCCAGGAACAACCTCATATACGTGACCTTGAGGCTGCCAGTCCCCCAGGAACAACCTCATATACGTGAACTTGAGGCTGCCAGTCTCCCAGGAACAACCTCATATATGTGACCTTGAGGCTCCCCAGGAACAACCTCATATACGTGAACTTGAGGCTGCCAGTCCCCCAGGAACAACCTCATATACGTGAACTTGAGGCTGCCAGTCCTCCAGGAACAACCTCATATACGTGAACTTGAGGCTGCCAGTCCTCCAGGAACAACCTCATATACGTGAACTTGAGGCTGCCAGTCCCCCAGGAACCTCATATACGTGACCCTGAGGCTGCCAGTCCCCCAGGAACAACCTCATATACGTGAACTTGAGGCTGCCAGTCCCCCAGGAACAACCTCATATACGTGAACTTGAGGCTGCCAGTCCTCCAGGAACAACCTCATATACGTGAACTTGAGGCTGCCAGTCCTCCAGGAACAACCTCATATACGTGAACTTGAGGCTGCCAGTCCCCCAGGAACAACCTCATATATGTGACCTTGAGGCTGCCAGTCCCCCAGGAACAACCTCATATACGTGAACTTGAGGCTGCCAGTCCCCCAGGAACCTCATATACGTGAACTTGAGGCTGCCAGTCGTTTCCCCCCCCCCCCCCCCCCCCCCCCCCCCCCCCCCCCAGGAACAACCTCATATATGTGAAATTGAGGCTGCCAGTCCCCCAGGAACCTCATATACGTGAACTTGAGGCTGCCAGTTCCACAGGAACATCCTCATATACATGAACTTGAGGCTGCCAGTCCCCCAGGAACAACCTCATATGTGACCTTGAGGCTCCCCAGGAACAACCTCATATACATGACCCTGAGGCTCCCCGGGAACAACCTCATATACATGAACTTGAGGCTGCCAGTCCCCCAGGAACAACCTCATATATGTGACCTTGAGGCTCCCCAGGAACAACCTCATATACATGACCCTGAGGCTCCCCAGGAACAACCTCATATACATGAACTTGAGGCTGCCAATCCCCCAGGAACAACCTCATATATGTGACCTTGAGGGTGCAGTAGGTAGTCCTTCTTTAGAGACCCCCGACCACCCGCCCCCCCCCCCCCCCCCCCCCCCCCCCCCCCCCCACCCCCCACCCCCCACCCCAACACCCCCCCCCCCCCCCACCCCCCCCCCCCCCCCCACCCCCCCACCCCCCCACCCCCCCCCCCCCACCCACCCTCCCGCCCCCCCCCCCCCCCCCACCACCCCCCCACCCCCCCCACCACACACAACCCACCAGCCTACGCCCCCCCCCCCCCCCCCCCCTCCCCCCCCCCCCCCCCCCCTCCCCCCCCCCCCCCCCCCCCACCCCCCCCGCCCCCCCCCCCCCCCCCCACCCCCCCCCACCCCCCCCCCCCACCCATCCCCCCACCCCCCCCCCCCAACCCCCACCCCCCCCCCAACGCCCCCACACCCCCCACCCCCCACCCCCCCCCCCCCCCCCCCCCCCCCCCCCCCCCCAACACCCCCCCCCCCCCCCCCCCCCCCCCCCCCCCCCCCCCCCCCCCCACCCCCCCCCCCCCCCCCCCCCCCCAACCCCCCCCACCCCACCCCCCCCCACCCCACCACCCCCCACCCAACCGACAAACCACACCCCCAACCACCCCCCCCCCCCCCCACCCCCCCCCCCCCCCCAAGAACTACACAGGGCAACTCAGCCTATGCTAACTGATTTATCTGAAACAGTTATTGCGACAAACTTAATGTTAACAGAAAAACCTGAAATTGTTTTGAAAAAAAAAAAAATTATAATTACCTGTTTCATGACCTTGTCCCTGAAATCAAACGGGAAGATGCAGTCAGTAGGCTTTGTGATAACTGTAAAGAACATAAACAAAATAAAGTGCAACACTATACGTACACCAACAGTGACATATTTCATACATTTTATTTACATGTGAACATGAACAGCACTGAATCTTTTAATTGTTCAAAAATGATTAAACAATATATTCTGATCTCAGACTCTAGTGCAATAAATTGTTAATGATTAAAAAATGATTAAACAATATATTCTGATCTCAGACTCTAGTATTTTGCAATGTTACAGGGAGTTGTGTGACTGACCGTTGTGGAAGACGGGTCGGATGTGATGTTATATTATCTGAAGTGATTAATGTTAGACTGTAGAGTCAAGACCTTAACCCCAACCCTAACTCTAAATGGTACGAAAATACACATATTATACATACTCGACGGCACTAAAGGTAAAGATTACCTGGCAACTGTGTGCAAGAATTCCAGCAGATGCCAGTATCAGTCATGTTACGATGAGCAGTGTAACATGAGAGGTGCCCTCGGCTTGTTATTCATATGTTAGCCATATACGATGTTACCGATGTCCAGTATTCTGTATTGGTGAAATATATATATGTAAATAGGACTGTACAACAGACTTCTGCAAAGTTTATGAACGAGTGTTGCTAGTGAGACTGTGTTGGTTGTGATCACCCAAGAATTAACATTACCCAGTTTTGAGGACAAGCCGTTTAAATAACCTGGGACATATGTTACATTCTGATCTCAGACTCTAGCACAATAAATTGTTAATTGTTCAAAAATGATTAAACAATATATTCTGATCTCAGCCTCTAGTGCAAAAAATTGTTAATGATTCACAAAAATGATTAAACAATATATTCTGGTCTCAGACTCTAGTGCAATAAATTGTTAATAAAGTGCACTGATTTTGTTTTTGGCAAAACAGATCCTGCACAGACCAGATAGCCACACAGCACATAATAGTTGAACAAAGTTTGGAACTGAACTCACTGATGATCATTAACTAAATGAAGAAAACATATGAAGACATGACATGCACAACTCTTCATGAAGGAAAACTTACAGAACTGTTTAACCTTTAGCACGCTGCGGACGCAACGTTGCGACGAACGTAACCTATGTTCTCCATGCTGGAGGCGCAATGTTGCACCTTACAGATATCAACGTTTCTAGCATGAGGACTTGTGTACACGTGATTTTCAGCCCCGGATGTTAAGTTGTAATTTTATTTGCAAGAGAGTTAGCTTCTGTTTCCGATCTTAAAAAAGTGATGGGTGTATCCGCGTTTATTTTTTGTAAATTTTTTAAATCGAAATGAATCGGCATCAGACACGCGGCCATTTCGCTCTAATTTTATTGGATTCTGACGCCATGCGTTGGGGATAAGATTTTTGTCTTTATAAGCGCTGATATCGTTTCTCAGAATATGTTTGATGGCTGAGATGGAAACGAAAGTAGAATGGCAATGCCAGTATGTATAATGCTAGGGGTTAGTACTAGGAATATCGGAAAGATTTAGAATTTCGGCCGAATGTCACATCTGACGAGAGCGTTTGTTGCTTTGCTACTGATGATGGGTGTAACGAAAAGATCGTCATTTGATTTGTATTGGTCTGTTGGTCAAATGACTTTCATTGAGATGCAAGGGATATGGACTCTTCGTGTGTTGGTATTTAAAAAAAAATTTTTTTTAATTTTAAAATTAAAAAAAAATTATTTTTTTTATTATTTTAATATTTTTTTTTCGTTTTTTCATCTTTCCTTTCCTCTCTTCCTATCACATCTAACATGTACACAAACAAATTTTACATCATCAGATTCACCATTCATTTATTTATATAAATTCCAAAAATGATAGCAATTGACCAAGAAACACAAAAACTATAGACATTACAAGTCGCCCACTATAAAAACGGGGGGTTGTGAAAAAGAATGCAGCGGCAGGGCAAGTTTTCTGAATTTTTATGCAGCGTGCTAAAGGTTAAGATAAGAATAGGCATATGAAAGGAATTCCCATCTACCACAGAAGCTATAGAATCCCTATCTATCACATAAGCTATAAAATCCCCATACACCACAGAAGCAATAGAATCCCCATTCCCTACAGAAGCTAAGCTATCCCCATCCATCCCAGAAGCTAAGCAATCCCCACCTGCCACAGAAGCTATAGAATCATCATCTACCATAGAAGCTATAGAATCATTTACCATAGAAGCTATAGAATCCTCATATACCACAGAAGCTATAGAATCACCACCAGCCACTGAAGATAAACTTTGTGATAGAAAGGTAGAGTGCCGAAAATCTGGTTTAGAAAATTTGCATAGCAGAAAGTAACAGACTATTTAATTTAACTAAAAGGGAGATAATCTAGGACTTGTGAATTTGTAAGTAAAGGGTGATAATCCTTAATTGCGCCCCTTGAGGGAAAAATCATGTTTTTAGTTAATAGGACATTCGTGGATCAGAAATCCAGTTTCATAAATTTGCATAAGCGAATTGAACGGACTATTAAACTGAAGTTAAATGGCAAAGGGTAATTGACTTGTAGATTTGTAAGCAAAGGGCGATAATTTATAGTTGCGCCCCCTTGAGGGATTTCTGGGTTGGCTGACTGAGCGAAGTTAAGCTTGCACGGGATAATTATATTTTTGAGTGAACTGTTTCGGTCTAGAAGGTTCCGATAAAGTCGTAATTGTAAATTGTGGTACAAGATATAGGCAGTTCAGATCTAGATGCGTTAAGCATAGGTTGAGAAATATGGGTTTTCTCCCAAGTGTGTAAGACAGTATTTATTTTATAGGTGACGGGCACAGTCGTGAGTTATCATAGCGTGAGAAGGCCATCACTCTGGCTTGCTTCTGTGTTCACAGAAAAGACATAACTACTAACGGAGACGCTCGACCGCCCACATGTCACATTCAGAGACATGTCAGATTTTGAAGTATGTTCATGACCAGGTATGTTTCTAGACGAGTTTGCCTACAGAAATGTTGCTATACAAAGGTTACCAGCCTCAGGTGGAAGGTTGGGCAGAACATCTCATTTCAACTGCTGCTGATCTTTATGTAAATAAACTTCGAATTACTGTTTACTGCTGTTGACGTGAAGTATGTTCACAAGATGTTATACCATCAACCATCTGTCTGTCATACGCTGTTGTAATCGTCAGTTTTATCAGAACTAATTTAACATCATCATCCAAACTGCCTACTGTTAGGGCAGTGACATGAACCCCTATACCCTCATCATAATCAGCACGCACGCCACAGCCTTCTACCACAGAAGCTATAGAATCACTATCTACCACAGAAGTTATGAAACTCTTATCTACTACTGTCTATGTTACAACTCCTAAACATGGTAAGGGACTGACAAATTTTTCAACAACAACAAAAAAGTCATACCACAAAAATGATGCTGGAACAGTTGTTTAGGAGCAGGCCTGTCCATGTGAAAGTCACAGTGAACCAGACACGCTGCTGCCACAATCTGAACAGAACAAATAATTAAAAATAAAACACTGTACAGGATCAATCAAAAATAAAACACAGTGCAAAGGATCAATCATAATGAACGCTGGGATTATATTACACCATGCCCCACTACTCAAGATCATTAAACAGTCTCTGAAAATTAAGTTTCACTTCCCTAAAACAAAATTTTTTCTACTTTATCAATATTATAAAGATACGATGAACCATATTAGGATCACAACAAATTCATGATCATTAACTCTTTCAGGACGTAGGGGTTTTCCCATGTTTTACGCAAGGAATTTTTTGCGACGCAGATTTTTCATATAGTGTTACCATGTAAGTGTCAGTTATTTCAAAGTTTTTAACAAATATAGTCATGTTATATATATTTAAAAAGGAAAATGGATGAGGTTCTGAATATGTTCAGTTTATAATTTTAAAAAAAATTTTATGAGTATAAAATAGTTGGAGACTGGGAAAATAAATTTGCCAAAAAAATAAATAAATAAAAACATATCAGAATTACCCACTCAAGATAGCTAATGCATCATTTATGTTATCCAAGATACAAATATTTGTAAACTACATTCATTTTGGAAATAAAATACATATGGCTCAAGTTTATACTCTAACTACTTTTCAATTGGCTTCAAGAAAAGGAAAGACACTCTTTTGTCACAAATTTTCTGCGGCACAGGTTTTGCATATAGTGTTACCATGTAAGAGTCAGTTATTTCAAAGTTTTTAACTGAATATAGTCATGTTATAGATATTTAAAAAGGAAAATGAATGAAGATTGTGAAAATTCTCAGTTTTAAAATGCACAAAATTTTTATGAATATAAAGTAGTTAAAGACGAGACAGAAAAATATTTTACTAAACAAAAAACAAAACAAACATATCAGACTTACCAATTGAAGACAGCTAATCCACCATCCAATATAGAAATCACTGTAAACTATATCCATTTTGGAAATAAACCACACATCAAGTTTATACTCTAACTACTTTCCATGTGTCATCCAGAAAATGAAATACACTCTATTGTCACAAATTTACAAATAATTGAAAAAGATCACAAAATGTGATATATATGCTGAACTGCTCTCACAAAGAACACTCATTACACCCCAACTTATATTTACAACTTAACTTTAGTGTGCCATTTTAGGAAACATTCATCTATGTGCAGATGGGGGTGGCCAGTGCATCCGGCACAATAATAGTTTGTCCTTTTCCTGTCATCAGGTGTACTGCAAACTTTACACCTATTGAACTTAGTGCTTCTTTGCATTATATGTTTTGCACCCTCCAGTCTTTCCAATGGGTTATCTGATAATTTACTTGGCCTTGGAGGATTTAGCATGCGGCTGATTTCAGGCATTGAAGATGCGGCCGAAGCACACAATTCTCTGATCAGTGTTTGTTTGAACAACTTTAACGTAAGCTCCGATTTTCCAACTCCAACTGGTCTTGTCAATTTGTACAGAATGTAAGCGTTACAGGTGGCTATTTCTAATATCCAAAAGAAAATCTTCTTCCACCACTTCAAGAATTTTCTGTTGAAGAAGCCGTAATACCCTATCATCTGATCTGCCTTGTCGCAACCATTCATGTTATGGTAATATTCATGAATGATAAGAGGTTTCTCCTTTCCATTCACCATGACAGGCACAGCAGACCCATTTGTGGTAATAATTGTGACAGGTTTTTTAGCTTTTTTGTCCTTCCAAGCAGCAACTAGCATCTTTTGCTCAGAATTGATATAATACTTAGTCTCCATATGTTTTAGGTTCAAAGACTTCAGCTGCTGTGGGAATCCGACTCTGTTCGCTTGAAGTGTCCCAGTGTAATATTGTTTCCATTTAGGCATTTCATTTACTAAAAGTTTTGTAGTGTACCACCTGTCAGCATAAATGTGATAGCCAGTTCCCAGACAAGACAAAAGTGTTCCAAAAATGTTTACGGAATTGGCACCAGCAGAGTCCCTTCTGACTGAAGGATCATAGGAGGTGTCTGATCCAAAATATGTTAGCAAGTTTAGCACATAACCTGTTTCACTGTCCACAAGCCCAAAACTTTTAATGTGGTATTTGTGTGGTTTTTTTGCGTTATATTGCTTATATTTCCACCGACCTTTCCATCCTATAATCATCTCATCAATAGCTACGTCTTGGTTCGGAGTGTATGCCGCAACAAATGTAGAGCATAACATTTGAATGAAGGGCTCTACTGCAACAGGCTCACAGATATGCAACATAGTTTGCAATATAGACAAAAATCTGTCTCTCTCCATCATTTGGGAATAAAATGGAGTGTGAAACATAGGCTCTTGTGAGGAGAAATAATCTTTTATGCTTGGCCTTTTGTCGATACCCATTGCTTGATGCAGAGCAAAAAATTTTAGCAGCTCATAATCGCTTACTGGATTCCATCGATTATATCTTGATCTTTTCAGTGACGGTGTATGCTTCTGTACTTCAATTTCTGCAAAGCAGTTTATGCTTTTTAAAATTTCCTCCCTTACAGCTGATGATACAAGGCTTTCAAAACACTGGATCAGGGTAGATGATTCATTTAGGCCTAAATTTGCGGACACACCCACTGCTCTTCCGTCTTTAGGTTGAAATCTAAAGCTATTCCTTGTTATTACACCCAAGTTTGCTTCGTGCCATTCTATATTTCTGACACACTCCTGTTTTCGTCTTTCCTCTTCTTGTAAAACTAAATTAGGTCCTACTGGGTCTGATGTTGAAGAATCAAAGTTAGGTGATAGAACCACGCCCACTCTTTCTAACATAATAGGCCTACCTTCATTCTCTGAATCGACATCACTGAAAGACGAATTATTCATCGAATTAGCACTAAAATCACTACTGCTATAGCCGTCCTCATCTTCGCTGAAATTTTCTAGCAAACTAAGGGCCTGCTGAGCACTTAAACGAGCAGGTCGCTTTCGAGAAGATGAATTAGATGCCATCGAAAATATGTATCGAAAATAGGTAACCCAAATTTCGTTAAAAAAAAACACGAGGATGCAATCGGAATCGTTTTGAATTTAATAGAAAGAGTGACGCTATAACTCTCCCGCTTTATAATTAATAATAAAAATGGCTATACTTCCGCTTCCCAGTCATCGAAAACTTTAACTGTGATGAAACGAAACAAAAACTTAGTTCAAACATGTCGACCAAAATTCGGGGCTTCCCGTCATCTAAGGCTAGAAACGTCGACCAATATAACTGGCTCCTCGTCCTTTAAGAGTTAAAGAATTTTTTTTTGGGGTAATAAATAAAACTATTTTGGACAGCACAAAAAAACTTCATTAGGCTAAGTAACTTAGGAAACTAAGAGCCAGGGATCTAGACCTCCAGGATGACCCAGAGTCCGCTAGGAAGACAACACTAGACAGTCTCTGAAGGACTGATGACTAGACTGGAACCAGGCCAGGAGATGGCAGCCGATAGGAAAGTATGGTGCTCTGTCTGGCCAAACCTCTAAACCCCAGGGTATAAGAAGAATGATTAAGTAAGTGATAAGGGTGGACTTAAAGCTGACTACTGGCCACTACAATGATAGACAGCAGCCCAGTAGGGTACCACCCCTACAGACACCAGGGATGTAACAGGTTGCAGTGTGCGGTGTCTGGTCTGTTGTTGGTTGCTGTAAGTATGGGTGATGTCGTTTACAAGTTCATAACATACGAGCATGACATGGAAAGTCATATAATGGTGCAACTGCTATTGACGTTTCCAATGTTTATTATCTGACTCCACAGGACAGTTAATGGTACATCCATTTCACATTACAGTTCACGAAAATTAGCATAAGTTATGTTCATCAATGCATTTGGCATATACTCAAATAATGATATGGCGCCAAGGGATTACACTGTTGGCTCCAATATTACAAAAGTGCATCAACACTCCTCTCACTGTTCAGATGTGCTAAATGAGTCTAATCATAAGTCGCACGAGGATGGTGTTCCAGGAGTGTAGGTCAAGCTGACCTTTACAGGCATTCCTAAGTCTAACCTCGACGTAGGTGCAATCGCTGACACAGCGACGTTCGTAGAACATAGAACTGTTCTTCGGGCTAGGTATGACCCGTGTACATATAAATCTCAAGTATGAAGATACCTGGGGCGTGACTTCTAGTAGAAGGACCTCTATTTCTGTAATGCGTAAGTGAGCAGAAATCGACCATTGTCAAACATAAAGTTAGATTACAGATTTTGATACGTAAAAGAGGTATTACCTTGTTTCGAAATCAACACCACAAAAACACACGCCTCCAGGCGTTTTGAATAATCGAGGGAAGGACCTTGTTAGCTAACTAACTCACAATAAGGCTCCTAAATCCCTATCAAGAATCACAGAGACGCAAAGGCGTCTTCCCTGCTTCACAACTTTCATCGACTCCCAGACAAGAAAGCTTCCCAGACACACCTAACGTCCGGACATGCGCAGAACGCATACAACTGAGCAAGAATCAAATGAGACGATGTAAGGAACATTCCAGATCAAGATTTGTAATAAAATCGCGCCTTATATGGACAGAAATAAAGACCTCAACACTAGTTTCAATCATACCAAGAAACAGTTGACCGATACTACCATATAAGGAGAATGGTCACACATCGTTAAAAAATATGGACCGACGTGTCCCGTCACATGAGAAGGTAACCATCATTGAAAATGGTAATTTCAGTCAAACTAGAGTTATCTAGCTTTGACCGAAAAAAATTAAAGTGTACAATTCAGACAAGCTAATTATACAATGTCTTTAGAAAAATGATTATACAATGTCTTTAGAAAAATGATTATACAATGTCTTTAGAAAAAATATCTGTGCGTAACAGTAAGGCTGACTTATTACTTACTATTACAAGATCTCTATTTATGTCAATCTCTGACTCTGAGCTATTTAAAGATCTCACTATTTTAAGTGCAGATGAGGACAACCTTGGTTAGTCTAGAGCATCCTTTCTCAACCTTTTTTACCCTGGCGGAACCCTTGAAATAATTGTTCAGGTCTCATGGAATCCTTGCATAATAATTATTTTATCTCTACCTCGCGGTAATCTTAATTGTTATTTACAACACGAAAATTTATTGACAAATGTTTTATAGTAAAGCTACTAAAAACCATTAGTCCAAGCAATATGAATAAAAAATATAGCCTAAGAGTTTATACAAGAGTGAAAAAAAAACTTTTTTTTTCAATCACGATCTCTCGCGGAACCCCGGTTGAAAAACACTGGTCTAGAGAAACCATGACTGGTCTGAAGGAACTTAGGTTTGTCTGAAGGAACCTAGGTTTGTTTGAAGGAACCTAGGTTTGTCTGAAGGGAACTAGGTTTGTCTGAAGGGACCTAGGTTTAAAGGGACCTTGGTTTGTCTGAAGGGATCTAGGTTTGTCTGAAGGAACCTTGGTTTGTATGAAGGAACCTTGGTTTGTCTGAAGGGACCTAGTTTTGTGTGAAGGGACCTAGTTTTGTGTGAAGGGACCTAGGTTTGTCTGAAGGAACCTAGGTTTGTCTGAAGGAACCTAGTTTTGTCTGAAAGAACCTAGTTTTGTCTGAAGGAACCTAGGTTTGTCTGAAGGAACCTAGGTTTGTCTGAAGGAACCTAGGTTTGTCTGAAGGAACCTAGTTTTGTCTGAAGGAACCTAGGTTTGTCTGAAGGAACATTGGTTCAGTTCTTGTCCTGTTATAACAAAGACATACATGTGTTTTATCACTGGTGTTATGTTGCTGATTCACTAGGACTGCTGAGCTCATTACACTTCTGCAGTCAATGCCTCACTGAAGAATCTGCATGAGTTCTGTGACAGTTATACAAATCCTTTAGTCTACGAAAATTGTGCTTCTAGTTTTGAAATTTAAAATGTATAAGAGATCGTTCCCAGCATTTACTTATTCATACGCACTTTCATGTAGTTTTCTCTCCCTTTACTCTTGGTTGATACTTACAGAGTCCTTCAGATCAGTTAAGGTGAGTAGTAATGTGTAACATGAATGTGACTTTGGCAATACATATTTATAGACATTCCATTACATCCTATACTTACAGTGTTTACAGCTATTTTGTTACATCACCACAGATCGTCCTTTTGTGTCTGCTACTGTGTCTTCTAATCTCAGTCTGTTTGCTATCAGTAAACTTTTTTAAGCACTGACAGGAAACAGTAGAGAGCATTACAATTAGAGATATTCTGATCATTATATGTAGAAAAGGAAAAAAGGGAGTTATCATGAGCAGTACTACTCAGAGCAATGGTTCACAGATCAGAAATGGTCTATGGGTCTTTGGCTGCTGGTTCATGTGTGTTGCCAGAAAAGCAACAGCAGAGTAATGTCAAAATCACATAGAATTCCAACAAGAATAATTATGTCAATATTGTAGTTTTCTGGACATTCGTGTGTCTTGTTGTCACATAGCTGTGTGTGTGGGTAAACTTATATTTACACGTATGAGGAGGGAAAGATTGTCTTGTACTAAATTATAGTCGCATAGATAGGCTGGACTAGAGAAACTTACTCATTCCAGAGACAGATCTTCTCCTTAAACTATTCACCCATGAAATCTATTTCTCACATCTTTATTTCTCACGTATTTATCACCATCCACTCTACTCAGACGGGACCAAAAATAACTTCCAAACCTATCAGTACGACAGCTGTGTATGTTTCAAATGAATCTTGGAAAACATTAAAATATGCCATGAACATCCATTCAAAAACTACTGAAACTACCACACAATTTATTTCACTAACTTGTGCATAATGATGTCAAACAAATGTTGGTTATTCTCTGTTTGGTACAGATGATCAAACATACTTCAGTTAAAATTTATAATGGTTGTCAGCATCAGGAAAGACCCTCAATATGATTCTAGTCCTGAAAACTTTTTTTGCCAAAATATATAATGCTTGTTACTATCAGTTGAGGACTTGAAAGTCCTTCACAGCAATACTGATTCTACAATGAGCTGACAAGAGACTGTTATGACAGCACGCTGCAAAATTATGAAGGATCAACTTCGAACATTATAAAAACAACAGCGAGTAACATACTAACCTCATTCTGACGTGTTTTTGGATTTGGTAAAGTCTGCAGGTTCAAGGTCATAACAACAAGTGGTGGTGGGGGTTGTTTATCACCGCTCACAGTGATGTACTCTGGTTTTGATATGACAGCCTGTAAAACCAATCAAAATGTAAACATAAAACATTTTCATATGCTTGATTATTGCAAGGCATAGAAACCCACAAGGAATGATGACATAGGAAAGATATGAGTACATGAATAAGAGACCAAGAAGTGGCTCACATGAAGTAAAGAAGAAACTAAATTCAAGAAGTGACCTTATCTAATGAGTAAGTTTCTAAAGATCACAAACATCCAAAGACGTCAATGGACAAACAGTGACTGACTATGTATTTCGTTTAGATTTATTTTAGCTACAGTAAATTTTCTTAACACATCAAACTGCTCAGTGGTGAATTTCGTCCTCAGTTTTAAAACAAATATTCAAACAAAATGACAGCAACCATGACAACGACAGTAACAAACAAAAGAAAGCTTACATTATGACAGCACAAACTAACCTCAACACACCACAGACCACACACAAAAAAACACAAATAAACCAATATTTAGAGGGCAATACAGACCTCTAGTTTGCACCAACTTGTCTCTGCAGTAGGAACCTCTGTTGAAAAAAAAAACCAAACAAACATTTTACACAGGATCTCAGATCAAAAATTCAATACAAGTTGTTCTATTTAATTCTTCATGTTAACAATTTTTTTTAAATTTCAATATTTAAGTGCTATGACAAATGCCCATGTAGTAACTGGAGGTTACTGAAACTTGCTGAGTTGGAATCCATGAGCTGCAGTTTCTTCATAACCTCATATGAATGTAGAGGATTGTCACATCAGGTTTTAAGCTGTGGAGGAAAGGATATGCAGGGTAAAATTACTGCATTCAGGTCCTGGGATCTTCCAAAGAATCGTCACACTCTGCATGCGCTCTTCTCACCTGTCATCTATCCATTATGGGATCCTCATTGACCAGGTAAAAGCCAGAGTTAAGTTGAGCTGAAGTAATTCCCCCAAGCTAAGTGTGCAATGCTGCGTTCCCAACAAGCTGTGCCACAGGGGGATCCCTCAGCACTGGCCTAACTCTGGAATTCAGACAACAGCAATTTGCATCCCTAATGAATTTACTATCGCACAATGTTCTTTCTTTATATAGAAATGACTTAACTTGCTAAATACAGAAACCAGGTTTATTAAAGAACTGCTTTATAATGAAGCTATTCCATACAGACTGCCTGTCAAGGAAAACATTTCAGAATTTCAGTTTCACATTAAGTAGCCCTATCCTAATAACCCTCCACTCCCAAAGGAGCATAGGCCTTCAACAAACACAAGCCAAGTCCTCCTGTCACGTGCCATCATCTCAAGTTCTTTCCACGTTTTCCTCATCATTTTCACCTGTTTCCAGCTCTCTTCTCCATGTGCTTCTTGGTCTACCTCTCTTGCCCTGGGGGTTCCAGAACAAGGACTGCCTTGTAATGCTTTCAACAGGTCTCCTCAGTGTGTGTCCAATCCATTGCCTTCTTCTCATCTCTTGTTCCACTGGCACTTGTCTAGTTCTTGTCCTCAGTTCCACGTTGGTAACCTTGTCATACCATTTTAATCCCTCTATTCTACGCAAGCACCCATTTATGAAAGTCTGTAGCTTTGTTGTTGTTGTCTTTGTTGTTCTCCATGTCCCAGAGCCATACAATAGGACTGACTTCACATTTGAGTCGAAGACTCCCACTTTCGTGTTGGACTTGATTTCTCTTGATCTCCATATATTTCCCAATGCAATGAAAGCTCCTCCTGCCTCTTGTATCCATATTTTGATATCACTGTCTGTCCCTCCAACTTTGTCTACACTGCTGCCAAGACATGTGTACGATTCCACATCCCGTATTGGTGTTTCCTCAAGTTCAACCCTGCTATCACTGTCACGAAGTGGATTTAATTATAGAGTTATGCCTGAGTGTAAGACAAGACCATAGTATGAGAAAAGACTGAGAAGATAGATTTTTGATTTTAAGTGACAGTGAATGTGGTCAGATGAGCCTATTGGCTCGAGGGTGAGAACCTAGATTGACTCTCCCTCGCCACTCATGACTTCAATAATAGCTATAGACTCACCCCCTCTGACTACCTTTAAAACAAAGGAGATAAGGTTTACATAAAGACCACAGACACAACTATACAGACAACATATAGGTACAGTACAGTGTAGACGCTGATCCAGTGTACAGTTTATATAGTTTTATTTACACAATAAAAATAAAGTACACATCAAAAATAAATACCGTGCGTGGTAGCGCACCTGAAAAAAAGAATAACCGATTAAAAGGATTGATAATATCATCCACCACCTTCACCCTCTCTTGCAACCTGTATGGAAGGAAGTTAAGGATTAACAGAACAAAACTACAAGGTCTCTAGTTTAAGTCCCACCACTCCTAACTAACCTAATATAACTATTAACTTTAACACCACGGTCTGGCTGCAGACGTACTAAGTGTCTACACTCTATAATTTCATTAACTGGTGTCCTACAATGTTAAGGGGAGGTTTAACCCCCAAAAATGAAGAATTTCATTGAAAATATCAAATTTTAGATACATATTGCACTGGAAAGTACATTCATTTGCCCACATTTCTGTATGTTTTTTTTTACTAAAACCTTTGTGGATGATTTTATATAAATTTTTAAATTATGTCAGGTAAGTGTATTTTTACCTAATTATATATGTAAAATATACAAATTGGTATATTTGTGATGCTATATTGCTTCTAATGCATGGATTTTAATTTTCGGTACCGTATTCATTTCCCTAAAGCAAACAGAATTCAAGTTTTTCAAACATAGTTTCATGTGTAAAAATAATTTTGACTGGCTAATTTTTATTAACCATGGGGTCCTTTGATGGGTCATCGAAATAATAACGTGGCTGGAGGTATTCCAGTAGAGTGGTAGGATACCTCCTTATACGCAAATAAAGCTGCAGGTAAGAACGAATCACAGGATTCTGGTTTCTCCTGTGCGAGCTTACATAAATTTGTAAGTAGAGTCCCGTTATATCTTTCCACTTGTCCAATCGATTGTGGATGATAAAATGTGCGGACGAGAATATTTTGAAAAATCCTAAAAAGTTCCTCCATCAGTTTCCCTCTGAACTGTGAACCATTGTCAGTTAATGTCTGATAAGGGTATCCTAATCTTGTGAATATTGAGAGCAAAGCCTCTCCTAAATGTACTGAGTCTGCTGTGGGTAGAGCAATCGCTTCCCCCCACATAGTACATGTCTACCAGAGAAAGGATGCATTTTTTTCGGAAACTCACGAAAAGCGCATAGTCTGCTGAAATGAAGAATTTAATGAAAAGTAAGCTGCAAAGTATGACACAGAACATGGAATCAATAAAGGAAAATACCAGAGATGATTCCTACATAGCAGGGGGATACTGAGGTGAGTAAATGTTGTGTAAAAGTGTAATTCCTCCCTTTTTTCTTAATTTTCTCAAAACCTCATTTTTCACACAAATGTGGGCACGTTGCCCATGATTTTTCAAAAACTATTAGTGATACAGCAGTAAATTTTAGGCCACATGCTGTACACATAATGCTCATTAAAATAAACTAAAATAAAGGATATATGTTAACAAACTACAAAACTGTTAAGAAATAGCTAAGATACCCCCCTTAAACATTTCAACTTTTTTTCGATTGGTATGTTAAAATCCAAAAAAACTCAGATATCAAACCAATCACAATTATTTTAGTATACAATCATTATCATATATTAACAAATGAAACAGCTAAATTTCATAACTCAAGTTGTACTCACATTTGAGATATCTTGGGCAACAAAATACCCAAAAAAGCGAAAATTTGCCTTTTTTTCACTGTTTTTCCGCCATAGATTGAAAGTTTTTAGTATATACCTCAATGTTTTGTATTTTTTTCAGTCATTTTGCTTGTATAAATGACCAGATATAGATATTAACTTATAATTCTGTGTTTTTCCATTTGGGGGTTTAACCTCCCCTTAACCACTGCTTCACAAGCACTGATCCACTAAATGACCCTTTTCATTTGCTATCTCAGAGGCTGCCCTAACACATCTGCCTCTAACACCTCACTCTCCCCTCTGTTTCTGCTCAGTGTCTACTATGACACTGCTGATGTGGCATCTCCGTTAAGCCACTATCCTCGTTTTTGGTCGGAAAAGGAATTTTGACCCTCTCTCCTGCCCGGACCACTGCTGCTGATGACTTCTGACAATAATGACTAGGTACTTGACTTAGTATGTAGAGGATTCACTGCTGACGAAAATGTAATTTCACCTGCCCGGTTACCCCTCATTGGGTTTAGGGCCGTCGGTTTTATTATGACCGACTTTTAAACAACGACACCAGGCCACGTGTGTGTATATGAGCTTAGAGCTCAGGATTTTAAGAAATCTGTTCGCTGAATGATGCTTCACTGAAAATGGAACTGATTCTTTTTTTCTGTGACAGCCGTACTTGGTGCCAGTAACCACCTCGTCACCAGTGCTCTTCACCTCTGCCGATATCTCGAGCACTAGGCTCCTGAGACGGCAACTTTCAGTTGTAAATTGGAAGGCCAGTTACACCCTCCCAATTTGCTGTGAAACGGACTGCTGTGGAACAAATAATACAACAAATATACAACATGTCAAATATAATCATCTCTCTCTCTCTCTCTCTCTCTCTCTCTCTATATATATATATATATATATATATATATATATATATATATATATATATATATATATATATATATACATATATATATATATATATATATATATATATATATATATATCCATCCTCTAGGACTAATTAAATCCCATCTAGACCCTCTTCTACTGACACAAAAGGTTATAATTTAAACACTGTAGATAAATACCCGAATTCCTGTACTCTCAATAAGGTTAACTTCACCCCTTCTCCGGGCTCCCTTACCGAAATAGTACTCAAGTAAATACATGTACACCCGTGATCAAAATTTACACCAATACGCTCATATATACTGAAGCACATTAAAAACGCACCACTATTATATATACTGATGCCGAGAAGCTGGCAAAAAAAAGTGTGGGAATGGATTTTCCCCGTGTTTGCCATGCGGTAGAGAGCGAATGGCTGCTGGAATGGAAAGTGCAAGATTCAACCCATGGGTGTGTGTACAGACTACATGAAAACGATGAAAGTTACACGTGCAACACGATTCTCAACAGCTATGACCCTGAAAATGTGTACGCATTGTGGCAGTATACTCGGTATAAAAAGGCCGTTGAGACAAAACACCCAGTACATGTGCTTGAAATGCCACGACTATCTGAAAACGACCGCCAACGAGCCATTAGTATGTTGGAGACCGGAATGAGCTCGCGGGCCATTGCCAGAAGGATGAATTGCCACCACAGCACTATTATACGTCTCAATGAACGTTACGGAACCACTGGCAGTGCCCGGGATAGACTTCGGAGTGGCCAACCACGAGTTACTACCCCTGCGCAAGATCGTCATATTGTGCTGAGTCACCTAAGGAATTGACTCTCCCGGCAAGTCAAACAGCAAGAGCAATAGTGGGTAGACATGGGCAAGTCTCTCGAATGACAGTCATACGACGACTCAGAGATACAGGCCTTACTGCAAGACGACCTTATGTTGGGCCAAACTTGACTCACAGACATCGTCAGCAGCGCCTGCAATGGGCAGAGCAACATATCAGATGGACTAGACTGCAGTTGAATGCTGTCCTATTCACAGACGAGAACAGATTCAACATATCCTTTGCAGATGGACGTATGCGGGTTTAGCGACGGTGTGAAGAGCGCTTTGCAGATATCAACGTTATTATTTCATCATAATGAAGACTTGTTGTAAAAATATTGAATTGTGGTCAAACGAAACGCCATAGATTTGCACACACGACAGTAAAAACAGAGGAAATTGTCTCACACAATTCATGTATACCCGCCCGGTATGTCAAATAAGCTGTGTGTCAACCGATTTCGAGGTGGCAGTATTCACATTTGGGGATGATTCAGTTTTCACCATCGCTTGCCTCTTCACATCTTCCGTGGAAATGTTAATGCTGTGACATATCGAGATGAGGTTCTGGATGCACTGGTTGCTCCTGCGTTCACAATTTATCCAGACTTGCAGCTTCTCCAGCAGGATAACGCACGTGCATTTTTTTGTATTTTTGGTTTTCTCCCTTGCCTGCACAGAATGCAATGAATTTCATAACAATCAAATGTACAAATTAATGACCAGCATGGATTCATAGGAAAATGAATAAAGATTCCAAATATGTAAACTTGTACACACTTATATTTACATTTCACACTCTGTTCCTGGATTATACAGGTGGTGCGTTTTTAATGTGCTTCAGTATATATATATATCAAGTATCTTAAAATCCCCTCTCCATAATATTTAATTGCACAACCAATTTACGTACACAATTACCCAGCGTATTTACACTGCAATTATTATAATTAAATCGAGGTACATATATCGCTCCTCACAATTACAGTTACTGATATAACCTAAGGACTTAACCTTACCTATGTAATATCCAACCCTCGTTATACAATTGGATGATATTGCTATTCATTCACAGGAAATAATATAGGCGCACCTCTAGTTTAGGGAGCCACGGTAGCATAGTGGTTAGTGCACTGGCTTCCTAGCGCAGTGGTCTATGGTTCGATCCCCAGATGAGGCGGGAATTTTTTAGGCCACAAACGGCTCCTGGGTCGACCCAGCCCCAAATGGGTACCAGAGCAACTCTGGGAAGGTTAAGGCGGCCGGCGTGATGCCGACCACATCACCCCTCGTGTGCCGACGGTCAAGATAATATGGGCCTAACACCATATTCCCAATATGCCTCAATGGGCGTGTAACGGGTTCCTTTACCTTTTTTTTTACCTTCTAGTTTATTTATTATTTCTACCAGGTAGCAATAGAATAGTTTAAGAAATTAAACTAAAACTTCCTGAAGAAAACTTTTACTTTACAAAAGCAAAGATATTACAGACTATCTCCTACTTTAATTTAACTTAACAACATAACCAGTTACCAAATATCTCTCGTCAGAGCAAGTTGATAACGACGTCGATTTCACGGCTGTATATTTCTGCAGACAAAGGACCCCGCTAATGAATAGACGCGCGTATATATCATAAAACAAACCACGCTGACCTATGCCCTACGTCATCGCTGGCGTCCCTCTAAGACCAATGAAATCACTACAAAAATTAACAACCATGGCCTCCGCCAATTAGATTTGAAAGCAACGCTGAGTCATATATGTTACAGCCCGCTCATCCATATTACGCCAAAGTTAACTCTTAAAGGCCGGAACGACGCTGGTAGTGTACATCCGCAAAACCCCTAGAAGCCGAAACGACGTTGGGAACGTCACTTTTGTGTTCCGGGAAATTTGTTCCGTATTTTCGTTATGACTCATAACTGAATACTATATGTAGAATATCACTAAAAATCCTTCATATTCTAATTCTGCATTCATTTATCTTTACTGTGATGTATAATATGTGTGTCTTTGTTGTGTAATAACTCAGAAACTTTAGAATTTATAAAGGTACTGCTTTAAGGTAGAAAAATAATTCTGGCAAAACTGATGAAAAAATTCCGGCCTGCAAGAGTTCTTCTTCTTCTTGCGATCGCATCTTTGATGATTACACCGTCAGACGAGTTCTCATGATGAATTCGACTGTTGTTTGAAGTTCCTCTTTAACTCCATATAGCTTTGAGTTTAGTGTTGAGTCGTTGGGCCAGTATATCTTTCTTAACTGGTCATACAGAGGACAGTCCTGTAGAACATGCTCAGCAGTTTGTTCGTTTAATCCACATGTGCACAGTGGTGAAGCAGACAATCGTAGCTTGTGCATGTGTTTATTCAGTTTGTTATGCCCTGTCCTGAGTCGAAAAATAGTTGTCTGTCCCTGCCGGTCGAGAGTGTGATAGTCGTCTTTGGGTTGGTTCTGTTCTCTTCTGATAGTCTGGATAGCTCTCTTTTTCTCAAAGTATGTGACTTCATTATCTTCTTGTTCACATTCTCCTCCCTTTTTTGCAAGTTTATCTGCCTTTTCATTTCCGGGTACACCACAATGAGATGGTACCCACTGAAGTATGGTTCTCTTTTTGGCAGCTACCTTGTTTAGTTCATTTCTCAGATGCGGGAGTTTACCACCCTTGAGAGCTTGCAGGACAGACAGTGCATCTGTGAGGATGACTACCTGGTGGCAGTCAGAGTTGGTGTTATAAATCATATTTGCAGCTTGCTCTAGAGCTTGAACCTCAGCTGTATAGTTGGTATAACAGAATTTTACCAGTGGGAATGTGCCTAGTCTCATAGTGGTTGTCAGGATATGAGATAAAGATACCGGCACCTCCATTCCTAACAGCATTAGTTGCTGATCCATCTGTATAGGCATGTATCCATGATTGATCGGGATAGCTTTCTTGGATCATACTCAATGTAGCAGTTCGTTTTTGCAGATCATTATAATCACATCCACTTGTGAGACCACTGACTGTTGTATTAATTTGGAGGGCACTGCTGGCCTGCTCCCATGGTACAGGGTATAGGGTGGGCTTCAGTGGTGTTGTCTTCATGGATAGGTCTTCTTGATGCTGTCTTATAAGTCTTTTCCCCCGATGCACAAAGCTGCTACGCTTTAGACGTCCCAATGCCAGATCATCTAGTCTTGCCTTCATTGGGTGCATTGGCATACTGTTGTACTTTTCCATCTGGATCATGGTTTTTGTGTCTCTTCTATGGGACAATGTCTGTAATCCAGCAACCTTCTGCATCTCTGTTATTGGTGTAGTTTTCATGGCTCCTGTAATGAGCCTGAGAGCTTGATTTTGCACCTTGTCCAAAGACTGCAGATGTGAGTTAGCAGCTGATGACCATGCTGCTGAGCTAAACTCTAAGTGTGGTCTTATTACTCCATTATAAATCTTCTTTAGATTTCGTTCATTTGCTCCCCAGTTGGTACCTGCTAATTTTCTGAGTATGCCTAGTCGTCTTCGGGCCTTTCCTTCTGCATTTTCAATATGCTTATTCCATGTAAGCCTTTGGTCAAATGTCACCCCAAGATAGGTGGGGTAGCTTTCTTCCTTGATCACGGTTGTCCCTAGGTGTATGTTAGCTGATTTGTCCTTGGGGGCGAGGGAGAACAGTGTTGTGGAGGTTTTGTCTGTGTTTATTGTGATAAGCCATTTCTCTGCCCATGACACTAGCATGTCTGCTGCCCGCTGCATTCTATAATTTGCTGTGGTGACATTTTCATCAGCGCACCAGAGTACTAGGTCATCTGCATATAAGGCAGCTTTAACTCCTGCAGGGAGATCTTTCACCAGGTCATTGATGTAAACAAGGAAGAGTGTTGGGGAAATTACTCCTCCTTGAGGTACCCCCTGATGGAGCAACACTTTTCTGCTCTGCAGACCGTCAAGAGTGACTCTAGTTCTCCTGTTATGCAAGTATGACTGGATCCATTTCATCATGTTGCCTTGGATTCCACTTCTCCTAAGTTTTGCAATGAGGCCATCTTTCCACACCTTGTCAAAGGCCTGCTTGAAGTCGACCCAGATCGTTAGGACCTTTTTCTTCTCCTGGAAGGCATCTTCTATTGCTTGAGACAAGTAAGTAACTTGGTCTTCTATACTGTAGCATTCTCTAAATCCAGCTTGTTCCGGCACCAGGATCTGCTCAGACTCTAAATACCATTTCAATCTGTGGTTGACTATTCGCTCCATAGTCTTCCCAACACAGCTTGTGAGACTGATTGGCCGGTAACTTGCAGCCTCGGTCTTACATTTCCCTTTCTTTAGTATGGGTATTGTGATGGCTTCTCTCCATACTTGGGGTACCGTTCCTTTCAACCAGCTGTGGTTGAATATCTCAAGCAGTTTTGTCTTTGCTGCTGAGCTCAGATTTACTAGCATTTCGTTGCTGATTTTGTCTGGGCCGGGGGACTTTTGAAACTTAAGCTTGGAAATAGCCTTCTGTAGTTCTCCTAGTGTGATGGGTTCCCTCATTGGGGCAGGAGTATCTGTCTGTCCCATGGTTGCCAGTATTTCTTTTCTTATCTCTCTCTGATGGTCTATGTTAATGGGTAAGTTGCTTTCTGAACTGTATCTTCTAGCAAACAAGTCTGCAGCTTCTTTTCCTCTGAAAAGTTTGCCACCTTCATCCAATGTGATAGTCTGCCTTGGTGAGGAATGCTCTTCATTTAGAGACTTGACTAATCTCCAAAGTTTCCTGCCGTCTTTCTCAAGGTTCAGCGATGCCGTTTTAGTTCTCCAGCTTTTCCGCTTTTCTTCTAGCTTTGTTCTCTGAAACTCTGCTACAGCCTTTTTTCCATTTGTTGTGAGTTTCAAGTGAAGGCTGAGACTCTGCGTCCTTTCTAGCCTTGTCCATAGCTTCCTGACGTTCTTGGAGTGTGCTGGACCAGTATGGTATGTAGTTACGCCGGCATCCTTTGGGAATGGTTTCTTTTGCAGCTTGTAGTATGCATCTGTTGAAGTCTTTTACCACTTCATTAATGTCTCTGTTCTGTACCTTGAGGGTAGACAGCAGCGTGTTCACCTGATGCCTGAATAAACCCCAGTTGGCTTTTTTGTAGTTCCATCTTGTAATGGCTGGGCCTGTACTGAGAGTTGCACTCTGGACAGTAAGAAAGATTGGGCGATGGTCGCTTCCCCCTAGTTGGTCTCCTACTTCTCTACTAATAGATCCAGCTATATCTGGTGTGGAGAAGGCAAGATCTGGTGTTGAGGTTGTGTGCCATCCTCTGGAGTAGAAGGTAGGAGTATCTGTGGCATTATTGACTAGGATTAGGGAGTGATCATCTTGCCAAGTTTCAACCTCTTCACCTCTGTGATCCAGATGGTTATAGCCCCAGCTCTGGGAGTGGCTATTAAAGTCTCCAACTGCTATAAAGTTGGTGGCTGGTACCTGTATAGAGCTGAGACTCAGGGGTTTGTTGTGTTTCGGACAGGAATGGTTCAGGAGGTCTCTTTCCATCTTGTCTACCTTTATCTGCAGCAGCTGATATTCTGCTCCATCCATGAAGGTTTTCCTTTCGTGTGCAGGAATGTTATTCCTTAGAAGAGTAAGTACTCCTCCTTTTCGTCTATCTTGTCTGTCGGATCTGAAGCATTGATATCCCCTTATTTTAAAGGTTTGATCTGCTTTCAAGTGAGTCTCTTGGATACAGCAAACACTGACTTGCTTCTCATACAAGATGTTTTCCAGCTCTGTCTTTTTGCTGTATCCAGCCTGCTTGCTGTTCACTCCCTCTGCATTCCAGTGCAATTCGCTCGAACGAACGTAAGTTCGACGTTATCTAGATAGGGTTTCCCCCATTTCCACGGGTGGGTGCTTTATAACGTCAGCCAAATTACCCTTCCTAAATAATACTCACGCGCTTACTACAGTAAAAGTTACCGTATTTTTTTTACTTTGGCTATCAGAAGATGGTGATCTGATGCCACATCTGCTCCTCTATATACCTTTACATCCTGCAATGATGATCTAAACTTCTTGTTTATGCATATATGATCTCTCCACATGTAAGCCTACCTTGCCGTGGTTGGAGAGCTTGAGCGCCCCAATGATCCCGGGAGCTATGCCGGCGGGAGTTTTACTCCTGGCAGGGTCACCCAAGCCGGACAGGTCCTGGGTGAGGGGCCAGACTAAATGGGCTGAGGAGTGGGTGGAACCCTATAGGTGTAGATGCAGAACCCACCGGCGAGTGGTACATGCTCTGGTCTGCACCAATCCACCCCCACTTCATGGGTTAAATGCTTTCTTGCCTCATTCTTCACTGTTTGTCGTCTATCACGCCCACGGCGACCGTTGCCTCAATTGGCTGTGTGTGGTGTACCCGGAAACGGGGCCTCCCAGCACTGAGGCACAGTTAAGTCCCCGATGTCACTTATCGGTGCAGAATTGAGAGAGATGGCTGAGCATCACAATCCCCCTGTGTTGCAGCATGATGAGAACCCAGCATTGCACACTGAGCTTGGGGGGATCACTTGGGCACCAGACTTAATACTGGCTCTTGACTGGATGGCCGCATGCAGGAGATTTCTACAATGGAGGGTTGGCAGGTGGTGGGTATCTGGAAGTGGCTCTGTGCAGGACGTGAGGATTCCTTGGGAGAGCCCAAAACCAGAGCACAGCATTGTGCAAGCTCTGCATAGTTGGAGAGCCCCCTGGATGACGGGGAATGCACAGTGTGCTACCCCACCTATCCCCAACTGCTAACTTAGAACCAGAAGTGGGGTCCTCTGTATGCGTGCCAGGCCAGGATAAAACGCCTGGGAAAGAGACTGGAGCTCAGAACTCCCTAACTCAAAGTTGCAGGATGGCAGAAAAGCCACGGGAAAGACAGGGCTATTTTGAAGATAACGCAACCATATTTTCACCATACGAGCTCGGACGCCGCCTCGGTAAACAAGGTCCGCGCAGAGCAGTGACACCCCCAGGCTGCTTGCGAATAGTCTACTACTGGGAACATAAACAGATTAGGGATGAGCCCACTCTCCCGTTGAGCAGGTGCTAAAGTCGTAGATACTGGGCCAGAAGGCGCACCGGAAACCACAGTATCATGCAACTCGCTTTTTTTTTTTTTCTATGGAGAGTACACCGTCAAATAAATCTCGTTCTGGTGCTCGCCCTGTGGAGCTCCACCAGGCAGGTGCAGTGCCGGGCTCTGAGCCTCGACAGAGCCCACCCTCAGCTACTGGAGGACCCTCTAGACCGTCCTGTGGAGTCAGCAGACGGCGGAGGAGAACTACTGACCAAAACAAAACAGAAAAAGAGAAACCCAGAGTGCCACTTGTCATAATGCACTGGAATGCAGAGGGAGTGAACAGCAAGCAGGCTGGATACAGCAAAAAGACAGAGCTGGAAAACATCTTGTATGAGAAGCAAGTCAGTGTTTGCTGTATCCAAGAGACTCACTTGAAAGCAGATCAAACCTTTAAAATAAGGGGATATCAATGCTTCAGATCCGACAGAAAAGATAGACGAAAAGGAGGAGTACTTACTCTTGTAAGGAATAACATTCCTGCACACGAAAGGAAAACCTTCATGGATGGAGCAGAATATCAGCTGCTGCAGATAAAGGTAGACAAGATGGAAATAGAACTCCTGAACTATTACTGTCCGAACAACAAACCTCTGAGTCTCAGCTCTATACAGGTACCAGCCACCAACTTTATAGCAGTTGGAGACTTTAATAGCCACTCCCAGAGCTGGGGCTATAACCATCTGGATCACAGAGGTGAAGAGGTTGAAACTTGGCAAGATGATCACTCCCTAATCCTAGTCAATAATGCCACAGATACTCCTACCTTCTACTCCAGAGGATGGCACACAACTTCAACACCAGATCTTGCCTTCTCCACACCAGATATAGCTGGATCTATTAGTAGAGAAGTAGGAGATCAACTAGGGGGAAGCGACCATCGCCCAATCTTTCTTACTGTCCAGAGTGCAACTCTCAGTACAGGCCCAGCCATTACAAGATGGAACTACAAAAAAGCCAACTGGGGTTTATTCAGGCATCAGGTGAACACGCTGCTGTCTACCCTCAAGGTACAGAACCGAGATATTAATGAAGTGGTAAAAGACTTCAACAGATGCATACTACAAGCTGCAAAAGAAACCATTCCCAAAGGATGCCGGCGTAACTACATACCATACTGGTCCAGCACACTCCAAGAACGTCAGGAAGCTATGGACAAGGCTAGAAAGAACGCAGAGTCTCAGCCTTCACTTGAAACTCACAACAAATGGAAAAAGGCTGTAGCAGAGTTTCAGAGAACAAAGCTAGAAGAAAAACGGAAAAGCTGGAGAACTAAAACGGCATCGCTGAACCTTGAGAAAGACGGCAGGAAACTTTGGAGATTAGTCAAGTCTCTAAATGAAGAGTGTTCCTCACCAAGGCAGACTATCACATTGGATGAAGGTGGCAAACTTTTCAGAGGAAAACAAGTCTGCAGCTTGTTTTCCTAGAAGATACAGTTCAGAAAGCAACTTACCCATTAACATAGACCATCAGAGAGAGATAAGAAAAGAAATACTGGCAACCATGGGACAGACAGATACTCCTGCCCCAATGAGGGAACCCATCACACTAGGAGAACTACAGAAGGCTATTTCCAAGCTTAAGTTTCAAAAGTCACCCGGCCCAGACAAAATCAGCAACGAAATGCTAGTAAATCTGAGCTCAGCAGCAAAGACAAAACTGCTTGAGATATTCAACCACAGCTGGTTGAAAGGAACGGTACCCCAAGTATGGAGAGAAGCCATCACAATACCCATACTAAAGAAAGGGAAATGTAAGACCGAGGCTGCAAGTTACCGGCCAATCAGTCTCACAAGCTGTGTTGGGAAGACTATGGAGCGAATAGTCAACCACAGATTGAAATGGTATTTAGAGTCTGAGCAGATCCTGGTGCCGGAACAAGCTGGATTTAGAGAATGCTACAGTATAGAAGACCAAGTTACTTACTTGTCTCAAGCAATAGAAGATGCCTTTCAGGAGAAGAAAAAGGTCCTAACGATCTGGGTCGACTTCAAGCAGGCCTTTGACAGGGTGTGGAAAGATGGCCTCATTGCAAAACTTGGGAGAGGTGGAATCCAAGGCAACATGATGAAATGGATCCAGTCATACTTGCATAACAGGAGAACTAGAGTCACTCTTGACGGTCTGCAGAGCAGAAAAGTGTTGCTCCATCAGGGGGTACCTCAAGGAGGAGTAATTTCCCCTACACTCTTCCTTGTTTACATCAATGACCTGGTGAAAGATCTCCCTGCAGGAGTGAAAGCTGCCTTATATGCAGATGACCTAGTACTCTGGTGCGCTGATGAAAATGTCACCACAGCAAATTATAGAATGCAGCGGGCAGCAGACATGCTAGTGTCATGGGCAGAGAAATGGCTTATCACAATAAACACAGACAAAACCTCCACAACACTGTTCTCCCTCGCCCCCAAGGACAAATCAGCTAACATACACCTAGGGACAACCGTTATCAAGGAAGAAAGCTACCCCACCTATCTTGGGGTGACATTTGACCAAAGGCTTACATGGAATAAGCATATTGAAAATGCAGAAGGAAAGGCCCGAAGACGACTAGGCATACTCAGAAAATTGGCAGGTACCAACTGGGGAGCAAATGAACGAAATCTAAAGAAGATTTATAGTGGAGTAATAAGACCACACTTAGAGTTTAGCTCAGCAGCATGGTCATCAGCTGCTAACTCACATCTGCAGTCCTTGGACAAGGTGCAAAATCAAGCTCTCAGGCTCATTACAGGAGCCATGAAAACTACACCAATAACAGAGATGCAGAAGGTTGCTGGATTACAGACATTGTCCCATAGAAGAGACACAAGAACCATGATCCAGATGGAAAAGTACAACAGTATGCCAATGCACCCAATGAAGGCAAGACTAGATGATCTGGCATTGGGACGTCTAAAGCGTAGCAGCTTTGTGCATCGGGGGAAAAGACTTATAAGACAGCATCAAGAAGACCTAGCCATGAAGACAACACCACTGAAGCCCACCCTATACCCTGTACCATGGGAGCAGGCCAGCAGTGCCCTCCAAATTAATACATCAGTCAGTGGTCTCACAAGTGGATGTGAGTATAATGATCTGCAAAAACGAACTGCTACATTGAGTATGATCCAAGAAAGCTATCCCGATCAATCATGGATACATGCCTATTTACAGATGGATCAGCAACTAATGCTGTTAGGAATGGAGGTGCCGGTATCTTTATCTCATATCCTGACAACCACTATGAGACTAGGCACATTCCCACTGGTAAATTCTGTTCCAACTATACAGCTGAGGTTCAAGCTCTAGAGCAAGCTGCAAATATGATTTATAACACCAACTCTGACTGCCACCAGGTAGTCATCCTCACAGATGCACTGTCTGTCCTGCAAGCTCTCAAGGGTGGTAAACTCCCGCATCTGAGAAATGAACTAAACAAGGTAGCTGCCAAAAAGAGAACCATACTTCAGTGTGTACCATCTCATTGTGGTGTACCCGGAAATGAAAAGGCAGATAAACTTGCAAAAAAGGGAGGAGAATGTGAACAAGAAGATAATGAAGTCACATACTTTGAGAAAAAGAGAGCTATCCAGACTATAAGAAGAGAACAGAACCAACCCAAAGACGACTATCACACTCTCGACCGGCAGGGACAGATAACTATTTTTCGACTCAGGACAGGGCATAACAAACTGAATAAACACATGCACAAGTTACGATTGTCTGCTTCACCACTGTGAGAATAGTTCCCAATTTTCATTCATTATTCCTAGCCCATGTTTTCCCTTGACTTCTTCAAATCCAGTGTTGACTGTACCTATCTTTGCATTCATGTCACCCATCAAAATTGTGATGTCTCTTTTTTTTACTTTATCCATAATTTCCTGTAGTCTAGTATAAAATACTTCTTTCACAGACTCTTCTTTGTCATTTGTTGGTGTATAACACTGGATGACATTTACATGCATTTTCTTTTTAGCTGTTTTAAAAGTAGCTGTTATTATTCTTATTATTCTGGGTCCAACAGTTTCCCATTCAATGAGTGCTTTCTGTGCTTCTTTAGATAACATAAGAGCTACCCCTTCACTGTGGTGTGAACTTTCGTCTTCATGTCCTGAGGACAGCACCAATTCACCTGTGATGAGTTTCTTCCTGTCTACCCCCTTCCACTTTGTTTCACACATTCCCAGAACCTCGATTTTATATTCCCTCATTTCTGCTGCTACTTGTGCCACTTTCCCTTGTTCGTTTAATGTCCGAACATTCCAGGTGCCAAATCTGGAAGTTCTAGAAGAAAGAAGGTTAGTCAGCAACACAGACTCCTTTCGGCTTTCTCTGTGTTGCATCATACGCCTCCCTGCAAGAGGACCTTCCCCTGTCTTGGATGGCTGTGTTTTATTTTCCTTAATTGACTTGTCCATATTTGTTGAAGTTTTTTGTGGTTTAAATTTTTTACAGGATGGGGTAACCAGCCCCATGCCCAACCCTCCTTAGTCGCTTTCTACGACATGCATGGCAGGGAACAGTGTTACTATTCTTTGCTCCCCTTTCGAGCCCCGGTAACACACGGGTGAGCCCTATCCTACTGCCCTGGAAAAAAAAAGCAGAGAAAACTACATGACTATGTCAATCAACATATTCGTACAACAGTCTTGTTTGCTATAATAATCAAGACAAGATGGATGAAAAGTGTTTGGCTAATACCAAACCTAATCTTCCCTGTTAGCAACATTTTGAACAAACCAGCTATGCATGGAGGCATATCTGGAGTCATCTTTATATGACCACCAGCTATGCACAATGCTACAATATACATATGTGGAAGTGAACCTGTGTCAGTGAGGGTAATTGTTACGTTGGGGTTTTTTGAGTTTTAGATATGTTGGTATAATCGTGCTGATACGAAGGTGAATGACATGGGTGTCAAGGCAGTGCACTCAATTGTACATAAACTTGATAAGTTCCTTCGTGGATGGGTCCACATAACATGACATATTTATTCAGACGACACGATATTCATTTCATAGCAGTACATGCATTAATAATCATCAGCAAGGCATAGAACGTCTCAGTCAGTTCAATTCATCTGTACAAAATCTAGCCGCTGTACTAGAGATGCCTAAAGAGGTTAACATCTAAGTAATGTGGGCTAGAGGTGACGATGCTTAAATTTGATAGTAGACTTACTTTCTACAATTCACGGAATTTCTCCATAAGTCCGGAGTAATAAATAAAGTGGCGGCCTCCAAAATATACATGCCACTTGACAAAGTACTTGAATCCTCTACCGAAAAAACGGGAGCTCATAAAACACGTCTGACTAGGACAAATAATTCTAACAGAAGGCTTCGAGTTAACGGTCTGTATAAATTAGTGCAGAACTTATTAAGTCATAATCACCTAGTGACATAAACCTTATATCGCGTTCACTTACAATTAAAATGGTGCAAAATACATCATGTTGGCCCCAGATAGAATTGTTACCGCGTAGATTAAACTGCTAACAAAACTAAGTGTGGTCAACATGTAAAGTACATTATAATCCTCTTTAACAGAAATTACATCCTCATTGACTCTTGAAATCATCCACACACTTCCAGGGATTCCCCCTGTGGTGAAACTTGTTGAGAACCCAGCATTGCACACGAAGCTTAGAGAAGTCACTTGAGCCCCAGACGCAATTCTTTGGCTTTGACTTGGTTGACTGCATGCAGAAGGATCTCACTATGGACCCAGTGATAGGCAGGGGGAGCTAAGAAGTGGCTCTGTTCAGGACATGACAACTCCTTGGGAAAGCCCAGAACCAGAGCACAGTATTTTAGCTCTGCATAGTTGGAGAGCCCCCTTGGATGGCGGGGAATGCACAGTATGCCACACGCTTCTTACTCCTGCTCTGGTTAAACAACAAGAAAGCCAGCTGAGATTTATCATTAAGATGTACAGAAATGTGTCACAGGACTCACGTTTAATCCATCCTAATTAAACCAATTAACACAACACAGCAAATTAAAAAAAGATGGAAGGAACATTTCTGGGAGCATTTAAATAGACCCGCAGACAGAAAGAAATGTACAAGTCAGCTGTGAAAAACTAAATAAGAGGGAAATTGAAAAATAAGAAGCCATAAAGCTTCTAAGAGAAGGAACAATCGCTGCCCCATATGGCACTCCAGCAGAGACCATTAAGAAATAGTTAAAAACATTAAAAAATAAAACAATCGGCAAGTAGTTTATCAGGGATAAGAAGAAATAGTTCAGAACATCATGAAAAAGAATTGGCAACATATTAGAAGCAGGGTTCATAGCAAATTTCTTCAAGCATTTTCCAGGCTTTTTCCAGGTCCAGCACGTGATTTTCAAGGATGGGAAACTCTAATATTTTCCTCATCTAATTTTCTCAGATATAATTATCACTTTGCTGACCAGCAATCCGGAGCATTACCGTCTCCCATTACCAAGGGTGTTTGCAGATTTCTTTAAAAAGAACTTTTTTTTTTTAAAAATTCATAAAAGATTGAAAAACCGACATCTTTTCCCAGTTTTTAGCGAATTTGTTCAACGTCAGCGCAATAAAATGTTAGTGACATGGATGTCAATGAATAAAATAAGCTTGATTGACATATTGATTTAATGATTAACGTATATCAACATAAAAGGCTAATAAAATTGTGAATAAAATGCAAAAAAAAACTATTTTTCGTGTTTGTCTTTTTTGAATGTATTCTGTGTCTGTGGCATGACAATGAGCGTTTGTAAATGTTTGAGTAGCTACGTACCTCTAGTTGGAGTCTGAGCTGCTTCCTTTATTAACTGGGATTGAAGTTGTAGCTGTAGGCCTCTGCAAGAGTCTTTGTCTGGATCGTTGATAATCCTTGACTGTGTGGTATAACTTGAAGCAGAATATCAGGCATAGAGGTACATTGCAATCTGGGCAGTACATGCAAGTCTGGCTTCTGTTCCCTGCAGCCTTACACACTTTACAGTCTGGTTTGTACCTTGTCCTTTCATATTTATCAATGAAGTGGTGCTCAGTAAGTCGTGTTGTTGTGACCTGTGGTTTTGAAGGTGTCACATTACGTCGAAGAATAGCAGGTTCAATAAGAGTCATACTGACATCCTGATCTTTGCTTTGATCTTTTTTTGTAGAGTTGGCAGTGTTGTAGGTTATGTGCCCATTGACCAGGGCAGTTTCAACTAAGAAATGATATAAAAATAGGATATGTGTGGGTAGGGGTAGCTTGCACCTAGTTGGCTGAAGTAGTCGACACCTCCCATACTTTTGCTGTATTTTTCTGCAAGCAAAGGCTTCTGAATTGTTCTGCCCTAAAGAATTTGTCTTTCTGTCTTGTTTATATTATCATTGGAGTGAACAGTAGATATAAGGTTAAATCTTTTCATATCATGCCAGGTGACTGTCGGCATGCCTTATCTTCTGTCGCACAAAACACAGGATGATTTGTCTTTTTCAATTTGAGTTGTTTTTTCTTCAATGCTACAGGAAAATGCTTCCTATTTTCAGCTACTGTTCCAAATGCACCAATCTGAATTTCAGGTCTTGAAATAAAGCTGAAGGCTGAATAAAAACTACCACAGAAGAGAATATGTCCCTTGTTGCGTATGAAATTTGAATTAAAACTATGGTGACTTTTCACTGAAAAAAGAGTCCAAATAATCTCAGCTCTTAGAGTTTCTTCCTTGGTCACAAATGATGTCACATCTGTAGGTCTCCTAATAGTGTTAGATGTTTTTGACGTGTCCGAGGGAATAGTGTTAGATAGTTTTGATGTTTCTGAGGGAAAAACTGCTCCTTAGGGTTGTGTTCTTTTCTGTTTAAAAAACAAATGGAACACACAAATAACTTATAAGTAGGCCTAAGCTATGTATATTTACCAAGTCAAAGTTCTAAACGCATGAATAATATAGTCAAACCATATTTAACTAGAACAAAAGTTAATATATAGTAATTGGGAGGGTGAAGGTATGATGATATCCTTATAACACTTATGATAAGTGAAAATCTATTAAATATCTAACTGGAAACATCAGGCCTTTACACACACACACCCCCTCCCCATCTTTACTATTTTTGTTTGATTTTTTTTGTTGGGGTTTGTTTTGTTTTATCGTTTCTGTTTGTTTCGATTAAAAAAAAAATTTTTTAAATTATTTTAAATAACATAGGCTAGGTCTATGCACAAAATTGGTAATTTTCATTTATTCTAATTACAGTGATTTGACAGATGTGACGCCACTTTCATGTATCGGCGGTTATTCATGTTATCTGGAATTGAAAACATGTAGGCCTAGGCATATCCTAATTATAACCCTGCAGAGCAGAACGGGATATGTCTCTTCATCATAAATATAATGAAAAAGCATTCAAAATATATTTATTTCCCAAAAATGTGGTGAAATGAACAGTGGGACACGTCTGATAACAGGGTAGGCTATAGGATATGGAATCGCCATCAATTTCTATTCTTGACCATCTCAAACATATTCTCGTAAGCAGTTGTAAACCAAGAAATTTCATTCAAACACTAATTTTGGCCATAGTTAAAAATAAAACTGTAAATACTAATAGGCCTACATTGTAAATTACGGCCGCAAGTACAGTAGGCCTATCTATAAACTGCACTTAGCCTAGGCCTATGTAAATATGTTTTATAAATGAATTTATTACTTACCTCAGTTGAAATGAACGATTTAATACAACTTGAATGCGTAGAGACAAGTTCTTGGTGTTGTTTTTTTTTTTTTTAAAGTTTTGGCGAGGCGCGTCCCGTTCAACCTAGTCGGTTATATTAGGGCGCATATCCAAATATAAAAGGCCCTTAGGTCTGAGGTTATAAATACATTTTTTCCCAGTCGTGGGTTTTTGCTCTGCAGTGAATATGTGTAGTTATGTGTCCTTTCGTAGCAGTTAGAGTTAGGTTTAGTATTAAGGTTATCTGCTTCACATTGTTAACGCAATTCGCCGAAAACACGAACCGCCGAAAACGTCTGGAAATGGATTTTGTGCCCAAAGGGAAGTAAAAATTCTGCGGTAACTGAAGTTTAACGAAAAATACCATCAATAACCGAAAAATGGAAAACTTCCGATTTTTAATATTTTTTCAAGGTCCGATGCGGGAAATTCAAGGCTGTTAGCCATTTTTCCAGGCTTTTCAAGGCCTGGAATTTTTTTTTTCGTTTTCCAGGTTTTTCAAGGTTTTTCAAGGTCGCTACGAACCCTGTAGAAGAAACAGGCAAGAAATCGTTAAGACCATAATGAAACAGATTAGGCAAGATAGATCTGCACATCTGAGAAGAAATAGTTCAGAACATCAAGAAACTGAAAATTGTCAGGATGGCAAAGAACTTCTAGTAAGAGCTGGGGACAGACGTCAAATAGGCAGAGAGAAAAAATAACAGGATCATGAAGCAAGTAAGAAGGGCCTGAATTCCATGGGGAGATAAAGGGTGAGGAATGAATCAGGGAAGATAACCAAAAAATTTGGGACATCAAGCAAGAGAAAACTGGCATGAAAATCAAAAACTACATGAAGTAACAACCTTAAAATTAAAAACAGAAGGTAGAGAGAACTGATCAGAAACAGGCAGGAACTGGAGTGAAGGTTCACAGCAATCAATCATGGCTGAACACAAGCCAGCAAAAGTTTAAAGGAGAAGATAGGAAGTTAACCTCCACAAAGCAGAGTTGTTAATTTTGGATCATCCAGCAAATGAACGATGAATGAAAAAAAAATTTTTTAAATGTACTCACGTGGACATTTCAGCTCCAACCAGGCTGGACCTTTCATTTTTCGATTCAAGAGCAGATGTTCTAGACTAAACAAGGACAGAAATATGAACACGTTGTAAACAGCTGCAGTCACGCTGGATGTTAGTAATGTCAAATTACCTCAAGTTTAAAAAATGAAAAAGCACTACGGGTAAGATACTTTTAAGAGAGAAAAAAAGGGGGTTTTTTGGGGGGGAGAGAACTACTAAACTTTAAGCAGGTATAAATATAGTTTTACCAGTCAGTCATTATTGTGGAATCCCCAGGGTAGGAGAGTTTTAGTAGAACAAAGAACACGGAGAAAAGAACTGGAGACAAACATGTACATGACGGAGAAAAGAAATGGAGACAAAAATGTACATGACGGAGAATAGAATTGGAGACAAAACTGTGCATGACGGAGAATAGAAATGGAGACAAAAATTTACATGACTGAGAATAGAAATGGAGACAAAAATGTACATGACTGAGAATAGAAATGGAGACAAAAATGTACATGACAGAGAATAGAAATGGAGACAAAAATGTACATGACGAAGAATAGAAATGGAGACAAAAATGTACATGACAGAGAATAGAAATGGAGACAAAAATGTACATGACAGAGAATAGAAATGGAGACAAAAATGTACATGACGAAGAATAGAAATGGAGACAAAAATGTACATGACGAAGAATAGAAATGGAGACAAAAATGTACATGACAGAGAATAGAAATGGAGACAAAAATGTACATGACGGAGAATAGAACTGGAGACAAAAATGTACATGACAGAATAGAAATGGAGACAAAAATGTACATGACAGAATAGAAATGGAGACAAAAATGTACATGACGGAGAATAGAAATGGAGACAAAAATGTACATGACGAAGAATAGAAATGGAGACAAAAATGTACATGACGAAGAATAGAAATGGAGACAAAAATGTACATGACAGAGAATAGAAATGGAGACAAAAATGTACATGACAGAGAATAGAAATGGAGACAAAAATGTACATGACGAAGAATAGAAATGGAGACAAAAATGTACATGACGAAGAATAGAAATGGAGACAAAAATGTACATGACAGAGAATAGAAATGGAGACAAAAATGTACATGACGGAGAATAGAACTGGAGACAAAAATGTACATGACAGAATAGAAATGGAGACAAAAATGTACATGACAGAATAGAAATGGAGACAAAAATGTACATGACGGAGAATAGAAATGGAGACAAAAATGTACATGACAGAGAATAGAAATGGAGACAAAAATGAACATGACAGAATAGAAATGGGGACAAAAATGTACATGACAGAGAATAGAAATGGAGACAAAAATGTACATGACGAAGAATAGAAATGGAGACAAAAATGTACATGACGAAGAATAGAAATGGAGACAAAAATGTACATGACAGAGAATAGAAATGGAGACAAAAATGTACATGACAGAGAATAGAAATGGAGACAAAAATGTACATGACAGAGAATAGAAATGGAGACAAAAATGTACATGACGAAGAATAGAAATGGAGACAAAAGATGAAGACACGGAAGTGATAGCACGTGACAAAAAGACTTGACATACATTTGGGGAATGAATGACTGAAATGGTTCTACACAGACGTCACATATACATATATTACTTTCAAACATATGGTTTAAAATTGTATCTGCCATGATTCAAACCACACCTACATGTATTAATATAACAATTATGCTGAATTTCCCACACCTCGTCTACATGTCTCTACAACTCTAAATACACCCTAGAGTGTTTCATATCATACCTGGATGTATTAGTACCAAACACATGGCTGAATGTTTCACCTTTCAAATCTGACGGCAACATGGGATGCTCAGCCTACGAGACATTGACAATGGTGACCAAAAAAAAAAAAACAAGGTATAAATTATAGTGCTTGCTAGTATAAACCTGAGGTAATAGAGAATAACAAATTTCCATAATAGTTAGTATAAACCTGAGGTAATAGAGAATAACAAATTTCCATAATACAAAAATTCCCATGGGTCTCTGATGGGATAAACAATGAATAGGCCAAATGTTCTATCAGGCATGTTGTGACAAATATAAGGTTGTGCATGGGCGACTGGCAACTTCACTATCTAAAATAACTTGTTACATAAACCAACAACGTAGGAGCATGTCAATGACTTCTGCTAGGGAACCACACCAGCGGTGGCTCCATGGTTCAGAAAGAGCATGTCAATGATTTCTGCTAGGAAACCACAGCAGCTGTGGCTCCATGGTTCACAAGGAGCATGTCAATGACTTCTGCTAGGGAACCACAGCAGCGGTGGCTCCATGGTTCACAAGGAGCATGTCAATGATTTCTGCTAGGAAACCACAGCAGCGGTGGCTCCATGGTTCACAAGGAGCATGTCAATGACTTCTGCTAGGAAACCACACCAGCGGTGGCTCCATGGTTCACAAGGAGCAAAAATGGAAAATGATACTACACGAGAAAAAAAAAAACCAAATACGTTTACAGTAACAGTTTAAAATGCCATATTACATATTCATTTTTAAGCACAATGAAACATTACTCCGTGAGGTTCTCCGCTGGTCTCTGTGGATACAAAGAAGTGAATCACTACTGCTAGGCATGTCTACATAAGAAGTGACTACGGCGTGGCTGTCTATTGAAATAACAACCTCATCACGTATAAAAATGTGCTATATAAATCACCACTACAAAGTGCTGTGGCACTGGCTTCCTGCACGGCAGTCACAATGTAGCTCCATTTCAAAGCTCGACATTCATTTATAATGCAGATTTTTTAAATCAAAATTTTCTTTCACACTAAAAATATAGGCAGTTTCTTGCAATAAAGACTTCATGACAGCTTTATTTTTTCTTTACATTCTAAACAAATGCGTACATTTTGTATTATTCAAACCATGAAAAATTTGCCCAAAACTAAAGACAATGACAACAGAGAATAACCTGACACCAGACAGACCCAATTAAAACTTACAGAATAGTATGTGCTTGACACCAGAAAGTTAAAACTTACAGAATAGTATGTGCTTGACACCAGAAAGTTAAAACTTACAGAATAGTATGTGCTTGACACCAGAAAGTTAAAACTTACAGAATAGTATGTGCTTGACACCAGAAAGTTAAAACTTACAGAATAGTATGTTCTTGACACCAGAAAGTTAAAACTTACAGAATAGTATGTTCTTGACACCAGAAAGTTAAAACTTACAGAATAGTATGTGCTTGACACCAGAAAGTTAAAACTTACAGAATAGTATGTGCTTGACACCAGAAAGTTAAAACTTACAGAATAGTATGTGCTTGACACCAGAAAGTTAAAACTTACAGAATAGTATGTGCTTGACACCAGAAAGTTAAAACTTACAGAATAGTATGTTCTTGACACCAGAAAGTTAAAACTTACAGAATAGTATGTGCTTGACACCAGAAAGTTAAAACTTACAGAATAGTATGTGCTTGACACCAGAAAGTTAAAACTTACAGAATAGTATGTGCTTGACACCAGAAAGTTAAAACTTACAGAATAGTATGTGCTTGACACCAGAAAATTAAAACTTACAGAATATCTAACTTCCAAATAGTCTGCCTCCACGGGGACATTCAGCTTTTCAAAAGCATAGTTTCTCTTGACTTTCTGTTGAATAAAAATAATCTTATTGTAGACATGACTAAACTGAACAACAACACATAAACAATCCTCATTGCTGAAGTGATAAACAGCCAGATATTTGTTGTTGTTTAACTAGGATTGCTGAGCTTCTTGTCCGTTTTGCAGTAAATACCAAATTGAAGACTCCTTGGTATTATCTACAATGTAGATCTAGGCTTTTCCTGCGGCTTTTCTGTCATTCCGAAAAGTGTTTAAAGAGTTGAAGTCATGACCTCCAGTTTGGCTTGCATTTAAAGGATCGTCACATCTGGTCCCAAGCTTGCAATCAACCAAGTCAAGCCAAAGAATTACGCCTGGGGCTCAAGTGACTTCTCCAAGCTTAGTGTGCAATGTTGGGTTCTCAACAAGTTTCACCACAAGGGGAACTGTGGAAGTGTGTGGATGATTTCAAGAGCACAAGTGGCAGCACAGCCAAGGTGTGTGTGAACTCGACAAAATTCTTCTCCTAAATTTGACAAGGATCTAATTGTGGTTTCTTCATGTCAGTTGACAACATCATACCTTGGTAGATGGCAGTTGTACAAGATCACAAGAAGTTTTCTACATGGCTGGCTTTGCACAGTTGAGCAGTTCTGTAACAGTCACTGTCTATTTTACCAGATCCCTCACAGAAACTACTGTTTGATAGTTATTCATAGTGTATATATTTCCTGTAAAGTTTGATAATCTATTTAAATAAGATAAAAATGTCAGAGAAACTTATTATCTTGTCTCTCCACAATCTACCAACAGTTTACAGTTTAGACCCATTTCTATGACATGTTAGGATGTTTCTTTGTCAGCTCTAATGTTCATTTCTATCATAAAATGTTCTAACTTCTCCACTCTAAAACATGTCCACTAAATGGGGTCTTGACTATGAGGAGTCTGCCTTGGTTTTTTTTTTCTAAATTGCCTATAAAAGGTAAAGGTAAAGGAACCCGTTACACGCCCATTGAGGCATATTGGGAATATGGTGTTAGGCCCATATTATCTTGACCGTCGGCACACTAGGGGTGATGTGGTCGGCATCACGCCGGCCACCTTAACCTTCCCAGAGTTGCTCTGGTACCCATTTGGGGCTGGGTCGACCCAGGAGCCGTTTGTGGCCTAAAAAATTCCCACATCTGGGGATCAAACCATAGACCACTGCGCTATAGCCTATAGGCTTCTAAAAATTCTTGTAAAAAAACATATCGCAATAACCTCTAGCTAATTTGTTCTTCTGCCTCGTTCAGCTTCAGGCTTCCACATTAACCTTTAGCACGCTTCCGGCGAGACATCTCGCCGAAGGTAACCTATGTTCTGCCAGCTGGAGGCGAGATGTTTCGCCTTGCGGCTGTCATCGTTTCTAGCATGAGGACTTGTGTACACATGATTTTCAGCCCCGGATGTCAAGTTGTAATTTTATTTGCAAGAGAGTTAGCTTCCGTTTCCGATCTTAAAAAAGTGATGGGTGTATCCGCGTTTATTTTTTGTAAATTTTTTAAATCGAAATGAATCGGCATCAGACGCGCGGCCATTTCGCTCTAATTTTATTGCATTCTGACGCCATGCGGCGGGGATGAAATTTTTGTCTTTATAAGCGCTGAAATCGGTTCTCAGAATATGTTTGATGGCTGAGATGGAAACGAAAGTAAAATGGCCTTTTAAGTATGTATAATTTTCGGGGTTAGGATTAGGAATATCGGAAAAAAATAGGATTACGGCCGAATGTCACGGCTGGCTAGGGAGTTTGTTGCTTTGCTACTGATGATGGGTGTAACGAAAAGATCGTCATTTGATTTGTATTGCTCTATTGGTCAAATGACTTTCATTGAGATGCAAGGGATATGGACGCTTCGTTCGTTGGTCATTTTTTTAATTTTTTTTTTTAATTTTAAAATTAAAAAAAAAATTTTATTTTATTTTTTTTCGTTTTTTTCATCTTTCCTTTCCTCTCTTCCTATCACATCTAACATGTACACAAACAAATTTTATATCATCAGATTCACCATTCATTTATTTACATAAATTCCAAAAATGATAGCAATTGACCAAGAAACACAAAAACTATAGACATTACAAGTCGCCCACTATAAAAACGGGGGGTTGTGAAAAAGAATGCAGCTGTAGGGCAAGTTTTCTGAAATTTTATGCAGCGTGCTAAAGGTTAATGACTCTAATAAAGGCAGTAGTCAGCTCACGGTCCCTGACATCTCCAAACAGTTTTTCGTTGAGTGAAGTAGGTTATTGTCATATATTACTCCGTTCATTGCTATATGTTGGGCAGGACTGCAGCAGGTGTTTGGCTGCCATTGGGCTGGTGCCGCAGGTGCAGAGATCTGTAGCACCCATTCTGTACTTGTGGTACAGATGGTATCTCAATTTGTTGTGTCCAGCGTGTAGCCAAAAAATGGTGAACTAGTCTCACCTAGATAGCTGATATGAATCATTTGTTAAATGGTCTGGAGTGCGCTTTCTTGCTAATTTGTTCCGTTTCCACAAGTCATTTGCACATGATAAAATAGGTTTTTACTTTTTTTAAAAACACCCAGTGAATTGGTGCAAAAAAATGTTTTTTTAAATTATCGTGAGATGCATGCTACAGCTAAAGTTAGTGCGCTTGGGTATTTAAATCGAATGACTTTGTTCAAAACTACCTGGTACGACTAGACAAGGAACAATTCTAAATCCCAGTAACAAGATACATGACCGACTATTTCTTATACATTCATAAATGTACACCCACTCTTCCCATTACTGGGGCAATGCAGTTATTGTAAACTGTAAAGAAGATGGAATCAGGGCGCATCATAGGACACAGGACAAAGAACAATCACAGATGGTTAGAGACATAACTAATGTACCAACATCTAGAAATCACATAAATCTGCTGATTTACCATGGACCGGAATTCATCAATTCTGTGCTTTTCTGCAATCCTTTGAAATTCTTCATACACCATAGGCAGAGTCACATCTTCTGCCGACTCTTGACTGGTCTTCAAGTTCATGCGCTGCATAAAATAAATATATGAATAAATGAGCAGTAAGTCACCTGAGTAATAAATTCAAATTCTGATTCCTCGACAGTGTAACAACAACATCAATATCTTTGCCACAAGAATTAAGTTTTCTCTTCTTCACGGTTCTGCACAATCTCTCTCCAGTGCAGGGATTTCAAGCTTTCACAGCTTCAGCAGTTCAACCATCTTTTTTTCCCATTTAACTCTTTGCCTGTTGTATGTTCATCGTGTTTCATCTTTTGCTGGATTTCAGTCTCCTAACAAAAATATATTCAATATATATTTCTATCTATTCTGTACTGCTCCATCTTTTTCCTGAGCAATCAAGTCTTGTAGCACAGATATGCATGAAATGTATCTGCCCTATTTACTTAATCTTAACCTGAGTGATCAAGTCTCCCAACACAGATAATCCTTTTCCTGAGCAATCAAGTCTTGTAGCACAGATATGCATGAAATGTATCTGCCCTATCTTACTTAATCTTAACCTGAGTGATCAAGTCTCCCAACACAGATAACACAGCCCTACAAAACAAAAAACATTTTTTGGTGCCAAACATTTTACTCTTGATTGTACATAAATGAGGCCTGCTCAATCCAAATATCACATTTACTTGTCTGTAGCAGCTCTAGTTTTTGAGATACAGACATTTTTGTATTTCATTAACAGGGTGACCCAAAAAAAACGGGCCCGCGCACGCCCGTTTTTTTTTGGGTCGCCCTGTATTATTACAATATTTTCTATATAAGGCTATGTAAAAAAAACTATTGCTGTCTAGTCCTTTACAAAAGAAAACTGCTTGTTTACTCTCAGTTTCAGTTTTCCAAGAATCTTCCCAGAATTGCCTTTTTTAGATTTTAAGCCACTGCATGCATGTTAGTATGCTACTTATTTTATTACACTTCTAACAGAGAATGGCATCATCTTCAAGAACAGCATGTTTTCTTTCACCGCATTTATTTTGTTATATTTGTGGAGAGTACACTTTCAAAGAAGAACATAGGAATCATATTACTGTTTTTGTGAAAAAGGCATACTTCGCTTACTTTAAAGCAAAACTAGGTGACCAGGCACAACGGGCTGATCACCTGTTTGCCAGTCACTTCGATTACGAAAACAACAGCAAATGGGTTGATTTGCCGTTGCCCTAAAGACGCCACTAGGCGTGATGGGAAACAATGGCAAAGAAAACCTATCTGCTGTTGCCCTAAGACGCCACTAGGCGTAATGGCTCTGACTGCTTTGACGGTCGGTGGCTAAGGACGGAAGAAGAAGAAGAAGGTGACCAGGACAAGTCTTGGGCCCCTCATATTGTTTGCAAAACATGTGTTGAACACCTGCGACAGTGGACTTGTGGGAAAAGAAAATGTTTAAAATTTGGAATTCCAATGGTTTGGAGAGAGCCCAAGAACCACTATGATGACTGTTATTTCTGTGTTGTGAATATTAAGGGAATTAATGGAAAAAAAATCACAAAAAGTGGAAATATCCAGATTTAAATTCTGCTAGGCGACCTGTTCCACAAGATGACATACCAATTCCAACTTTCAGTCAGATTTCGGATTCCCTGCTAGAAGATGAGACAGCAGTGGCACGTGGAACGACAAGTGACAGTGATAGTGATTTCGAAGATGATTTTTTTTCAGATGCTCAACGCTTCGACCAGCTTGAACTAAATGATCTAATCCGAGATCTATATCTCTCCAAGGAATCTTCAGAACTTTTGGCTTCAAGATTGAAAGAAAAAAAATTATTGACTGCTGAAACAAAGGTTACATTTTATCGCAGCAGAGAGCAAGGTTTTATTCCATTCTTTTGTAAAGAAAACAACCTTGTGTTTTGTACTAATGTAGGAGGTCTTGTTAACAAAATGGGTGTAAGTTATACACCAGATGAGTGGCGACTTTTCATTGTCAGCCCTAAAAGAAGTTTGAAGGGTGTTCTCTTACACAATGGTAACAAATATGGCTCAATTCCAATTGCTCATTCTACTACAATGAAGGAGGAGTATGCTACAATAAGCACAGTTCTGGAAAAATTAAAGTATTTAGAACATAACTGGATGGTTTGTGTAGATCTTAAAATGATGAACATCTTGCTTGGCCAGCAAATGGGATTCACCAAATATCCATGCTTTATATGTTTGTGGGATAGCAGGGCAAAAGATATGCACTGGACAAAGAAACAGTGGCCGTTGAGGGATGAATTTAAAGTTGGAGAAAAAAATATTGTCAATAAGCCTCTCATTGATCGAAAAAGAGTTCTACTGCCACCATTACAGATTCTTCAGGGAGCCCTTCAAGTTTGCCAAAGAACTGTTTGAGCAGCCACGGTCAGGTACGCTAAACATCAAGAAAGAAGACCTGGAAGAACACCTTAGAATGACATATTCAGATGGTCGCAAAGATGAGCCGCTCAGCAGCATGGCAGGCCTTAAATGGCCGAGTAAGCCAGGAGCTGAATTTAACACCAAGCCCCCAACGGTGCAAGAGGTAGAAAGCATTGTCCAGAAAGCTCGGTGCAAGTCAGCTCCAGGTCCTAATGGTGTTCCATATGTGGTGTATAAGAGATGCCCTGAAGTGCTCAAACGACTGCTCCGTTTACTAAAGAATGCGTGGAAAGCCCAGCTTGTAAGCAAGGAATGGAGAAAGGCGAACGGAGTCTACATCCCGAAGGAGCAAAATTCCACAGACATCAGTCAGTTCAGGCCAATCTCACTACTCAATGTGGAAGGGAAGATATTCTTCTCAGTGATGGCGAAAAGACTCACTACATACCTCCTGGCAAATGGGTACATTGACACTACCATTCAGAAAGGAGGTATCCCAGGTACACCAGGATGTCTAGAGCATGCCACAATGATCTGGGAAGCAATCCAAAAGGCAAAGTCTGACAGAACAAACCTCCATGTAATCTGGTTGGATCTAGCGAATGCTTATGGATCCGTTCCACACCAGATGTTGTGGCAGGCCCTAGAAATGTATCATGTTCCACAAGAGATTGCAGCAATGCTGAAGCTGTATTTCGCAGGGTTTGCTGTCAGATTTTCAACCAGAGAGTACACAACGAAGTGGATTGGCCTTGAAGTTGGAATTGCAATGGGGTGTACCATCTCTCCGATACTATTCGTGATGGCTATGCAGGTAATCCTCAATGCGGCCGAAGGAATGGCTATAGGTCCAAAGCTTGGGGGAATGTGTCACATGCCACCGCTCAAAGCATTCATGGATGACACAACAATTCTGACATCAGATGAACATCAGGCCCGGAGGATGTTAGAACGCCTGGATGAACTAGTCAGCTGGTGCAGAATGAGCTTCAAACCCAAGAAGTCGAGAAGCCTATCAGTCAGGAAAGGGAAGATAGCAGAAGACATATTCGTGGTTTCCAACCAAAGAATCCCTACTGTCATTGAGGAACCTGTTAAAAGTCTTGGCAGGGTGTACGATGCCTCATTAAAAGACTCGAAGGCAGTGCAACAGACAATAGAAATGGCAGACAGAGGGCTACAGATCATAGACCAAAGCAGACTCTTGGGAAAGTTCAAACTGTGGTGCCTCCAGTTCATGTTGATACCGAAATTGCTGTGGCCACTGCTTATATATGAAATAAGCACAAGTACAGTCGAAGCTATAGAGCAAAAGGTCAACAAGTTCATGAGAAAGTGGCTAGGGGTACCACCAGGTCTGTCAGATGTAGCACTGTACTGCAAAAAGTCAAAACTTCTGCTTCCTTTCAAGTCAGTTGTTGAAGAGTACAAAGTTGGAAAGGCAAGGCTTGCAATGATGCTACGCGAGTCAGCTGATGACGTGGTTAAGTCCATTCAGCCTACACTGAAAACGGGAAGGAAGTGGAGAGTGGAAGAAGCTGTTGATGCTGCCCAAGAGTCACTCAAACTGAGGGAGGCAACCGGATACACCCAGACGAATAGACGGGGAATTGGTCATGGAGACAACCGCTAGAGGTCCAAGGCATCAAGAAGGGAGCGCAGAGACATGGTTGTTCATGAGATACGAGAAGCTGAGAATGATAAGAGGTTGCAAAAAGCAGTGCAGCAGGTCCAACAAGGCCAATGGACTACATGGGAAGGAGCCCTGCAGAGGTCCTTGACATGGAATGATATATGGCATATGGCACCTCTTAGGCTCAGCTTCGTGGTTAGATCAATGTATGACCTGCTGCCGTCGGCCACCAACCTTGTGAAATGGGGAAAGTCGGATGATGAGCAGTGCCTCCCTGTGCCAGGGGGTGGCAGACACTTCGAACAAGTGATAGTGCTCTCAGCGTGTAAGAGGTGTCATTAGGGCAAGGAGGGCGATACACCTGGCGCCATAACAAAGTGCTAAATGATCTTGCTGCTGACAATAGAGATCTAGCAAGGATGAAGGCGAACAGCAACACCCAGGCCGAGCACTCGCAAATACATACTTTCTGAGGGCAGGAAAGTCAGCACACCGTAAAACCAAAACCGAGTAAACCGGTTAGCAAGTTTTACCATCTCTTCTTGATTGTGGCAAACGACTGGGAGATGGCGGTATAGCCTACCTGGACGAGGGGCATATCCAGATGAGTATCAGGAAATCGCGGAGACGGCCGGATATAGTGCTTTCATTCTTCTTCAACGCTTCAGGTCATACTGAATTGAACTGACCGTGCCATTTTGAATCCAGATTAGACGAGCAACATTCGTTCAAAGCGGCCAAATATAGTGTATCCATATGGCCGCGGATCTGAGACACGAGGGGTTCACATACAGGTGACATGGCTGTTGAAGTGGGCGCATCAGGGCTTGTGGCTGCATCAAATGTATGATCTATTGAAACTGTTGGGGTTGAAGGGACAGGCGAGAACAAGGGCACTGAAGAGGCTTAGTGAAACTGCCGAAAAGGCATCAGGCTGGCTGTGGAACAACCGCAATGGGCAATGGAAATCGTGACAATAAACGCTGCGGTACAGAAACACCAGGAATTTTTCTAAGTCCACCAAACGCTGAGTTTTTGTGGTGTACTATGTGAGCGGGCTGTGACTGAGGGGCAACAGGCGATGTATATTATAGGAGGTGTCAGTGTCAGAATTTCAGTGGCTAGGCTCGGCGGCTTCGCGATGGTGTCTCAGTGTGTGCGACGGAACGAACGGAATAATTTGTCTTCTCTTTGTTACTTTCACAATTGCCTCCACGGCTGGCGGAGTTGTGGATTAAAGTTGCTACCATAAGTGAAATGGGTTCATTTCGATACAAGACAACAGGAGGCTGAGACGCTTGGGAGTCATGACCCAAGTGGGCCCGCCCCCCTTAGAGTGTAAAGGAGTATACTGGGCCGAAACACTTGTCTGATGGGGGGACTTCTTCTGATGATCAGATTGCCTCCTGTTGTATCGCTCTGTAAAGAGTTTCCTATCATCATATAAAGCTTGGCTTGATGAAGCAATTTGTTACGGCACTGAACAAAGATGGTACCTGTTTTAATTACTTATGCAGAAAGTTTCCAGAATTGAGCACAGACAAACTTAAAGCTGGAATTTTTGATGGACCTCAAATTAGAAAGTTAATAAACGATCCAAATTTTATTGATTCCATGAACAAAAGAGAGTCCACAGCCTGGTCATCATTTGTTTTAGTTGTGCAAAACTTTCTGGGTAACTTTAAAGCAGAATTCTGAATTAGTTGGAAACATGCTGTCGAGTTTTTGTGAACTTGGATGCAACATGAGCATAAAATTGCACTACCTCCATAACCATTCACATTTATTTCCGGAGAATCTTGGCGACTTAAGTGAGGAGCAAGGTGAAAGATTTCACCAAGATATAAAAACAATGGAAGAGAGATACCAGGGACTTTGGGATGCCCACATGATGGCAGATTACTGTTGGACCCTTAAGCGTGACTGTCTGGGCATATCACATTCCAGGAAGTCCTTGAAAAGATCCTTTTTGCGTGTTGACTAAACAAGTGCTAGTGATAAAGTTTTATTACATTTTTGGTAATATATGCACAGTAATTATATATAATATGAATGAAGACTAAAGTCAAAATGCCACTGATAGCACCTAACTCTAGGATTGTACATAACAATTGCCCTACTAATATGGTCATTCTTAGTTATCTCAAAAACTAGAGCTGATAGAAAAAATCTGATTACATTTTTGGAATCAGCAACCCAAAATTACCCAAGAACAGCTATAAAATTGAAGGCACCAAAATGTGTGTATACCAGTGTAATATTTTTTCCTGGTTAATCAAGTCTCGTAGCACAGATATGCATGAAATGTATCTGCCCTATCTTACTTAATCTTAACCTGAGTGATCAAGTCTCGTAGCACAGATATGCATGAAATGTATCTGCCCTATCTTACTTAATCTTAACCTGAGTGATCAAGTCTCCCAACACAGATAATCTTTTTCCTGGGCAATCAAGTCTCGTAGCACAGATATGCATGAAATGTATCTGCCCTATCTTACCTAATCTTTACCTGAGTGATCAAGTCTCCCAACACAGATAACCTTAACCTGAGTGATCAAGTCTCCCAACACAGATAATCTTTTCCCTAGACAACCAAGTCTCGTAGCACAGATATGCATGAAATGTATCTGCCCTATCTTACTTAATCTTAACCTGAGTGATCAAGTCTCCCAACACAGATAATCTTAACCTGAGTGATCAAGTCTCCCAACACAGATAATCTTTTTCCTGTCAAACAGATTTACTTGACATTCTACTCACACCAGTCCTGTAACCGTAGAAACATGTTGTTAAGTCATATTTTAATTAAGGGGAGTTAAGTGTTAAAGACTGGAATGTACGGGTCGAATTTTTGTACATGCTAGTAAACACGCTCTGCGTGATGAGAGAATTTTTTAGTCGGGGGTTGTATGCTCAGTAATGTTTAAACTGTTACCTGACTAGTTGTTAGTTTATTTAAAGATAGGATAAAGAAACTGGTTGAATGTTCTATGAAATAGTTTGGGGGGAAAGGCGGATGAATTCAGCTCACATCTCAAGCTGCGAGTTCGCGCTTGAATGAATTTTTACTGAGCTGATTTTTGAGCAGCTGATTTTTTGTGACGGTACGTTTTCTGACAGAGCTTGGGAATGGACGTTATCCATTTCGCTAGTGTGTTCCAGAATATATTTTTGTGAAAAGGAATATTTGATACTTCCAGAATGTACGTTATTGAAGATTGAGAGATATTATATTCATATTGATTCAAAGTCTTGGATATTATAGCTTACTAATGTACTGTGTATTCAATTGAAGATTGAGAGATATTATATTCATATTGATTCAAAGCCTTGGATATTATGGCTTGTTAATGTACTGTATGTGTATATTATGAACTGTCGATGCTCCATGACTTGATGTGAACTGTATTATCATGATGTCTACGTGACTGTGTAGTGAATAAACAGTGTATAACGTTATCAGGTGTTTCAACGTTCCTGACTCCAATGTTTGTTGTGGTGTGTGGCTCCAATCTGTTCAGGTATGCCAGAACCCTTTAACATTCGCGTATGTTGTTATCTACATAGTCACACACCTGTCGGCCATCCGTAAGCCCGACCTCACTGACTCTGTCCTTGTCAGTCTTTGATGCACCACACCTGTCCTTGTCAGTCTTTGATGCACCACACCACCCACCAGAAACATTCCACAACCATCAACATCAACTGAACATAATATGTACCACAAAAATTTAATCCTCAACATAGTGGTAACACAGATTGTTATTGTTGTTCAGAATAGACATCACTGCACTCCAGGCAAACCCATAGGTGCTCAATCCTGCCCTTAACTCTAGCCGAGAAGCCTCATCCTGATTTCTCACCACGGACTAGACACATCAGTGTACACAATGGCATCATCATCCACGGCATTATCTTTTATCAACTGATCAATTTCCAGCTCTGCTTTCTCATTGCTCTAAGCTCTGCCATGGCTGATGATGACCTGTTGGTAGGTTGTCATGTTCTCACCTGACTTACTCCACTCTTCTCCCTTGAATATATTTTAAACTAGTGTTACCTGTCGAATAGTTGACTCAGCCTGCGTCATCCATGACATCCCATCTGTATTCTTGCACCCTTGATCTCAGCTATGTTCCTGTGTAGGGGGTGTCTTGTCTGTGGTTACTCACATATAGGCTTTTATCTGAGCCATCGTATATTTGGATTTAATCGACAGCAATCCAAGCATGTACCACATCGTCACAATGGGGGTCCCTTGAGTACAGCCCAAGACTAAACGCATCCTTTCATTTTGAATGCGTTCCAGTCATTCACATTGCAATACTGACAGTGCGAGTATTCCCAGGCCATACTCGGTTACTGACATGGCCAGCTGATGATCCAGGAGAAACAGTAGTGTCTGTTCTAGGTGTGCTGCGGCCATTGTTTTTAGGGCTGCCAGACCTCTCTTGCACTTCTGTATGATGTGATCAACATGGTACTTGTATGATAGCTCGCGATCGAATGTAACTGCAAGGTATTTTAGCTTGTAACACAAATAAGCTAGACAAGTTTCTATCCGTCCCTTTTTACTTCATCTTTGTCCCAGACGATTGTAACACAGATATGCCTGACATATTTCTGACTGTTCTGTTTTACTCCACCATCTTCCAGGAAGATTTATGTAATTATAACAAATATGCTTGACATACATTTCTGTTTTGTCTAGCTTCATTGAAATGGTATGACAATCACTAATGTGAGGCTGATGGAAAGAGTCAGCAAGAGGTCAGACAAAGAAGTTGTACACCATACACATATAGTAGCTATAAATAACACCGCACATTAGGACCAGTCACATGATCATGAGTTTCACCTTGACACGAGGTAAGAGAAATATTCTCCGTTCAATGTTCTTGACAGTGACACAGCAGCTAACGTGGGCCTTGACATTCTGAACATAGACCTTGCCAAAAAGGTAAACAGTCCCTAAGGAAGAAAGATCATTGGATACACTAATTATTAACAACACTCAAAATCAGCAATGGTGACCAAACTTGAGATCAAACTAATTCAAATGAGCACTTTCATTTTCCATTTCACTTCCTGTGAAAGAGATACCTTTGATCACATATGAATCCACATCATGTCATGCCTATCTTACCATAGTGATTTCCAAGTCCTTCCTGCAGAAATTATCACCTATTGTTTTGTTTCTCTGCATGTCCTATAGCATGTTCATGGACAACTATGTCTGACCAATAATACAAGGAAACTTAAAATCAATACGCAGCAAACTGTATACACCACTTTCTCCCGCAGCCACAAAATAGCAAAAAGACCTATCAACATCAAACTGAGTGGGGAAACACTAACAAAAGAGGAGCACCCAGTCTATCTAGGAGTTAAACTGGACAGACAATTGAAACTAGATGGACATATCCACAACCTCAGGAAAAAGCATGTAAGCGCCTAAACCTCATCAAACGGCTAGCTAGTACAAATTGGGGAGCGGATAAACAAACCCTTCGTCAACTATATCTTGGCTATGTGAGATCAGCGATAGACTATAACCTCCCCCTCCAGACCATTGTGAGTACTAATACCATCTCAGCTCTGGACCGTGTGCAGAACCAAGCTCTCAGGTTAATTTGCGGAGGGATGAGATCAACACCCACAGCCGTATGTGAGATAGATGCCAATATAGAGCCGCTGGATATTAGGCGTAAAAGAGCACTGACTGAAGCTGTAGAGAGATACAGGAGACAAGAGAAAGACCACCCAAACAAAGTACTTATTGACATTTGGAAACAAACACGAAGACTGAAACAACTATCTCTCCTGGACATAGCCAAAGAGGAAAATGATAAACACCATCTCCCGCAAGAGAGAGAATGGAAAACAAATACTTTGGACCACCCCCTTGGGAAAACTTCCATCAACCAACTGTCAGAACACAACTGATAGATAAAACGGCCAACAAGGAAACACTACCCACAATCTTGAAGACGTGTGCCTTGGAGACCATAAACAGCTACCCAACGTCAGCAATCCAGGCCTACACAGATGGTTCAGCTTTCAAGACCACCTCTTTTGCAGGATACGGCGTCTGCATATGGTACTTGGATGGATCCTCTTATGAGTTCTGTGACTCCTGTGGTGAGAATTGTTCAAATTATGAAGCGGAGGCTGAGGCCATCAAGACAGCCATTGAATTACTACACCAACAGTTTGACCTTATGGAACGAAAGCCATCAGATATAGTGATTTTCAGTGACTATGTCTGTTCTGGAAGCACTTATATAGACTCCATATGAAAACAAAGACATTTTTCTTATAGGAAGAGTGGTTCAAAACTTGATCACAGCCTACTCCATCAGTGTAACCCTACAGTGGATCCCTGGACACAGTGATCTAGCTGGAAATGAGACAGCTGATAGACTTGCAAAGGCAGGAGCCTCTAAACAACAAAAGGACAGACCCTGCAGCATGAGAACAGTCAAACAGATTCTCAGAAACAACACAAGGGAAATCTGACTGAACAGATGGGCGAACGGGCCGACTGGCCGAAATGTCTTTAATGAAATGACCTGCCCAAAAGACAACGACAATATAAACAGACTCAGCAGGAGAAATCAAAGTCTTATCTTTCAGTTCCGAACAGGACACGCCAGAGTCAATAGCCATCTAAACCGTATCAACGCTCAGCACCTACCCATGTGCATTGGGCTGCCAAGAATAGATATGCTCAGCAGCTATGGGATATCGACAACAACAACAACAACCAATAATACAAATGCTTTGACAACCGCCGTTAACCCAGCCTAACAGGAACAACTTGTTATATTGATTGGGGTTAAAAAAATGTAACAAAAACCTGTTTGTTTTATTTGTACCCAAGGCAAAGTTGGTAAAACTGCACAATCTCATTCTAACAATTTCTAGTCTATTGGCTAGATTGACATTTGTTAATACTGATTTGTACACATATAAAATGTGTGTTCTAGGGTCTACTTCTCCTGAGTGAACACTCATCAACCTTGTGTTCTAGGGTCTTCCTCGCTAGTGCGAAAACATCATCTATGTGTTCTAGGACCTTCCTCTCCTATGTGAACACTCATCATCTATATGTTCTAGGACCTTACTCTCCTATGTGAACACTCATCATCTATATGTTCTAGGACCTTACTCTCCTATGTGAACTCTCATCATCCATGTGTTCTAGGACCTTACCCTCTTATGTGAACACTCATCATCCATGTGTTCTAGGACCTTACTCTCTTTTGTGAACACTCATCATCCATGTGTTCTAGGATCTTTGTCTCTTATGCGAACACTCACCTGTATGTTCTAGGGTCTTCCTCTCGTGTGACCACTCATCATCTGTGTTCTAGGACCATACACTTATGTGAACACTCATCATCTGTATGTTCTAGGGTCTTCCTCTCTTGTGTGACCACTCATCATCTGTGTTCTAGGACCATACACTTATGTGAACACTCATCATCTATATGTTCTAGGGTATGTGAACATTCATCATCCATGTATTCAAAGATCTCCATCTCTTGTGTGAACACTCATCCATGTGTTCTAGGACCTTCCTCTCTTGTGTGAACACTCATCCATGTGTTCTAGGATCTCCCTCTCATGTGACCACTCATCCATGTGTTCTAGTATCTCCCTATCTTGAGTGACCACTCATCCATGTATTCTAGGATCTTTGTCTCCAATGTGAACATTCATCATCTATATGGTCTAAGATCTTCCTCTCTTGTGTGAACATTCATTATCCATGTGTTCTAGGATCTCCCTATCTTGAGTGACCACTCATCCATGTATTCTAGGATCTTTGTCTCTTAAGTGAACAACAATTATTCAGGTGTCACAAAGACTTCTCTATAGTGAAATATCATCCATGTCCTACAGTCTCTCCTCAGTCTTCCCTCTCTAACCCTGTGGGTTTCAATCAAAAGCATGTTTTGTGTTGCTAAATGGTTGTTTTCTAAAGGTTCTTCTTCGTATGCTCTCTGACACTCTACTTGAATATGTTCAAAGAAAGCAGTGGTCAGATGAGGCTATTTGTATCTCCATAGAATTTTACAGGCATGATACTGGTGACCCCCACGTGTGCTATCTCTGTTGCCTATATGTTGGGTATCTTTGAAACAGATGTTCAGCATTCATTATATCAGTGCCACAGTTACACTCTTCGGTAGTTCCTATCTTCAGCTTGCTGAATAGATAGTATCCCACTACTCTTGGGTCATCCAGGTCTACATTATTTTGGCTCTTCAGCGATGCAATTACTGACAGTGCATCTGTGAACAAAGCAACTTATCTCTCAGTGATTTTTAAGGGTTCATCCCATCCATGTACTACAACGTCAGTTATTGTGCGAGAACTACTTTTCAAACTAGCATTTCATGAGAAGATTTGTCCGTTATAAATGCCATTTGATTGCTTATATTTTCCTGTTAGATTCTTTGTACTTCCTTTGACAGCAGGTTCCTCTGCATCTCTTGCCAACCTGTCAATGTATTTCCTCTTGTCTCTTCGGATTCTTCTTAGTACTTTCATATTTACCTTGTTTTTCCAAACAGCAATTCATTCACTCGATCACTCTAAGATGACATTTTTGTTTAGTTGAATTTTTTTCTTCTTGATTTTGCTGTGTTATTGTAGAACAGCAACAAAGTGTCTCCTCTATGCTCGGTTGGCAGCCATCCATTATGTGGTGCCCCATCTCTAGTTCATGCTTTGCATTTGCTTCCACAGTTCTCCACCAGTTAGCTTTTGGCTGGCTTCTCTTTTGCTTTCCGTCTGGAGTCTATAGCACAGCAGTTCTGGTAATGGTGTCAGTGTATCTTCTGAGCACCAAATTCCAGAGTCTTCCCGCTATGATGGTGTGCATGTCTTCTTGGTGGCTCTCAGTTAGCAGTTAGTGATGGTGTTCAGCCAGAAAATTTGAAGAATTTTCCTTAGGCAGGTTATCGTATGGTTCTTACTTCGTTACGTCCATAAATATCATTTCAGAAGCCTTTGCTCTGAAACTTCAGATTTTGCTTGTGTTTAATTCTGCTTTTTGTTATTGTGGTCTTTCTTCTTCATACTTTGTATAGTAATGAACTCTGACTCAGTATACAAATGCCTTATATTCACTCTCAGGAGTATAGCCAGCAGGTGGGCTTGAACATCAATTTAACACATTAACTACCGCAAGCCTCTGTCAGCGGCTCACAAAATAAACACATTTGGACCGCAAGCCGCTCAGAGCGCCAATCTAATTTTAGTAATACAATGAATGAAAAATGTACTGAAACACTTTCTGATCTGGTTCAAGATTTTAAGTTGCCACTGGAAAACAAATTCCCAAAGCATGGTTGTTGTAGAACACCGGAAAATTGATATTATGTTCATATTTTTTCAGCATTTTGGGTTAGTTACCAAATCGTGCAAAACTGTTTACCGTGGCAACTAGTGATAGGACTACAAAAAATGCGTGTACATCTCGTCTAATGGCTAAATAGGATTGAAACGTGTTTCAACAATTGACTGATAGATCTAGCGACGAGGACAAGAGTGAAAACGATGTGCACATTGATTGAAATTGTGATTTTGATAGAGATGGGGCGCAAGCAGTTATAATTGTGAAAATATTGCAAGTCCTCGGCTATCGGAGGGCCGTTAAATAGCAACAACCTCTATTAGAGTTACAAATGGTGCAGGAAATAACTAGTACATTCATTTATCTTTAAAATGACGTGTAATTCATAAAAATCTGTAAACAATTACAAAAACTACAGCTTAATTTGTGCAAATACCTACAGGATGAAAATGGGAAAGAAAACTTCCTCAGCTGGACACAAATATAACCTATGAGGAGTCCAAGAGTTTTATCAAGCGCAGATACAGGCACAAGTGGGAAGAAGAGCATCCAGGCCACACAAAAAATGATCCGTATTACCAGCTCAGCAGAAGTGAACAAGTGGTAATCTTCAGACTTCGCACTGGTCATAACAGATTGAGATACCATCTATTCAACAAATTAAAGATAGGAACTACGGATGAGTGTGACTGTGGCACTGGTAAAATGACTGCCGAGCACCTGCTTCAAAGGTGCCCAACATATGAGGAGCGGAGAAGACGCATATGGCCATCACCAGTACCATTCCTGGAGAAGATCTACGGAGATATCAACAGCCTCAGGCTGACCACCGCTTTCTTTGAACTTATTCAAGTTGACATCTGAGGGTGAACGAAGAAGAAGAAGAAGAAAATGGGAAAAAAAGTTAATTCGGCCACAGTGTGTTTTTCAATTCAGGCAAAGACATCAACATCAGAATGAATAAAGCAAGAACAGCCTTTTTTTAGCCTAAACATCAATACAGCACAAGCACAAAATTAAAATTATATCAGAGCTGTGTGCTCTCTGTGCTTCTCTATGGTGCGGAATGCTGGAGAGTTACAGAGAAGGAAATGTCGAAATTGTCCTCTTTTCACACAACATGCCTGAGAAAAATTCACTGCATCTTTTGGCCAAATACCATCACCAACCAAGATCTGCATACTCGGAGCAAGCAAGAGGGCATGCATACCATCATAGCTGGCAGACGCTGGAGCTGGGTTGGCCATGTCCTCAGAAGAGACCCCGATGCCATCACAAGAACAGCTATGCTTTGGACCCCTGAAGGAAAACGAAAGAGAGGCTGACCAAAAACAACCTGGCGGAGGACTGTGGAAGCTGAGATGCAAAGAATGGACCAGAGTTGGGGCACTGTACGAAGGATGGCCACCAATCGAGCAAAGTGGAATCAATTTGTTGTTGCCCTACAGGACGCCACTAGGCGTGATGGCCACTGACTGCTTTGATGGTCGGTGGTTAAGAATCTAAGAAGAAGACAAATGTCTGGCACTCTAAATGCGTGTCCATCTTCAGTATGTAAATGTATAAACATGTCACTAATCTTACGGTCAATAATAAAACGTAAATCTCAAACAGAGTATGTCACACTGTACAAGTATTTGGTGCTGATAAAACTTTCAGGTACAGCTACTGACATGGAGTACACAACACACTAACTGCTGACACATCAAACGAATATAAATCTAACCTGGTTGATGATAAGGATCTTCATATGCATCCAGCCAATAGAATTTGAGAACCTGCTCTCCTGCACTGTTGCTGACCAATGGAAGTTTAGAGGAGTCTACTTGAACATCGACATGACTTTCTGACGCAGCTGTGCTTCCAGCAACATTCTCCCAGCCAAGGTTCAACGTGTCTTCACTAAACGTACAAGAACAATGCAAATTTATCAACATTCAAACATATACTTACACATGCACATACACTCCTAGGGCCTGCAGGGGTTAAAAACAAAAGTATATATGCATCCATGGCACTGGGAAATATATGGAGTACATAAGAAATCAAGTCCAACACAAAAATCTGAATCTTCAGTTCAAATTCTCAAGTCAGTCCTATTGTATGGCTGTGAAACATGGAGAACAACAGAATAGAAGGATTGAAGTGGTATGACAAGATCAATAACTAATGACAAGAACTAGACAAGTGCCAGTAGAACAAGTATGAGAAGAACCAGACAAGTGCCAGTAGAACAAGAGCTGAGAAGAAGACGCTGGAGATGGATAGGACACACACTGAGGAAACCTGTTGATAGCATTACAAGGTAGTCCTTGTTCTGGAATCCACAGGGTAAGACAGAGGACAACCAAAGAACACATGGAGAAGACAACTGGTGACAGACATGAAGAAATGGAAAGACCTTGAGCTGATGGCACAGGACAGAAAGACTTGTCATAAGCCTGTTAAAGGCCTATGTTCCTTGGGAAACTGAAAAGTGATGGTGGCAGGTGAAGTGATAACAAAAACATTGTCATTTCATTATTCACATTATCAATTATGATCAACTACAGAAGACAACAGCAGTAATGAGGGATATCAAAACACAATTCACTAATTAAACATTTACTTGCAAATGAGAACCAGCTTAGGGAAATTTAAGCTTTTTCTGAACATTCGATTGTGGAAACATCAGACAAAAAATATAATTTCTACCCAATGCTGCGAGATACATAATTAATCACAAGAGATGCGAAATACTTAATTAATCATAATGAACGATGTGAAATATCCAATTAATCATAATGAACGATGTGAAATATCCAATTAATCATAATGAACGATGTGAAATATCCAATTAATCATAATGAACGATCTGAAATAACCAAATTATTATTCTTCTTCTTCATTCGTCCTGAAAAGAACATTGGTTGTGTTGTGTCACCGTTTACAGCGAAGCTGCGATATTTGCGCCTTTCAGCCCGACGTATCAGACTTCCGCGGGGCATTTTTTGGGTTTGCCTTCCCTCTTCGATCCCTACTCTCTCGGCCAGGCTGCAGTGATGCTGCCTGTTTCCTGGACTGCCACTTGGAGGTGGAATAGGGTCTTGGTCAGCTGTGGTTCGCTGACCCTGACGCAAGCAGTCAAGCTATGAATTGCTGACTGCATTCATCACTTTTGCTGCGTCTTCGGTCCCCCAAATTATTCACAACTAATGACTTGGGATACCCAATTAACAGCTTAGAAGTGAAGTACCTAATTAATCATAATGAACGATGTGAAATACCAAACTATTCGCAACAAATGACGTGGGGTACCTAATTAACGGCTTAGCAGTGAAATACCTAATTATTCATAATGAACGATGTGAAAAACCAAATTATTCACAACAAATGACGTGGGATACCTCATTTACGGCTCAGAAGTGAAATACCTAATTAATCATAATGAACAATGTGAAAAACCAAATTATTCACAACAAATGATGTGAGATACCTAATTAACCGCTCAGAAGTTAAATACCTAATAAAATCATAATGAACGATGTGACATACCAAACTATTCACAACAAATGATGTGAGATACCAAACTATTCACAACAAATGATGTGAGATACCTAATTAACGGTTTAGAAATCTTGTTTCCTGTCCTTGAATGATTATCAACAGCAGCTTTCAGATTCTGCTTTTTTGTGGGCGGGTCCTCAACATCATCATCAAAGTTAATGTCTGACAAATCAACTGGGTCATCTGAAGACAAAATAAAGACATTTTTTTTCCTTTTATTTTTCAAACCAAGAAATTGAACCAGAACAATTTTAACACATCTATCACCATATGGGGAATTGTGGTGTTTGCCTTTTTCCAGGATGCACACCAAATATGTACTTCAGGGTCATGTTAGAGTTCCAACCCTGGAATTCAAGTAAGAGTGACGTCCATTCTGAGATTTAACCCTGGAATTCACGGAAGAGAGGTGTGCATTCAGAGATCTCACCTTGGAATTCATACAAAAGCTTCACACATTCAGAGATCTAACCCTGGAATTCATGCAAGAACGGTATGTATTCAGATATTCAATTGTGGAATTTGCACAAAAGCAGCGAGCATTCCTCTGCATTTATTGCCTGAGATAAAAGGCCATATCTGCAGTGAAAGTTGATCAATGAACCTTCGGCACTTTCTGTCTTGAACTAAGTATCCCATTCAATCCTTGATGGGTTATAATTAGGATATTCTTCTTCTTCTTCCGTCCTTAGCCAACAACCAGCAAAGCAGTCAGTGGCCATTACGCCTAGTGGCGTCTTAAGGGCAACAGCGAATAGATTTTCTTTGCCGTTGTTCCCATCACGCCTAATGGCGTCTTTAGGGCAACGACAAATCAATCCGTTTGTCGTTGTTTCCGTAATCAAAGTGACTGGCAAACGGGTGATCAGCCCGTTGGGAATTAGGATATATAACGTAGTAAATTCAAGGTAATAAAATAAAAAATTGATAGTTAACTAAACGGTGATTAAAGTAGTTTTTCTTCACACCTATCTAACTAATTTATATGAAACAAACATAAAGAGAACTGAACGCCATTTTATTACATACATTGCTTAGTTACATCAACATTACAGCTCAGTGTGAGACCCGATCTTTTCAACATAAGGAATCAATCTTTGTCTGACTATTGTAATGTGTCTATCTATTGTAATGTGTCTGTCTATTGGCCATTTTAGATGTTATTCTATTTTTGTTTCTGGGAGAAAAAAATTAAAGTTAGTCAAATGTCAGCCATTTCTCCTTGTTTTGACATGATGTACATCCAACATATAGAAGTGAGAATATTTAAAATGTCAGGTCTGATATCACTACTGTCCTCTGTGAGTGCAGCCTTTGCCTCTAATATAACTTTCAAGAATCTGCTGTCTTGAGATACCTTAGATTTTTCTAGCTCTCTACTCAACTCAATGTCCTTGTAGATCACATGAAAGCTGAAGGATTCTCCGGAGCCATATTCCAAATTCCCTTCAGTAGATACATGTTTTTGCTGTATTATTTTCTTCCTTAATTTAAAAGAAGTATTATAAAAGCCATGGTAATACAGGCAAGTCCATGAACAAAAAATGTAGGGGTCTACTGAGCACTTGCATTGCATCCCCTAACAGAATGGTGACACAACAATTTGTGGTTTGATTTCATATCCCTTATTTCCTGCATACCATGATCGGTTATCTAATCTAGAAACTGGAATTTGGATTGGAAACTAATCAAAACGAATGAGAACACTGATCTTCAATGGACATGCAACGAGGAGAATAGTACTCTAAAACACTGACAACTTATGTACACCGTGAGGTAAAGAAATCCATGACCTTTAAATATTTTTAAAAACTCTGCCGAAAATGACCCGATTATTATGAAATTTGGTGACAATTATGATAATTTCCCTTTTTGAATTTCGAGAAACAAATTTTACGCCTTGCAGGTGGCGCTGCATACAACTGTAATTCGTCTGCTGCAAAATGGCATTCTCTGAAGAAGAAAGAACGGCAATCAAATTTCTTCGACAAAACAAAAATTATGGTGCGAAACGACTTCTTAAGGAGTTTCCAAACAAAGGATGGACTTCAGGCGGACTGACATATCTTTTGCAAAAGATAGACCAAACCGGCACTGTTGAACGTTGTAAAGGCACTGGCCGAAAACACATTGTGCTCACCGATGACAACATCAATGCTGTTAAGGAGCTTGTGCAAAGTCAAGAAGGACGTCCGCAAACACATCTTTAACAACGTCAAATTGCTCGTCAGATAGGCGCTTCTCAAAGATCCGTGGGCAGAATCATCAAGCGACAGAGTTGACTGAACGCAACAAAGAGTCATGGCTTTCCCAGTGCCAACATCTTTTGCGTCGCTTCCCAGAGCATAAAGTGAGTTTCATATTTTTCTCGGATGAAAAACTTTTTACTGTTGCTCAGCCTACCAGTAGTCAGAACGATTGGGTGTATGCACTGTTGTCACCAGAAAAAGAAACGTATCTGCTAATCGGTTGCTGCGAGCAAAACCAACGTTCAGCAAATCAGTAATGGTTTCTGTTGGTGTCTCATCACAGGGCCGCACTGGAATTCATTTTGTTCAACCATGGTATCAAGATAGATGGCGTTTACTACCTCAACGAACTGTTGATGAAGTGCCTTCCTCCTGACATGAGGGAAATGTCAGAATTCTTCATCTTCCAGCAAGACGGCGCTCCTGCTCATCGTGCTAGGGATACAGTTGCGCTGCTCACTCAGGAGACACCTGAATTCATCGAACCAAATTATTTGCCACCAAATAGTCCAGATATTAACTCTGTGGACTATGGGATTTGGGGCATTTTGCAAGAGAATGTCTACCGAAAGAAAATTAGCAATGTGGATGAGCTAAGAGAGCGGATAAAGCAGGCACGGGGCGAGCTAGAACAGCGCACAATTGACGCGTCAGTGAGAAAGTGGCGCACCCGACTTCGCGCATGTGTTGCAGCTGGCGGAGGACATTTTGAGCACCAACTGAAATAGGCAAAATGTAGGTACACATTTTCTCACCATTTGTACCAAATTTCATAATAATCGGGTCATTTTTGGCCGAGTTTTAAAAATATTTAAAGGGTCATGGGTTTCTTAGCCTCACGGTGTAGAGCAGAAGCAGTAGAGAAAGAAAGAGCTTTATTTTCAAAGGGTTGAGAATTGGGCACGCAGGCCCGTCTGACATTCTGCCCTTCCTTTCGCTCCCCTTTCATACTGAATTCATTTATTCCCATATGCATTTTACATATCAATGTCAAGGAATTCAACGTTGTAAAGTAAAATAATAATATAGCACACTCATATTAGCATTAACCTTATAAGCATGACATAAAATATGTTGAAAAGTACAAACATCGTCATTAGAACCTACAGTTGGTATTATAAGAAAATATATAATCCGATCAGGGGGGCATGTAATCAGAACTCATAAAGTATTCGAAAAGTCTACAATTGTATGAATAGGGACTGAGGTTGTGTTACACCCCCCTAAAGATAATAGGAAAATCCGGGAGGTCATTACTGTTGTACCTCCGTCAAGCACGTGAAAGTCAATCATGGCTGTCACTGAAACTGATACAAAGGATTGGTGTATGGTACGGTAAGGGTGTCTTATTGATTATCTGCTAACGTTGCTGCTGTGTTGTGGATCTGGTAATGTCTACATTTGATACATACATATACGCCACACAGGCAAACACTGTAGAAGTCTACTGGTAAGCGATGCACAAGTTCTCGATACAGATAGACCACGCCCACTCCGGGGCTATTTCTAAATACGTGTTAAGTTCCCTGTCACACTTGTAATATTAAGTGCGTGTGTTGGTTTAGTCGTTTACACCACAGGTACGTACACAAGAGTCATGGATGGTTGTAAACGACTGATGACATTTCATATGGGTTTATTCACGTCACAACACATTGATGAAATACACATAGAATACCGTTCACAGCACAACACAAGATATAAAGTACCACATAATAACTGCGCACTCGGCAGCTACAATGATATCATGATTCATGGCCTAAAGTACTCTTATTAAACTCAGCGCTATAAAGAATCCTCAATAACAATCCTCTCACAGGAGCTAATGATTCATGGCCTAAAGTACTCTTATTAAACTCAGCGCTATAAAGAATCCTCAATAACAATCCTCTCACAGGAGCTAATGATTCATGGCCTAAAGTACTCTTATTAATCAAGACTCCTCACACAGGAGATAATGGCCTTTAAAGACTGCACACTGCAGTTATAAACATTTCCACAATAATCAAAACTGCAGGTTGGATTCGACGCTGTACCCACAGCGTAAAATCCGTCGTTCTTTTAAATTCAGCACTGTACAGGCATTTCACACTTCCCAAAAACACTGTCTTCATACCCTGTCAAAACGCCCGGAACACTCTCCCTAGATAACACACTCGTCCCGCTCAAAAGCAGACACGAGACTTCCTCACGGTCAACACACCTCAGTCAATCAATCATCTGCTCCTAGCCGCGAGCTATTCTCACTCCGCTCAAACATTACAGAATAAATATATCAGCGGTTTTCACGCTGTCTGTAATCTGTCTCTCGAAACTATCACGAGATACTCTCTAAATAATTCGATAGCTAACAAGCAACTAAGTGCTATAACTCAAAATCTATTTCAACTACTGACATACTCCAGTTTACTTCCCCTTACACTAAAACTGTTCGTTACATCTTACCTCACCCCCAGAGAAAAAAATTGATTCTATCAATTTTTTGACAAATACATTCCCCAAAACCAAAAAAGATTAAGAGGACAATGAAACTCTAACATATGCGTATAAGAATTACTTTAAGTTAAGTTGAGATAAGACATCTACAAAATATAAGCATTAAGTGAAATGTAAAAATGAAGTATCCAATGTAATCAACTAAGCATACCAAAAATAATGTATTACAAAACCAAGTTAAGTGAATACAGCACAACTAAATAGGAAACAACCGATAGTACAAGAAAAGACAAGATCAAGCAAACGAAAAAAATGATCCGTAATAAAGGTAAGTATGAAATCAGAATATGAGGAAAAAAACAATAATATTACATTCAAACAATTTGTTATATGTAAAATAATTACAAATATCACAAGTAGTTACACTATATTAAGTTATACCATTAAAGTAACAATACATAGAATGAAAGTTTAAGAAGCGAAAGAAGAAGTATACAAGAAAAATGAAGTGAAACGTAAATAAAGCACGAAATGTAAACAAAATATGAAACCATACTGAAAAGACAATAGAAAAGAAGGAATGGAATGAAGGATAATCAACAGAGACAGATAGAAAGCAAAAGGTATGAATATAGAGATCGTTGATAAAAATGTATACAAAGAAGTATTTAGATCAACAACGTATTTCAAAATACATACAAACACGATCGAAAAGCACAAAAGAAAATAACAAAGTATTCCTATACTAATACTACAAAAAATAGTTTATAACTAAACAAAACATAATCAGTAATTTAAACAAGTTATACAAGTTATACATAATCAACAATAAATTATCGACACCACACAAAAAAAGTGATAGCATTGCTACAAGACCAACGCATAATCAAGCGCTAATACAACATAACATCCAAAAACAAACAAAAAACTTTCTTTAAAGAACTAACATTACTCTACATATCAGACATAGCACATAGTCAAACGCTAGGCATATACAAAACCAAAAATAAAAAATTACAATGTCTGGGAAAATAAAAATATTTTCCAAAAAATACAGTACAAAAATATTTCGTAATGCTAAGTTACATAAAAATAGTATTTTAATTTAATTAATTCAAATCTATAATTAACAAATTAACAAAAAACTAGCTTTAGCAAAATGAGAGACATATAACAATTCCTGCATCTAAGCAAATACTAAACAACACGTGTAAGTTTTTTTTTTAAAAATACGTCACAGAGAAACACATAGAAAAACACACTATTACCAACATACAAGTTTGCAAATACATGAAAACAACGTAATGTATGTTAAGCAAGTGTTTAAATCAGATCTCTAGATTTCTCAATCAAATAACAATATCAGCAAACGCTGTTAATTTTCTCTATACAGTTCAATTTAAACTTTAAATATTTCCGGCTGACAATCACGTTCAGCTTAGCTACAGTGTTATTCAGTTAATAATTTATATCTATCTCCACCTGATATATTAAAAGTAATTATTGTAACATTACAACTAATGAGTATGTGCATAGGGCTGGCAAACTCATCATATACAAAACTATTCTACCCAACACATCTGTAAAACAAATACCCAAAAAAAACTTCAAGTTCTACACCAGAGTATAAAAAATAGGCATAAGTTTGTAACCAGTAAGGTTAAATATAAATCTGCTCATTGCATTCATGAATAGTAAACAACACGTCACTACCATCTAACATACTACATATTATCCAAAACACAATAGTATAAAAATAGCATCGAAATGAACTAATTTATAATCAAAACAGTCATACATATCAAGAAAAACAATAGACATCAAATGATGCGTAAAGATGATGATCATAATATAACAACCTATAATGATCTATGCAATAGAATACATTAACATCTTCTGTCCTAATAAACAAACAAAACAACAATCAAACGCAAACAAAAATCTCCATAGGTCTTGCCGACATCTCATAAACACTAGGGGTAAAACGTCGAATCATGGTTAGCACGCTGATATGTTCTGCTTGAGAAAACACTCGCTCGGGCACAATATTGACATATTTTCTTGCCGCTACCGTAAACAGCCGTTAACGTAAACAGGAGCGCTGACCCATATCAAGAAGTCGCCTCTGTTCAAAAAATACAAATGAAAATTCCATTTTAATGAATGGTGAAATTTACTACGAACAACGGAGAGGTTAAACAAACAATTACCCCGCACTGTGGTTCGTGTGGTAATCTGGTCACCCCACGATGTCATCGACTCTTCGTTTAAGTTCACAACAATGTGCTGCTCTTTCAAAATCAGAAACATAACAAGCAGTAGTATTTGTGACATCATTATCATTGCTACTTTGCTTAATAACAATGCTTCTAGGCTCATGTCGAGCAAAATTAGCATAATTGCACTTATTCGTCGTTCGATCAAAATATTTATCATCATTTCCTCTTTGTTTGAGACTATTATTATGTCTATAATCCCAGTTAGGCTTGTTATGATTAACGTTTCTACTCCGCACAAAAAATCTGTCAGAAAAAATTATTGCACGATTGAAAACTCTTCTTGTATTTGTCTGTACCATTATTTTCAAAATTCTGAGAATTAAACTGTTGAGATACATTAACTTGTCTCTTATCTCTCTGAGAAGGAAAATTATTATCATATGAATTTCCTTGGTACTTTCTAATCTTAGAAACATCTCTCCTACAAAAACTCTTTCCATTCTTTTCTTTGACAATATGCTTGTTTACAGTATCATCTGCAGATCTATAAGTATCTTTATCGTTACGCCTATAATGGGTTTCATCCTTGGAACCACTACTTATAACTTTATCCCTTGCTATCATCTTCTGAGAACTTCCAAAATCAGTTACTCGTTTAATCTTTAGGCTTTTAGCTTGAAATCTCTCAGGACTGACTGTTACCTTATCATTCTCTCTATTACACTTCCGCCAAGATTCGTTGCTATTGGAAGCAGAATCAAAAGATCTTCGAAAGTTATATTTTTCCCCGAAAAGATATTTGTTCATTACATTTAACCTTTCTATCCGCACAGATTGTATAGGGCTGGATCTTTTTAACCTGTTGGCAAACAACTTTCTGTCTAGTATTGTCAACATTGACAGTAGACCATATTCCGCTGTTTAAAATAACATCGAGTAGACCCTCTACCCTTTTTGTACTTTCTGCAATTTCAACATTTTTTTGTGAAATTTCTTCACTTAATTTCCTATTTAATTTGTCAAATGTCAAAACTTTACTTCTCTCCTCTGTTAACAATCTCTCAATCTTAATCATCTCTCTCTCTCTCAGTCGTTAACTCTTCTAATTTGTCTTTCTCATCCTTTTCTTCATTTACACTTAGTTGTCGTGTTTCATTCTCACTATCCTCATCATTCATTAGTTCTTCAACTTCATTTGGAAATACAGTATAATTCTCTTCTTCAATACCAGAATTATACTTTATTCAACAAATCAAGAAGTGTGTTTGTATACGACCTATCACGGTCAGTTGTCTCAGCTTCCAATTTACTACACCTCTCTTTGTTTTCCTGAAGTTGTTGCTTGAGATCACTTACTTCACCATCTCTATAATGCACTTGATCTTCCAAATCTTTGATTTTGCCCAATGCAGCATCTAACGCCGCTTGCACTTTAGTAAGTTCCGTGTTTGACTTATCTAGATCATGTGTTAGTCTCGACACTGTTTCTCTTAATTCCTTCTTTTCGGCAATATCCTGTAGAAAATTGGCTCTTTCCTGTAGAGCATTTTGTTTGTTGATTTTTAATTGATTCTCATTTCCTAATTCCTTTTTCTGCTCATCAGGATTACCGTTGTGGATTATTTTGAATATCCTTTGAACTACATGTCCGTGCTCAAGCTCAATATACTGTTTCAAAAACACACGAAGGTGCTGTAACAAATCAATCAAATCCTTAGCCATTATTGAATTACAAAGAAGCTTAAAGTTATGTTCAGCAAATAACTTTAGGGATACTGACACATTAACCAACAAATCGTCCATGATCCATACTCCAAGTCTTGGACCTCTCAATCCCTTTTCATCTCTACCTATTAACAATGCACTTTCCAACATAGGCCTTATATCTGCAGGATTATTATCAAAATCCATGGTGATTTAATCACTCAGTTAACTATATATCTATATCAATATAATTATTAATGTCGCAAGTTTATGTTTCAAGAAGTTCTGACAATTACCCTTCCATTTCACACAGTTCAGTATGTATACCAAAAATATTATTCATAACTTTGTATCATCAATTCCTCTTCCATCTGAGGGAAGTCAACATATATCATACAACCATCAACACTTAGCATCAATACTAAATCCTAATAATATGTCTATATAGAATTAGACAACAAAAACAACAGATTTCAACAGTATAGGAGATGCAAAGCACAGGAAGGCTCGTTGACATAGTTAAGGTGACACAGTTCACATCGAGACAACAGAAAGGCATTGGAACTTGACACCTCGATTCCGCTCAGGTCCTCGATTCAGCACGCTACGTGCTAACACACCGCACAGGAAAGCAGGAAATGGGTCACCGTCTGTCAATTTCGTTGAAAGGAGGTACACCGCTCGTTCATACTGCCAGATGATTACTTGTACTGGTATACAGACGCCACTGTATATCATGACATCTCATAATCTTGAGTAATAAATTTCTTGACTTGCGAGTTGCGACTTGCGACTTGAGTTAACAGTTCCCAGTTTAACTGATACTGAATAAGTTTTTCTTGGGCCTGGATACAGCTCTCAAATGTGATGTCTGTCTTTCATATACTATCGCCACTCAGGCTACACGCTAACACTTGTGAATTAATATCACGCGAATTTCGCGGGTGTCTGATCCTATAAAACTAGCACACCACTGTTACACCCCCCTAAAGATAATAGGAAAATCCGGGAGGTCATTACTGTTGTACCTCCGTCAAGCACGTGAAAGTCAATCATGGCTGTCACTGAAACTGATACAAAGGATTGGTGTATGGTACGGTAAGGGTGTCTTATTGATTATCTGCTAACGTTGCTGCTGTGTTGTGGATCTGGTAATGTCTACATTTGATACATACATATACGCCACACAGGCAAACACTGTAGAAGTCTACTGGTAAGCGATGCACAAGTTCTCGATACAGATAGACCACGCCCACTCCGGGGCTATTTCTAAATACGTGTTAAGTTCCCTGTCACACTTGTAATATTAAGTGCGTGTGTTGGTTTAGTCGTTTACACCACAGGTACGTACACAAGAGTCATGGATGGTTGTAAACGACTGATGACATTTCATATGGGTTTATTCACGTCACAACACATTGATGAAATACACATAGAATACCGTTCACAGCACAACAACACAAGATATAAAGTACCACATAATAACTGCGCACTCGGCAGCTACAATGATATCATGATTCATGGCCTAAAGTACTCTTATTAAACTCAGCGCTATAAAGAATCCTCAATAACAATCCTCTCACAGGAGCTAATGATTCATGGCCTAAAGTACTCTTATTAAACTCAGCGCTATAAAGAATCCTCAATAACAATCCTCTCACAGGAGCTAATGATTCATGGCCTAAAGTACTCTTATTAATCAAGACTCCTCACACAGGAGATAATGGCCTTTAAAGACTGCACACTGCAGTTATAAACATTTCCACAATAATCAAAACTGCAGGTTTATACTACGCTGTACCCACAGCGAAAAATCCGTCGACATTTTAAATTCAGCACTGTACAGGCATTTCACACTTCCCAAAAACACTGTCTTCCTACCCGGTCAAAACGCCCGGAACACTCTCCCTAGATAACACACTCGTCCCGCTCAAAAGCAGACACGAGACTTCCTCACGGTCAACACAACTCAGTCAATCAATCATCTGCTCCTAGCCGCGAGCTATTCTCACTCCGCTCAAACATTACAGAATAAATATATCAGCGGTTTTCACGCTGTCTGTAATCTGTCTCTCGAAACTATCACGAGATACTCTCTAAATAATTCGATAGCTAACAAGCAACTAAGTGCTATAACTCAAAATCTATTTCAACTACTGACATACTCCAGTTTACTTCCCCTTACACTAAAACTGTTCGTTACAGGTTGTTTTTAGGTTATGCAGAAGACAATTCCAAAGATGAGCAGCAGAGTACGCCAAGCTTTTCTTGAATAAGTCAAGCATAGGCTTGGGCACTTGCAATTTATTAAAGCGTTGACTGCGTCTGTCATTGTATTTGAACATTGGCCACAGATATGCTGGAGCATTATGTGACAGGATTTTGTGAACAAATTTAGCTTTGTTAAACAGAAGGCGCTTTCTTAAGGGCAGTATTTAGAGATTTTTATATAGAAATGAGTCAGGCAGTTGTCAGAGACTAGACGCACTGTATGCTTTTGTAGTGAACGGAGTCTCTTTGTGTTGGACATTGAGCAACCATCCCAGATTGTGGAGCAATAGGCAAGGTTTGCTTGTATGTGAGATATATAGAACAATTTTCGTACATCTCCATCCAGGAAATGTTTGATTTTTAGCTAACTGGTAAACTTTCTGTGCCATTTGCTTGGTCAGTGCATGTACCTGAGTTCCAATTTAGATGCTGGTCAATGACTATACCTCGAGTGTTATGTTTATTAACGTTTTCAATTAGTGAGGTACCAATGTAGATCTGAAGTGTTGTTTTCTCTGAATTTTGTAATTTTTGTCTAGTTGATATTAACATGCATTTTGTTTTAATGATATTTATTAGCATGCGATTTCCGTTGCTCCACTTAATCAGATTATCTGTAACAATAGTTCGAGTGTGTTACAATTTTTATCACTCTTGTAAACGGTACAGTCGTCTGCAAACAGGTCACATGAGTGCTTGATGTGTAGTGGAAGGTCTTGTATATGGCAAAAAGAGGACCAAGTATAGAGCCCTGAGGAATGCCAGTATTTATTACGGCTGGGTAATTGTAAGAAACTACATGTTTTCTGTCTGACAAGAATGATTTAATTATTGTCACCAGTTGAAAGTTTACTTTTGACGTTTCTAATTTTCTAATTAAAATAGCGTGATCTATCATATCAAATGCTTTTTTAAAGTCTACAAAGACTGCCCCACACGTTATCGTTAATATTTAAGTGCCAGTTGTCTATCATCTTAGTTAGAGCAGTGTGACATGAATGTTTAGGTCTAAACCCCGACTGACTATCATTAGCAAGTCGTCGTTAACCAGGTGTTGTAGTGTTATCTTATGTATGTGTTTTTCCAGTGGTTTGGATAGCAATGATATTAGAGAGATTGGCCTATAGTTACCCAAGTTACAATTATCAGAGGAACCAGGTTTGAAAAGAGGATATACCTTGGCGACTTTAAAGTGTGACGGAAAGTAACTCTTTGCGATACATAGATTATATATGTATGTTAGTGAATCATTAATAACTGGCACAGCATAGCGCAGTATTTGATTACTGATTCCGTCAAGTCCTGATTAGTTATTCTCTTTAAGGCCTAGAATACACTTCATTAACTGTCATAAACGGAATGTCGGATGGGATTGTGCATTTGTTCTCAGAGAATGCTGAATATCGCAAACGCATCAACACCAGGTTATAACACATGGCCAGAGGATATACCTTTATTAAGAGTAAAAAGGCGTCTTAAAGTCTAGAGATCCATTGCTTTATTGCATCCTATTTGATGGACCTGACGGAAACCGCCCCAGTGTCAAATTTCATTGTATCGGCCAGCACGTGTATGCCTTCTCGGAGTAACCAGTATTTACCACGTGGGGAAGCTTTCTCACGCGAGACGAAGTTCAAGATTGCTTCACACAAGCTCATAGGTCAGGGAGAGAATTTACGTGATTACGTCGGAACACCCACCCCTCACAATTCAGTGACATGAGCAACGGTGATAACTCGTCGAACTATCTAGAACACATGAGAAGAGATTCATAAAAGCTAGAAGCTTAGAAGCAAACGCCACTTACACACACAACTTGTGGGCCGAGTCCATCTACATAGCGGAGAATTCTACATTACAAGCACTTTGGTATTAACCAAGCGGTGTTGTATGATTTCACTCTGTGCAGGTTCGTATAGACTTCGCAAAATATGTAGAATATTTATTGGTGTACATGTATTTTATTCTTGATATGATCTACACATGTGCTATGTGAATGATTGTTGCTTGTACAAAAACTAGCCCCACAGCCAATAGAAGATAACATCTATCATATTAATTGCTTTATCTATTACAAAGATAAAAGCAGTCCCATGGCAGAAATTGTCATAGGGAAATGAAGTGTTAGAAGCTTCATCATGAAAAATCCCGCTTTTACGAGGTTAGGTGACCAGTTCCCTTCCTCGTTGCCTTTTCCTTCCCTACCTCAAGAGCACTGCTAAGTGCCCATTTATAGGTGGTACATTGGAGTGTGCCTCAGCCAGGTTTCAGTCCCAAAACTATATAGTTGTGCTACAGAGGAATGCGCCCTGATCGCTTGGACAGTCTGCCATCATCAACACGAGCTCTCCATCAGACTACCCCTTATCCTCACACCATCATTGATCCTATAATTAAAATATATTCATTTTAGTTCTTGTTTCTTACATGTACTGTCTCTTACATCCATATATATATATATATATATATATATATATATATATATATATATATATATATATATATATATATATATATATATATATATATGTGTGTCATTTCCTCAGTATGAGAGGATGGGGGCTTACTTATAATTATAAATATTCAGTAAGAATACTGTTTGTTTTGAACTAAGTTTTTAAATTATGTTTTCTTTTCTCTACGTATTAAATATTATACCATGTCTCTTTGTGCCCTGTATGTGTTAAAGTCCTTATTTTTGTGAGCTCAATCTCGCTGCCTCATGGCTCCTAGCACTGCTTGTGTGATCCAAGGAGATTTGATCTGTCGTTTCACACGAACTTCTTGAGTTGGTTATCAAATACATAATAAAAGATATGTGTCCAATGAGCAATGGCGTCATCGGGATCAGAAAGCTGGTAAACACTGGCTAGAGGTGCAGCTCGCAAATCAAGTAAAAATTGTTCATGGTTGAAATTTTTGAAACTTTTAACTTTAATACAGTAGACATTCAAAAATCCGGCAACCTCCGGACCTGAGGAGTGCCGGATTTTTGAAAATGCCAGATTTTTTATGGTTAAATATTCTGTATATATTTAACAGAAAATGACTACCTGTACACTTTATCTGCAATCGACAATGCACGATGTTTACGTTTTACACCACTTCTTTTATTTGCTGAATCCATAATGGGGCTATACAGCAGCAAATAAATGATAAAATGAGAAGGAATGAGCAGGAATGCCTGTTAACACGTGCAAGCAAGACCCAACAGCTGCATCAAAACATAAACTGCTCCAGAAAACAGTGGCGCGCCAACGCGGTAAATTTAAAAATGCGCTCCGAAATCCATGCCGGAAATCTGAAGGAACCGGATTATCGATGGCCGGATTTTTTAATGTCAACTGTACTTATATGTTTATTTCTGGGAGCTTTATATTTATTCTTTGACCACGTGCAACATATTGGATAGTGGTCACTCACTGCGACAATACGAACAGAGCATTCTATAATGTTTTCTGCACAGGTGACGTAGATGTGGTCAATTGTTGTGGATGATGATGTTGTTACCCTGGTAGACTATTTGTTTTCAGTTGTAAGATAGTATGATGCTGAAGTTGCTTGGAAGAATCATTTCTTTGGCAGTGGTAAATACTTTGTCCATCATAGTGGTGAAATCTTCATACCAGATGGTTCCTGCACTGGGATTTCTATAAAGATACCCGACTAGAAATTGTTCCTGACTCTGTATTTTTATTTCTAACCATATGCACTCGGTCTCTATTGTCTCTAAATCACTTCTGCGGCGATAACTAAAAGTGGAAATATATACTACTAAACCTGTTTATAGCTTTCTATTTGAGTCTCGTCGAACAGTTTTAAAGCCTTGTAGTGCAATTTCATCATCTGATATTTTGTCATTTAAACGACTTTCCGAAAGTCCAAAAACATAACAATTTTGATTCAGAATTTTTGTAAGTTCAGGAAGTTTGCCTAATAGATGGTAAATGTTTAGATGACCCAGCCGTTGTGACGTATGAAAATCGAGCCTCTCTTTAATTACAACTAAACAACTCGAGGGGAATTCCCACGCTTGCTGGTTGGGATGCAATAAGTTATCGTGCCAGCAGCCACAACTGAGCTATTAAAATAAAACTATTTCGGTATCTCTTACTGACATTCCCACAGAGAGGCGGGTCACCGGCAATCAGGTTACGATGTCAGAGCCGAGGTCTGAAACCTCTGATTAACACCTGATAATAGAATGGACGCAGAATTCGCTCGAGGTGCGTTTTGCCAGACATGGGGACATCGGGCCGATTCAGTATATATTCACAGTCTTCTAACATTTATTCGCTGTCTTCTAAAATTCATTATCAGTCTGCCCCCAGGAATTGGTGACATCTGCTAGCGCGAATCTTGGAGTTTTTATATAGAGATAATTTCTTAAGAATCGTGGAGAGGGTCATTTTGAGTGTCTTAACGTGTTAAAGTGTGTTTATTAAATAAGCATATTAAATAACTTAGTAATAAGTAAAATTAATTTCTTGCTATTCCCCCAGTAAGAGACGCTTTAAATTAATTAATATATGCTAGGCGACTTATAATTAGAGATAAATATACTTTTATTCATCATATGTAATTTTGTGAATTACTAGAGTTTATATCTCGTGTTAAAGCGCGATAATACTAGCTAGACTCTTGTGGGTTTTAAATATAATTTAATACTGGAGTGATCTAGAGGTCTTACCTAACGAGAGTAGAATATAATAATGATATCATTGTTAAAATGTTTTATTTTTTTTAGATCTAGGCGATCAACCCTGCGATCTAGCGGTCTGAATAGCACGAGAAACATTCTTAAAATATTATTGGGTCTTAGATTTGGACCTGTGCGGTTCTCTTGTTTTCTTACAGAGAGAGAGAGAGAGAGTCCCCACATATAAACATTTAAAGAATAAAACAGCAGAACTGGACAAGAAATTACCCAGATTGTTCACAGCAAATCTGATCCGCCTGTGGTGGCCAAATATCTATATATAAACATTTGTTTCCAGAATATTGACTCTCGTAGTTTTTTTTCTTTTCTCAAGTGGATTTATCCAGAAAAAGGAATACTTGGGTCCATAACCGGCACCCAACCCCAGAGTGAGAGATAAAAACAGATAGGAGATCCTTTGCTTATCCTTATTGGTTTTCTAACAGTGTACCCACCAGACATTTTCCTTAAATATCGGACTTCTGTGTGCTGCCCATGGTGAACATTTTGATCGCAATATATATTTACCTGCACTACCTGACGTGAACTTTCGACACATAAAATTAGCACTATTTAAGTGGACGTTCCCCCATTTGAAAAAATTAATCATTCTTGGAGGAACTGGGGTCCCTTGGATAGCACCACTCTGAAATATGTCAAAGATACCAGATATGTTCACGAGTAGTAGGTAAGTGTGATTGCGTGTGGCCACAGACTGACAGATTGTAAGAAAGAGAAATGAATATTTCATATTTTATATAATCGTTATACCCACTTCTGTCTTTTCGGGTTCGCAAATACTGTTATATCATTTCTTTTCTTCTTTGTTTTTTTCAGGATAGATTAACTAGAGACTTGGTTCTTTTACTTTATCGTCTATCCTTATATATATTTTTATTAACTGTAACCTCTTGGGTTAATTACCTCTGTCGGGATCTACTTTGGGATTCCTTTACAACAGAGGCGGGCCTATTGGGTTTATAAATTTTCTTGCATTTTATGTCTGTAAACTATACGTTCTGATAGATAATATTGATGTTGTGATTTTTTTAAGATAATAAACCTTTAGTTATCGTGTTGGTTAAAAAAAAAAAAACCCCCGCCCATTATATGTTAACCATAGTTCGTTTTCACGTCTGTACGTATTGTGTATATGTAAGTGTGTCGCATAGAGATTTATGATCAATAAATTTTCTATATTTTCTTTTCTACCCGTGTCCTCTACTTTATTATCGCTCTTTTATCCTTTTCCTGGGTTTTTTTCGCATTCGTTCGTTTGCGACAAAATATATTTTCCCATTCTGACTTTGCCTTTTCTTTTCTCATACTGGTAACGCAGTTTATTACATAGATGTCAGTCCCGGGATGTGAGCGAATGGTGTGAGAAATTCGTTTTCGTCAGACATGATGGCAGACATATCGTCTACATTTTCACCTGACACTGCGTTTCTTCGGCTGAGTTCTCGGCGTTAGGTGCGAGTGGGCGCCAATCTGCTGCGCTCAGAAATGAGAGTAGTCGGGAGAGGCGTTAAGACGCGTATTGACAGGTGATGGCAGTTAGGGCCTGCGTCTAGTATGCGAAGTGTTAAGAGACGAGAAGGGGAGGCTATTTCGGATTAGCGAAATAACGTGGGATCCTTTGTCTGTTTAAGATATATCTACCCGAGAGAGTTTTAGACTAGTCATTCATACTCCTAAATCTGCAGTAGACAGATTACTCGTGCTAGGAAATATCTTGTGTATTGCAAAGTTCCGAGTTTCTTGGCAACATTTTGCCGAGTTCTAGACTACCATTATATTGAAGGATTCTAGTTCGTGGTTTTATCTGTAGTTGTGTGGAGGTAAATATTTAATATCTATTGTGTTGAGTGATCTAGGGATAAATCGCTTATTTTCATTTTACTAGTTAGATTTCTGTGCAGAAGAAATTAATATTAAGTCTGTTATATTCGCTAGTCAACATGTTACAGTGGAAAGCAGAATATATTATAATTTCTAGCTTAAACTCATGCAGCTGTAAATGAATTAAATTAAACTGCGAATAATCAGTCGAGAATATTTTAACTAACTTATAACTGCACTGATTCATCATTGAGTATTGACAAAATACGTATGTATTTCTAATTCATGATGACTGATTTTGAGAATATAACTTATTTCACGGGAGATTTAAATGATAAGACAAGCTCTTCGCTTGCAGTTTATAATGTAAGTTATAACCGAGGGAATAGTATGCTGGAGATTCTGTATGTGCATGTCCTAAAAATTGTTTGTCCAGAAGTTGCTACCAAAGCTGTAAGTACGAACGAAAGCTAGTGATCACGGCTGACTGAATAGAGTGAATACAGGACTGAGCGATTCTTTTATTGTTGTATTTTGGCACCCATTTTTGCTGTCTTAAATTTCTTTATGCAAGTGTTGTTGCTAACAATATTTTTCCTTAAGATAGATCAGAGTATCCAAGTCTGTTCATACCAGTAAAGGGAAATCTTAGACTAAATCATATGTATTCGTGACTCTTTGGGGCTCTCACACCTTCAGCCCTCCGGCAGTATCCTCTTTTTCTCCATTTTTCTCACTCATCACTTTTATTTGGCATAAATCATGCCTTTTTCATTCGTTATTTTCACTATTTTGCTCTATGCTGGACATAGCATGGTGAAGTCTCTAACACGCCACTACACTATGTCAGTATTTGCTACGGGAGTAATGCATATCTTATTGTTTCACACTCCACTCCCAGGCTGTTGTTACGATTCACCAGGTTTGATGACCAGGCCAGCGATAATATTTTATCGCCTAATCTGTCTGACCGCATGTGGAAACAGGGCGGTCAAACATTTGACCCCATTGGAAAACTGTTGATCATGTTGACACAAGCCGGTTAGGGTGATACGATGAAAGAAGACCACCCTGTCCGACCAGACATCTGTCTGGCGGAGGCACGCAGATAAAGGTGATAAACAGAGGTGCGCCGGAAGTCTTAGATAATGATATGACATCACTGTGTAAAAGGCCACACGTGTATATTAACCTTTAGCACGCTGCGGTCGACATATGTCGACCGAGGGTTAGCACGCTGTTGTCGACATATGTCGACCGCAGCGTGCTACGTTTTTTAGCATTAGAATGTGTGTACACGTGATCTCACCCCCGGATGTTAAGTTTTAAACTTATCTGAGAGAGAGTTAGCTTCCGTTTCCGATCTTTTTAAGTAATGGGTGCATCCGCGTTTATTTTCTGTGAATTTTTTAATCGAAATGAATCAGCATCGAACACGCAGCCATTTTCGCTCTAATTTTATTGGATTCTGGGGATGAGATTTTTGTCATTATAAGCGCTAATATCGATTCTCAGAATATGGTTGATGACAGAGATCGAAACGAAAGTAGAATGTCATTGCTAGTATGTAAAAGTTTAGGGGTTAGGATTAGATTTATCGGAAAGATTTAGGGTTACGGCCGAATGTCACTGCTGACATGGGCGTTTGTTGCTTTGCTACTGATGATGGGTGTAACAAAAAGATCGTCATTTGATTTGTATTGGTCAAATGACTTTCATTGAGATGCAAGAGATAATTTAGATATGGACACTTCGTTTGTTGGTTTTTTTTTTTTTTAATTTTAAAATTTAAAAAAAAAAAAATTATTTTTTAAATTTTTTTATCGTTTTTTTTTCATCTTTCATTTCCTCTCTTCCTATCACATCTAACATGTGCGCAAACAAATTTTATATCATCAGATTCACCATTCATTTATTTATATAAATTCCAAAAATTATAGCAATTGACCAAGAAACACAAAAACTATAGTCATTACAAGTCACCCACTATAAAAACGGGGCATTGTGAAAAAGAATGCAGCTGCAGGGGAAGTTTTCTGGAAGAGAATGCAGCGTGCTAAAGGTTAAATTTAATATTTTCAAATACGCGTGGGATGAATAATGAAACTTCCCCACCCAAACAGTGCTAGATAGATTGGATTGGTTCGCCAGAATCTACAATGATTTGATTGGAACTTTTGGCGGAAACACAGCTGGGATTTGAAACTAAGGATTGTGAGATATAAGCATCACAGCAGAAACTAAACACCTCCTACAAGCCAGAGGAAAGAGGATAGGACTTATCATTCCACTACTATAAGTACCAGATCGAGTATTGGGCAACTTTGGAAGTACAAAGACTAGAAATTTTAATAATTTTAATACAAGACTGGAAACTTGGGAATTTTATCACAAGGAGTCATAAGAGGAATTATAGATTTCCAGACCAAGTGTTTCACCCGTGATAAGAGGAATTATAGATTTCCAGACCACGTGTTTCACCCATCATAAGAGGAATTTCTCAGACTTTCGAACAGCATCTAAATACAGGGCTGTGGGTCCATTCTAATCTGCACCAGGAGAAGTGTGTATTCCCAAAATTTTGGGTTCGTGGTTACAAGACATCAGACTTAAGTACTGAAGTTCCTACGCCACTAGTGTGAGAGAAGAGTATCACCACCAACTGCCTACAGTGGACGAATTATGTGGAGAAGTGTACTCATCACCAAAAAGAAGTGACGGAAACCACAGCTGCAGGACTTATCTGGAGTTAAGTTGTGTGTCTTGTTGATGTCTGCTATACGACTCTGGAAGCCATAGCAAGGCGGAATAATTGATGACATATAAATGGAGGTGTTAGGAAATTTTTGCTTTTTGTAGTGGCCAGTCTTGAAATCGCAGAGGGGCTTACGTAGAGTCCAATCATTATGTCGCTGATTCCTATATGTATTGTTGTTCTTGTAATGTTATGGTGTATGTCGAACTTAACGATTTTAGTAGTCTTTCAGTTCCCAGCTCCAGGCATCATCAGCATTGAGATGGATTCTTTTTTTGTGGTGGACATCCTATCGTTGTAAATACCTTTTAAGAGAGTCGCCAATTATGATATGTGTTGCTTCACTGGTTGTTGACTTGGCTTTCATTTTGATTTTTGTTGTCGCCATTGATTCTCTTGGTGTGAATAGTCCTGATGAGCCTGGGCTATTTGAATGGGTGGTTGTGGCGTCGGTTCATGATTTGGCAGCTGTTCACTTTGTACTGAACTCTCATGAAGGGCTGAAAACCTCTTACTTCATTTTACACCGATATGGTAATTTTCGTGTGTACCTGAAACTTGTTTGGTTTGACATTGTTGCTGCTTGTGGCATTCGTTTGATGTTTGTTCTTTGGTAGAATCACCAAAAGCTTCAGGTACTATAAGATGGTGCACTGACGGAGTTGTTTTAGAAATAGAAAAATTGCTCCATAGTTGTTCAATGGCGAGTTTTATATTTTATATTGGCATTATCTTCTCTCAAAGAAAGTATTTCATTTTTGAGGATTTTGTTTTCTGTACACATCGATATGCGGACAATAGTCGACAGATCAGCAATTAGAGCTCGCATTGTATCCTCTATTTTGAGCACCAGTTCCTGGCAGCACGGTGTATTTATCCTGCGATTAACTTCTTGGTAGTTTTCATGAGATGAAGTTTCATCTGTTTGTGTGGCCGAGTCTTTAGGGCCCATGGGATATTCTATGGCCAGAATGTGCTGAGAAATTGGAAAGTCACATGCTGCGGAAGGCAAAGTGGATGTATTTGTGGGAGAGTTTAAGCTAGAGTTAATATTGAGGGTTTCGCTATCAGCAGATGAGATATTGGCAGCTGATGATGTGATGTCTATTGCGAGCTGGGGAAACATATTTTGTCCAATTTTGTCTCCCGGATAATAGCAAATTCGAAACCTTTATTTCACATAGCTCTGGTTGATTTCGCATTCAAAATTTTCCATCGTTTTAAGCTAACTTCCTTATAAGGAGAGGTCACGCAGTGACCCCCATTCTCTCAGTCAAGGCCCATTCATGAGGCATTGGTGTTTATCTTTCTGATTGGTCATAAAAACGCGCAGCTTTGTCTGCGCAAATCCAGAACATAACAGGTACTTCCGACCCTAAACAAATAACTGTGTTCCATTGAACATGATACGACATTTTTCTTTTGATTACAGTCTAAATTGTGTTCTATTACTTCAAAATGGGAAGATAAGGTAAGAAAGCAAAGCAACTTTCTGCTGCTACATTGTAGAAAGTGTGTAATTTCCAGCAATGTTACGACTGAATCAGCGGTGAATGATAACCAACCTGATGTAGGCTTATCATCAACGTATGTCTCATACCAGTACCTAATAGACCTATCGTGCCTTTCACCGCTGGCCCAAGTCGTTCTGATATAAAAATGAACTTCAGCACGAGCAAGAACGGTGCTTCTCATAACACTGTCTGTGTTCTAAATCTATGTACAGAACCATTGTCGACATTTCTTTTATCAACAATGTTCTCACCAATAAGTGTTGTAACGTGTGCAAGCAGAGCACATTGCACACAAGAACTGACAACATCAAGTCAGAGGGTTTCTCCATCTTCCTGGAAGTTGTGTGTGACACTTGTGAAAAAGCAATTTCTGGAATATACACATCCAAGAGGGAACCAGAAGGCCATGGCCCTCGGGGACATGCAATCAACAAATCTGCTGTTCTTGGTGCCCTCATGTCTGGAATGGGCCCATCTACTTTCAGTCTCTTCTGTGAGAACTTAGACCTCCCTGGCCAGCACCAGAAAACATTCCATAAATATGCAGATCAAATGTTTGATCATTTGGATACCACGCACAACTCTACAGTATTTCAATGTGCCGTCAGCATCGTTCGAGCTGAACATGCCAACAGTCAGCATCGTACCATTAATAAAAAAAGAAGTCATTGACTTCGCTGTCAGCTTTAATGCAACTTGGCTAACTAGAGGTCATAAGTCGCTGATAGGTGTTGGCAATGTTATCGACATCTTGACTGGTATGGTCATCGATACGCAAGTTATGTCTTCCTTCTGTCACACCTGACAATGGTCAGCGGCAACTGAAAAACCAACCTAAAAATTTGAAAAATGGAAAGCAGAGCATCTGAAGGAATGCTGCCGTAATTACGAAGGGTCAGCTGGAAAGATGGAGGTAAAAGCCTGTGAGGTTCCTTGGCTTCGTTCAGTGGTAAATCACAAGCTATGCTACACTGTTTTGCTATCAGATGGCGATTCCAAGGCCTACAACAGAATCGCACAGCGATTAGGCACTGCGCTGAGGACACTGATTACTGACTGCAGGAAACAAAAAGTCACCCTTGGGGGAAATTACCATGGTCGTCTGACCCAAAATGCCAAAAGAAAACTGTGTATTTACTACACCAGAGCCATACGCCAGCATAGTACAGACCCAGAGATGAAACAAGCCATCATGGCTTCTCTCTACCATGGGTATTCAACAAACGACAAACCCCAACATAATTTTTGTCCACCAGGCGAAAACTCCTGGTGTTTCTATCAGGGTTCCATTGCCAAAGGAGAAGCTGCTGGACCCCACGAGACCCTAGTTCACACACCGCTAGACTACAACCTGCTCTATAAGCACTTAGCCCCTATTTATGAACTTCTTACTGATCAGCATCTGCTCAAGCGGTGTGAGCTAGGTGCAACACAAAATGCAAATGAAAGCCTCCACAATGTTATATGGAGTCGTTGCAGCAAGCGGACATTTGTGTCTTTAAAAAGGGTCAAATTCAGTGTCCTTGTGGCCATTGGAGAGTTCAACTTTGGTCCATCAGCCAGTGCAGAAATTAAAAAAGCTGTATGGTCAAGCATCTGGAACAAACTCGAAATGCCTTGGACAGGTGCGATTAAGGAAACGTCTGGCCAACAGCCAGAAACATGAGGCTGACAAACTTGTAAAAAGAAGAAAATTAGGCAAGAGGCAAAGACAAAGGCGAGAGGAGGAGCTGCAGGAAACTGAAGGAGGTGCAGCATATAGTGCTGGACAATTTTAGACACATTCAGCCCCCCAGAATGGAGTTTATTGGACAAGACAAGGCACTCGGTGAGTAAAATGAATTTTTCTTAACACTAACTTTTTATTAACAAAAAATTTAAAAACTAACAACCTGTCTACCAGACCTTTATCAAATTTGGCTTGCATGTAGTATACATATATATCTTTAAATGATCAGGACAGAATTTTGATATTTTGGTAATTAAAAAAAAAAAGTTTTTATATATTTTTTCATTCAAATATAATGTTTTTTTTTTTCAAAATCATTAAAAATAGAATTTTAAACTTACCAAAATAAGCTTCTATCAATTGTTAGTCACAACATGTGTGTGCAACTTTGGTCGACAGGAAACATGATATTTACTCTTGAAAATTGGTGAAAAATCCAATATGGCGGATGTTTTTTGGGTTCCCATGGTAACCACATGTTTTTTAACAAAATTAACTGTAGAATTTGGTTCATGGACATACACTGTGTCGATTGAGTATATAAAAAGTTTGAAAATGTTTTTAGAACAAAAGTTAAGTTTTCACTGTAGTGCATGCCCTTAAACTGACAAAATCCATTTCCAGCCATGACTCAATAACAGTGGCAGTTGTGAATAAATCTTCTACAAAGGCAACTTGTTTATTCGCTCTCGTCTCGACATGGTCAGCCTGGTAGTGTTTGGTACACGTGCGTAATGCCTCGTAATGAAATGTGTTGTGGAATAGTACAGTAGCACATTTACCGTAATTTGCTATTTTGAAGGTTAAACCCGACTATTTGTTACATCACTTCAATTTCACGCGAAGAGCCCTGTCTTTGTGTAGGGAATAATCTTTTATCGTGGTCGGGCGCAATCTACTGTCCCTACAGGTTATTATTACCTGTGAGCTGTGGCTGATCTCCAAATGTGACATGTTTACATGCCCACTGGGTTTAATTGCCAGTGAAATACACTGATCCGCTGGAAACCTTATCTGTTCGCGAGGGGTTGGTAGCCAAGAAGACACGCTGGCTGTCCTTCCCTTCTTTTATAGTGGTCAGTACCGAGTCACGTGGTCATTGTTAAAAGCATTGTTGAAAGCATTTGTAGTTACCAAAAGGAAATGAATAGTTCATAATTTCCTGGTATATTTCAAATGCCATCTATTAAATCCACACAATGTCATGTTCACAAAATTCACAATCCAAAAATGAATACACAGATATAAAAATCATTGAAGTATAATTTGAAATGCCTGTGTCAAAAATTATAAATGTGAGGCACGATCCACATATGTCTGCTTAGTTCGAGAGCAGACAGAAAGACAATGAATAGCTTCTTTTTCTTCATTCACTTTCAGATGTCAACTTGAATATGTTCAAAGAAAGCAGCAGTCAGCCTGAGGCTGCTGGTACCCCCGTTGAGTCTTTTGCAGGAATGGTACTGGCCTCATCGATAAGATGACACTACGGCAAGGAAAGAGGTTTTAAAAAGCAACTGACGGAGAACATTACAGACTGAAGTTATGGTGTAGCACTTGATGATGTTCCACAAAGGAATGATTAATGATAATGCAAGGTAAATACATCAACATACAAAAAGGAAACGAAATGGCTCACTGGAATAACACAAACTCAATAGCCCACACATTGACCAATCAAGACGTTTCCTACGACAAACGAACATGAAAACAACTATCCTTTGTGTAAATTTATAAAAGATAGCTTATTGCAAACAAAGGGTCACTTGAGAGTCATGAAAGGTCTGCTTACTAAATGATATATCTAGATAAATTCAACTAAAGTCCCAGCCAGTATTGCATTTATCCTGCATTCTAAATCTTTGGAAAAAAATTATTACTGAAATCCCTACAAAACTGTAATTACTGAAACGACTAATCTTTTTAAAATAAAATATAAGTCAAAATGAACCAGTATAATGCATATTGTTTGTCACAGCGTTATTTCGCAGTGCATTTAATGCCGCGAGTTCGGCGAAAAAGCCAGTCGGGAGAGGCTGAGGTTGCCGAACTGGTGGGTCATGCGAATACCGGAAGTCGGGGGAAAAGGCACAAAATTAGTGAGTGAGAAGTTAGCCATTGTCCGGGAAGGACGGTTTTCCCTTATGCCAGCGAGATCGCTGTGGGATATATATTGTACTCTGTAAACTGAGTGCCTGCCATGTTTTCGGACCTTGGTGATAATTACGTTGTTAAGTCTAGAGCAGTGAAAGGTCTAGATCATATTGTCTACAGGCCGTAGTTTGATAGATTTTGAGTGTGTCATTGTCATAGCTGTGCTGCTCAGGTGAGTGATATTTATAGCAGCCATTTGGGGTATAGTTCGTACCGTCATGTATAGAGGTGACAGTTTAAGCTGCTAAGGCAGGTTTACAGTGGTTTTCTCATTATTGTATTTGATGCCCGTGTGAGGCCTTATTGTGTGTGTATATTATTAAAGGGAAGTACCTGTTGAAGGTGTTTATTACTTTTGTCAGCCATTGTTGTGTGGTCATACCCTTGGGAGTGCGAGCCTATAGTAGTTATTATAAACCCCCACAGCAGCGGTGTAACCTGTAAGTGGTTCCTGACATTGTTGATCTCAGCATGTAGTTGTGCGGAAGATTGAAACTCTGGATAAACAAGCCAAGTCACCAAGAGCTGACACTCAACAACAGTGGATCAAAGTCAAGTCAAACAAGCCAAAAATGTTAACTATAATTTATGAAATCTCAATCTTATTCAGAACCACTAAGAAAACTGTAGCCAGAAGGAGTATAAAAGGGTCCAAATAAAGATGTCATAACTGCCAAACACAAAACATATTTGAATGTCCGATCTCTTGTCTGAAGAAAAATCTCCTTGCTCATCAATAAGGCTGTGACGTCCCACGTCATCACCACAACCCTATTGACAAGTAACAAGAATTCCAAATAAAACACAAATACTCTGATATGAACAGCCAACATTTACAGACAGCAACAAACTCGGGTCATAATGATGCTGGTGAAAAGGGCATCGCTCATCAATCAGGCTGTGATGGATTGTTGCATCATCACATCCTTGTTGACGAGAAATGACTTTTTCTGGCTCTGAACCTGTAACTCCAAGACACATGATTATCTACATATACATTCTGTTTGCCTTAGAACACATCCGTCACATATGAATCATGGTTCTACATTAGGGAGCACAGAACAGGTCCACTGCACCCTATGACTTGTGGTAAAACATGACTATGACAGCTTGTATATTGACTTGTGTAAAACATGACTATGAGAGCTTGTATATTGACTTGTGTAAAACATGACTATGAGAGCTTGTATATTGACTTGTGTAAAACATGACCATGACAGCTTGTATATTGACTTGTGTAAAACATGACCATGAGAGCTTGTATATTGACTTGTGTAAAACATGACCATGACAGCTTGTATATTGACTTGTGTAAAACATGACCATGAGAGCTTGTATATTGACTTGTGTAAAACATGACTATGACAGCTTGTATATTGACTTGTGTAAAACATGACCATGAGAGCTTGTATATTGACTTGTGTAAAACATGACCATGAGAGCTTGTATATTGACTTGTGTAAAACATGACTATGACAGCTTGTATATTGACTTGTGTAAAACATGACCATGAGAGCTTGTATATTGACTTGTGTAAAACATGACCATGAGAGCTTGTATATTGACTTGTGTAAAACATGACTATGACAGCTTGTATATTGACTTGTGTAAAACATGACTATGACAGCTTGTATATTGACTTGTGTAAAACATGACTATGACAGCTTGTATATTGACTTGTGTAAAACATGACTATGAGAGCTTGTATATTGACTTGTGTAAAACATGACTATGAGAGCTTGTATATTGACTTGTGTAAAACATGACTATGAGAGCTTGTATACTGACTTGTGTAAGACATGACTATGACAGCTTGTATATTCACAGCAAGTAATTAGCATCTACAGAAACCAACACCGCAAGAGAACATTAAGTGACACCTAGTGGGGAAATAAATTCAAAGTACTGATTAAAACAATATTATCACTGTTATCAAATTAGCAGCTTTAGATTCCAGGGATATGATAACAAATTTCACACAACTACATGTGAGAAGAACTGGGTATACAACAGCAGAAGTAAGGAAAACAACATGTATTTAATGTGAATTTTTAGCAGAGGCAGAAAGTTTTATCACGTTACACAAGGCGGTGACATGTTTTAACATATTAACTTACTTACTTAGTTGTTCCCCTTCTACCGTGAGGTGTAGGTTTTTAAGAGAGAGCGCCAGACTATCCTATCGGCTGTCTTCCTCCTGGCCTTGGTCCTTTAAAGATTGTCTAATGTTGTCCTCCCAGCAGACTCTGGGTCGTCCTGGGGGTCTGGATCCCTGGCTCTTTGTTTCCCATGCTTGTCTGGTAGCCGATCTTCTCCCATTCTGCAGACATGGCCAAACCATCTTAGTTGGGACTGTTCTACTTCGGTCTGCAGGAGGTGGGATTTTAGGCCTTGGCGTATCGTCTGGTTGCAGATCATGTCTCTTCTTGTTACTTCAACCACCTTCCTCAGATACCTCATTTCTAAAGTTTGGATCTGGCTTTTGTGGGTTGTAGTCATTGCCCATGACTCGCATCCATATGTCAAGACTGGGACATAGGTCCAGCGGTATACAGCCATCTTCGTTTTCTTACCAACCTCTCTCTTGCTGAGGAATCCTCAATTTATGGCCTGAAAAAGTCTCCCAGCTGCTGCTTTTCGAGTGGCCAACTCTTCTTTGATGCCTCCCTTTCAGTCTATAATAGCTCCGAGGTATTTAAAGTGGTCGACCTGCTCCAGGACCTGTTCTTCCAGCTTAATCTGATGTCTTCTTTCTTCTCGTGATATCACTATGGATTTTGTTTTAGAGCTGATTATGACCATCCCTCTCTTCTCCAGCTCTTCCTTCCAGACTTGCAGGTTGGATTGGAGATGTGCCTCTGATTTAGCAATCAGGGCAACATCATCAGCAAATACCAGCTCCAAAATACAGACCTGTCTCATCTTTCAGTACACCACTGAATACTTTCTTGTTCTCTCCTTACATACCTTAATGACATCGTCCATGAGGAGTATGAAAAGGTAAGGTGACAGGATATCACCTTGTCTTACACCAGTGGTGGTCCTGAACTCTTCTTACTTATGGTTTGCTGTCCTCACATAATTTCTGCAAGACTTGTAGAAGCTCTGTATAGCATGAATCTGAGGTGCTGGAATGTTCTTCCTTGCCAAACAGTCCCAAAGTTTGCTCCAGGGGACCCTGTCAAATGCCTTTTCCAGATCTATGAAACAAAGATGGATCTCACTCTTATATTCAAGGGCCTTTTCACTCAGCTGCCTGAGTGTGAAGATTAGGTCTTTAGTACTTCGGTTTGCTCGGAATCCGCACTGGGCTTCATCCAATGGTGGCTCAGCTAGGCATCGGAGTCTCTGCTCTAGGATTCTAGAGTAGATTTTACCAGGGACACTGAGAAGGGATATGCCTCTGTGGTTTCCACATTGTCGATTGTCACCCTTTTTGAAAATCGGTGTTATGATGGCAATCTCCCAATCCTTTGGTATGGCCTTGTTGCACCACGCTGCCTGTAGGACCCTTAGGAGTAATAGGTCGCCTGATGCTCCCATGTACTTAACCATTTCTGGTGTTATACCATCATGCCCTGCTGCTTTGCCCATCTTGATTATCTCCAATGCTGCCTTCAGTTCTTCCATCTTTATGTCATCTTCATCACCATTTGTTTCCTCTTCTGTGCTAGTGGTTATCATTTCTGATGCTTGACCTTGCTCACCATCAAGGAGCTCTGATAAATATTCTTTCCATCACTTCCTTCGGGGCAGTAAGCAATTTGCCTTGCTTGTCCTTTATAAATTTGAGAGGGCATTGTTTTTCCTTCCTCATGTTCTTTAGGGTCTTATAGAACAATTTCTGGTTTTCTTGCGCATCTTTTTCTAGCTTTTCTCCAAATTCTTCCCAGGACTTCTTGCTGCTAGCACCTTGTTCTTTGCTTCTGTTCTGAGTATCACATATTCTCTATATTTCTCTATCTGTTCTGCTGTGTTTTTAGCTCCTAAGTATTGTTTCCATGCCATTTTCTTCTCTCTTATTTTCTCTTTGACTTCCTCTGTCCACCAAGGTGTCCTCTTTCTCTTGTTCCCAAGTCGGACTTCACCACATGCTTCTGCAGCAGCTGTCTTTATGATGTCCTTGAATTTAACCTTTAGCACGCGGCATTTCTTTGGCGAAAATAGTCGCCTGCCGCTGCATTCTTTTTCACAGCGTCCCGTTTTTATAGTGGGTGACTTGTAATGTCTATAGTTTTTGTGTTTCTTGGTCAATTGCTATCATTTTTGAAATTTATATAAATAAATGAATGGTGAATCTGAAGATACAAAATTTGTTTGAGTACATGTTAGATGTGATAGGAAGAGAGGAAAGGAAAGATGAAAAAAACGAGAAAAAAAAAATTAAAATAATAAAAAAAAAAAAATTTTAATTTTAAAATTAAAAAAAAAAAATTTTTAAATAACCAACACACAAAGAGTCCATATCCCTTGCATCTCAATGAAAGTCATTTGACCAACAGACCAATACAAATCAAATGACGATCTTTTCGTTACACCCATCATCAGTAGCAAAGCAACAAACACCCTCGTCAGCAGTGACATTCGGCCGTAATTCTAAACCTTTCCGATATTCCTAGTTCTAACCCCTAAAATTATACATACTAGCAATGCCATTCTACTTTCGCTTCCATCTCAGCCATCAAACATATTCTGAGAACCGATATCAGCGCTTATAAAGACAAAAATCTCATCCCCACCGCATGGCGTCAGAATCCAATAAAATTAGAGCGAAAATGGCCGCGTGTTCGATGCCGATTCATTTCGATTTAAAAAATTTACAAAAAATAAACGCGGATACACCCATCACTTTTTTAAGATCGGAAACGGAAGCTAACTCTCTTGCAAATAACATTACAACTTAACATCCGGGGCTCAAATCACGTGTACACAAGTCCTCATGCCAGAAACGCTGATATCCGTAAGGCGACACATGGCAGCTCCAGCGTGCAGAGCATAGGTTATCTTCGGCGACATGTGTCGCCCGCAGCGTGCTAAAGGTTAAGCCACAGGGTTTCCAAGTCGTCAGGTTGTTCTTCTGTGTTTCTCACCGTTGTAGCAATAAGCTCTGATATCTGGTCTTAATTTCTGGCTCTCTCAGCTTGTAGGTCTTAATGCTCATTTCTTCTGTTCGTTTACTTGGTTTCTTGCATGCTGCTGGGCAGTTCCTAGGCTGAGCAACTCTTTCAGTTGTTCTTTTGATTGTAAGCAGGTAGTGATCACTTCCAATCTCTGGCCCCCTCCAGACTCTAGCATCCCAGACATATTTGACTGAGCTCCTCCTAACAATGGCATAGTCGATCACTGACTTCTCATTCTTTGTTGGTTCACACCTAGTGTATGCATGTACGCACTTATGGGGGAACTTTGTGTTGGTAATGATCAGATTCTGCTCACTGCAGAATTTAAGGAGTCGCTTTCCATTGTCATTGAGAGTATCTTCTCCATATCTTCCGATAACTCCACCCCATCTAGCATGGTCATTTCCAACTCTGGCATTGAAATCTCCGAGCATGATAATTTCATCTAGGTAGTCATCCACTGTCCTTTGAAGCAGCTCGAAGAATTCCTCCTTGACCTCTGCTCTTTCATCCTCATTTGGCCCATACACTATGACAAGGTTGACTATGGTTTCTCCTTCTTTTAGTTTTACAACCATAATGCGCTCCGAGACAAAGTTCCATCCCTTGATACTATCTTTCTGGTTTTTAGCCACAATGCAACCCACGCCCCCTTTAGCTTTTTCAGATGTGGGTACACCACTGTAGAGCAGTGTGTTGCCATCGAGATCCATGACTCCTTGTCCCTTTTTCTTTGTTTCCGTAACAGCCAGGATTTCTAGTTTTGCTTTCCTCACCTCTTCCACCAGCTCCTCTACTTTCCCATTCATACTTCTTGTGTTCCAAGTTCCATAAGTCGTAGTCTGTCGCCTTTAGAATCAGTCCGGTTTTCTCTCTTGTATTTCGTGTAATCATGTTTTAAAGCAAACAGGTGATTGGCCTGTTGTGCCTTTGCATGGTGGAGGGGCTGCCTCCTTACGGCCTCCATCCTTTTTCAGCCGGGCTTGGGACCGGCCTAGGCGGATTTTTAACATATTAAAATATATAAATTATTTTATATTAATAAAATCTGTCCCAAAAAAAAACACACAGGCAAACAGAAAAGTCTGTCACAATGACATCTTCTTCTTTCACCCTCAGATGTCAACTTGAATAAGTTCAAAGAAAGCAGTGGTCAGCCTGAGGCTGTTGATATCTCCGTAGATTTTCTCCAGGAATGGTACTGGTGATGGCCATATGCGTTTTCTCTGTTCCTCATATGTTGGGCACCTCTGAAGCAGATGTTCGGCAGTCATTTTATCGGTGCCACAGTCACACTCATCAGTAGTTCCTATCATTAATTTGTTGAATAGATGGTATCTCAATCTGTTATGACCTGTGCGAAGTCTGAAGATTACCACTTGTTCTCTTCTGTTGAGCTGGTAATACGGATCATTTTTTGTGTGGCCTGGATGCTCTTCTTCCCACTTTTGCCTATATCTGCGCTTGATAAAACTCTTGGACTCTTCATAGGTTATATTTGTGTCAAGTTGAGGAAATTTTCCCCCTTCCTTTGCCAATCTGTCAGCCTCTTCATTTCCAGGGATGTTGCAGTGAGAAGGGATCCACTGTATCACAACTCTTTTGTACTGCTGACATTGTCTGTGAAGTGTTACTCTTAGGTCATCCAGTTCAGCATTACTTTGACTTTTCAATGTTGTAATCACTGACAGCGCATCTGAGAAGATAGCTACTGGTCACTCTGAGCTTTCTTCTGTCATTAGAATTTCTGATGCAGTTTTTAAGGCCTCTGCCTCTGCTCTGAAGTTAGTTGAAAATTTCCCTGTTGCGACTGCTATCTTCTTTTGTGTGCCATTGCTTAAGCTCAGGAAGATCCTCCACCCCCATCTTCTGTTGCATTAGTTGCTGATCCATCTGTGTACGCATGGATCCAGGTGTTGCTTGGGTAATGTTTCTCTATATATTTTGTGGTTAGGACTCTCCTTTCTGTTTCATTTTGGCTGTTCTTTTTCTCAATACCAGGAATGTTTTCTATCATTTCAGGGAAGCACTGTTGTTTCTAAATTGGTAGCTTGTGTGCAGTACATATTGGTGTAACTGTTGACATTGCGTTAATGACAATGACATCAAGAGATTAGAAACCTTATCGCCCATATATCAGCTGAGATGTGACCACTAAACTACACATCACAGCAGAAAAATCTGTCACAATGACACGAAGAGTAAAGAAACCTTATCGCCCACATATCAGCTGCGATATGACCACTAAACTACACATCGCTGAAGAAAAGTCTGTCACAATGACACAAAGAGTGTAGAAACCTTATTGCCTATATATCAGCTGCAATATGACCACTAAACTACACATCGCTGCAGAAAAGTCTGTCACAATGACACAAAGAGTGTAGAAACCTTATTGCCCATATATTGGCTGTGATATGACCACTAAACTATACATCACAGTAGAAAAATCTGTCACAATGACATGAAGAGTGTAGAAACCTTATCGCCCATATATCAGCTGTAATATGACCACTAAACTACACATCGCAGCAGAAAAGTCTGTCACAATGACACGAAGAATGTAGAAACCGTATCGCCCATATATCGACTGTGATATGACCACTAAACTACACATCACAGCAGAATAACAGGGGACATGGCATCAACATGACTGACTTTTCTGATCCCCTAGGTTATGAGTTTTCACTCTATTTTCCATGTGCTAGGTAGTGAAATGTACATGTTTTTCTATTGCATTCCATCTCCAATACAGGGTGTTGGTGAAGGAGGGGTTTGGTGGTAGCAACTGCTTCCGTAGGTCTGCTAGTGCCAGGCATACCAGGAGGTGGTGTTCTACTGTTTCTTTTTGTCTGTTACAGTGGTTGCAGTATGGTGCATAGTCTGAGGTCACACTGTGCAAATGCTTGTTGAGAGGTACATATATAATTTCAACCTGAAAACTGTTACTTCCAACATGAAAATGTTACTGATACAACTCAACTTGTTCCAATGTCAACTCTAGCGCACATCTACGCTGATCTCCTTCAACCAAAGACCACGATGCAGTTGAAACAATAATAGGAATTCCGCAGTGACCAAGAGTAACAAGAATGAATAAGTATTGTGTAGCAACACTGACCAAGAGTAACAAGAATGAATAAATATTGTGTAGCAACACTGACCAAGAGTAACAAGAATGAATGAATATTGTGTAGCAACACTGACCAAGAGTAACAAGAATGAATGAATATTGTGTAGCAACACTGACCAAGAGTAACAAGAATGAATAAATATTGTGTAGCAACACTGACCAAGAGTAACAAGAATGAATGAATATTTGTAGCAACACTGACCAAGAGTAACAAGAATGAATGAATATTGTGTAGCAACACTGACCAAGAGTAACAAGAATGAATAAATATTGTGTAGCAACACTGACCAAGAGTAACAAGAATGAATAAATATTGTGTAGCAACACTGACCAAGAGTAACAAGAATGAATGAATATTGTGTAGCAACACTGACCAAGTGTAACAGGAATGAATGAATATTGTGTAGCAACACTGACCAAGAGTAACAAGAATGAATGAATATTGTGTAGCAACACTGACCAAGTGTAACAAGAATGAATGAATATTGTGTAGCAACACTGACCAAGAGTAACAAGAATGAATGAATATTGTGTAGCAACACTGACCAAGAATAACAAGAATGAATGAATATTTGTAGCAACACTGACCAAGAGTAACAAGAATGAATGAATATTGTGTAGCAACACTGACCAAGAGTAACAAGAATGAATAAATATTGTGTAGCAACACTGACCAAGAGTAACAAGAATGAATAAATATTGTGTAGCAACACTGACCAAGAGTAACAAGAATGAATGAATATTGTGTAGCAACACTGACCAAGTGTAACAGGAATGAATGAATATTGTGTAGCAACACTGACCAAGAGTAACAAGAATGAATGAATATTGTGTAGCAACACTGACCAAGTGTAACAAGAATGAATGAATATTGTGTAGCAACACTGACCAAGAGTAACAAGAATGAATGAATATTGTGTAGCAACACTGACCAAGTGTAACAAGAATGAATGAATATTGTGTAGCAACACTGACCAAGAGTAACAAGAATGAATGAATATTGTGTAGCAACACTGACCAAGAATAACAAGAATGAATGAATATTGTGTAGCAACACTGACCAAGAGTAACAAGAATGAATGAATATTGTGTAGCAACACTGACCAAGAATAACAAGAATGAATGAATATTGTGTAGCATCACTGACCAAGAGTAACAAGAATGAATGAATATTGTGTAGCAACACTGACCAAGAATAACAAGAATGAATGAATATTGTGTAGCAACACTGACCAAGAGTAACAAGAATGAATGAATATTGTGTAGCAACACTGACCAAGAATAACAAGAATGAATGAATATTGTGTAGCAACACTGACCAAGAGTAACAAGAATGAATAAATATTGTGTAGCAACACTGACCAAGAGTAACAAGAATGAATGAATATTGTGTAGCAACACTGACCAAGAGTAACAAGAATGAATGAATATTGTGTAGCAACACTGACCAAGAATAACAAGAATGAATGAATATTGTGTAGCAACACTGACCAAGAGTAACAAGAATGAATGAATATTGTGTAGCAACACTGACCAAGAGTAACAAGAATGAATGAATATTGTGTAGCAACACTGACCAAGAATAACAAGAATGAATGAATATTGTGTAGCAACACTGACCAAGAGTAACAAGAATGAATGAATATTGTGTAGCAACACTGACCAAGAGTAACAAGAATGAATGAATATTGTGTAGCAACACTGACCAAGAATAACAAGAATGAATGAATATTGTGTAGCAACACTGACCAAGAATAACAAGAATGAATGAATATTGTGTAGCAACACTGACCAAGAGTAACAAGAATGAATGAATATTGTGTAGCAACACTGACCAAGAATAACAAGAATGAATGAATATTGTGTAGCAACACTGACCAAGAGTAACAAGAATGAATGAATATTGTGTAGCAACACTGACCAAGAATAACAAGAATGAATGAATATTGTGTAGCAACACTGACCAAGAGTAACAAGAATGAATGAATATTGTGTAGCAACACTGACCAATGCCCCCACCTAGCGGCTGTGATATGGATGTTAAACATATCATTGCCATTACGCAGGATCACAGGACAGAATGGAATCATTGCATACATCTGCTCATAGGCTGTCCCCTGTTTCTGGTCACCTTTTTTATGAAAGTATATCCCTTGCTGGTTGGTAAAGACAAATTACTGCAAGACATCTCACCTCCATTGTCTCATGGATAAGTCACCCACTACTGCAAGATACCTCATCCCCATTGTCTCAAAGATAGGTCAAACCATTCAGGTATATGCCAAGCTGCTGGTTGCTAGGGAACCATCACTGTAAGACATCTCAACCCCATTGTCTCATGGATTGATCAGAGCATTCAGCCAGTGTTCCCATCTTCCTTAGTTGCGTCTGTTTTATTTTTATAACACTGAATCTGTGTGCAATACTTACATGAAAACAATGCTACAGCCTTCTTTTGGTGCACAAGACAAAACCTGCATACCCTCCATGTTGCGTCCGTGTTTATTAATCATATCTCTTTACTGATAAGGAAGTTTGGCCAGACTTTCATATAAACAAGCTTGGGATGAGGACAATGCTTGTGGTGATAAGTGTTCTCAAAATCATGGACCCATTTCCAAAACCTAGGCACCATGGTGCTAAACAACACCAACCACCTGTGACCTGTTATTTGAGATATTATCAGGTGTAAATGAACACGTGTTTAAAACACACTTCTTGTTATTGTTGATCAGAATCTACGCCACTGCACTTCAGGCAAACTCACAGGTACTCAGTCTCCCTCAGCAAATATCGATGGGTATCTTCTTCTTCTTCCTCGTTCGCCGTCAGACTTCCACACTTATGACTCTAATAAAGGCAGTAGTTATCTCAAGGTTCCTGACATCTCTAAACAGTTTTTCGTTGACAGAAGTGGGTTGTTGCCATATGCTACTCCGTTCATTACTGTAGGTTGGGCAGTACTGCAGCAGGTGTTCGACTGTCATCGGGTTAGTACCGCAGGTGCAGAGCAATGGGCTAATCACCTGTTTGCCAAACATTTTGATTACATGCTTTGCCCAGGAGTCTTGTGCTCTTTGGGTCGCCTCTACACCCTGTTTTACTGGGTAGAAGAGGTTCCGATGAGATGAGATGAGGTATAGATGGTATCTCAATCTGTTGTGTCCAGTCCGTAGCCGAAAAATGATGACCTGTTCTTTCCTGGATAGTTGATGATATGCGTTATTTTTCAAATGGCCCGGGTGCTCTCTTTCCCATTTGGACTTGAATGTAGCCTTTATAGTAGTCTTTGCCATTGTGTAAGTTGTCTCTATATCATTTTGTTGTAAGGCACCTCCTTCCTTAGCAAGTTTGTCTGCCTCCTCATTTCCTGGTATGTTGCAATGGGCTGGTATCCACTGGATTGTGCACCTGTTGAAGCATTTGGCCAGTCTTTCAATGGAGATTATCAGATCTTTCAATCCTATAGCATGGTGGCTCTTCAACGCTGTTATTACTGAGAGGGCATCTGTAAAGATTACTATCTGTTTTTCCGCCTGTGCTTTGCATTCAATAAGAGTTTCCGCTGCCTGTTTCAGGGCTTCTGCTTCAGCACTGAAGTTATTGCAGTATTTGCCAGTGGCAATTGCCATAGAGTGGATTCTATTCTTTAATTTTATGAGGATGCCGGCACCCCCATTTTCAACTGCATTTTTTGCTGAACCATCAATATACGCATGTGTCCAAAGCTTTGCTGGGAATCGAAGGGTATGAATGCTAATGGTTCCTGCTGCGCGCTGGTTGTATACATGCAGGATGCATCCTTCCATACATCCATCTCTGTTGGTCTTACTTTTAATGCCAAATTCCAGCAAATTCTTAGCCTTAATGATTCATTGATTGCAGTTCTCTAACAGGGGATCTTTAAATACTCTCAGCATCTCTTCCTTATCCACACCCAACACACCTTCTATGGGTGCTCCTGAAGCTAGTCTGTCAGCTCTGTCACTGCTGTGTAACCCTGCATGACCTGGACAGTAGATCAACTCTAGTTCTTAACTCTGTGATTCCATAATTATTTTCCACCCTGTGCCATAATTATTTTTTGAAGAATTCTAAACGGTGAAGTGTACTGACTTTTAGTGTAAATTTTATGTTAATCTTTTTCTGTGAACATGTACTTATTATATACCAAACTGTAGGGAAACGAATAGAGAAGTGTAATATATAATGTCTTTGGTAGTATTAACACAAGTGTGTTCGTTATACTTAAAAAATTGTGCATGTAAAGTTGAAAAACACTAAAAAGTTAACTGTAGAATACGATCTTACCAAAGACAAATTACTGTTGTAGACAATAAAACTTTCTTTTTAGTCTTCAAACGTCAAGTTAATCCATATACAAAGAAAAAAAAAACATGCTTATGGCCACAATTAATACATTTAGTGTTATCCACACCAGTTTTTCCATGGTCCTTTGTAAGAAAAAAAATAAATTATGCAATCGTGCATTACATAATTTTCAAACAAATAAAGAAGAATAAATAACGTCATATAAAAACTTTTTTACTCTTATTTAATGTTTTAATAGTACCCCTGTTGCTTTTTGATCGGCCAGAATATGACTACGCCCACTCATCAACTAAATCTAGTGTGTCTAACTTTTCTGCACAAATTCTGTATTTTGACAACAAACTGTGACAACCAAACAATCATCATCAATGTCAGAAATGTTCCAAAGTAGTTTGACATAATTATTTGCTTAGCCTTTAGCACACTGCAGGCGCATTTTTGCGACAGAAATACGCTATGTTCTGACAGCTGCAGGCGCATTATTGCGACTACGGACATCGTCGGTTTCTAGCATTATAATTTGTGTACACGTGATTTCACCCCCGGATGTTAAGTTTTAATGTTATTTGCGAGAGTTAGCTTCCGTTTCCGATCTTTATTTAGTGATGGGTGCAGTCGCGTTTATTTTCTGTGAATTTTTAAAATCGAAATCAATCGGCATCGACACGCGGCCATTTTCGCTCAAATTTTAATGGATTCTGACTTCGATGCGATGACGAGATTTCTGTCTCTATTAGCGCTGATATCGGTTCTCAGAATATGGGTGATAGCTGAGATGGGAACGATAGTAGAATGTCATTGCTAGTATGTCTTAATTTAGGGGTTAGGTTTAGGTTTATGGAAAAGGTTTAGGGTTACGGCCGAATGTCAATGCTGACGATGGTGTTTGTTGCTTTGCTACTGATGACGGGTTAACAAAAAGATCGTCATTCGATTTGTATTGGTCAAATGGCTTTCATTGAGATGCAAGGGATAAGGACTCTTCGTTTGTTGGTTTTTTTTTTAATTTAAAAAAAAAAATGTTTAATTTAAAAATTTTTTTTTTTTTTTTTTCGTTTTGTTCATCTTTCCATTCCTCTCTTCCTATCACATCTAACATGTACACAAACAAATTTTATATCATCAGATTCATCATTCATTTATTTATATAAATTCCAAAAATGATAGCAATTGACCAAGAAACACAGAAACTATAGACATTACAAATCGCCCACTATAAAAACGGGGCGTTGTGAAAAAGAATGCAGCTGCAGGCGCAAATTTTCACCAATGAATGCAGCGTGCTAAAGGTTAGGAGACTTAGAAAATGTAAATATAAAGTGTGACATATTTCTCTAGCAATAACAACGAAAACACGCGAAACTTCACAAAAATTGTGATAATAACATCAAAACACGCACATGTGCTGATTAACTACAGTCAAATTAGTTGTTTAAATAATAGCGGAAGTCATTCTACGAGTTTTAATATATGAACTGCATTAAACGGACGATTTTTAGGGTTTATTCGTGATAAACTAAAAACCGCGCTCTGAGCGTTGCTCTGGCACGGCGAGTTGAGTTGAATTTTGCAACGCTCAGAGCGTTGGTCTGTAGTCAAAGATTTGAGGCTTCTATCGAGGTTTTCCATTCATACCGGAGACATCTACTTTGGACCTACAATAACTGCCCTTGTTAATGAAGTTTCAGACAGCCACCTTAGGGCTGCAGTAGAGGTTGTTATGTAAGCCCTGCTACATTCAGCAATGATTCTGCCCTTTATTCTAGCAGAGAAGCCTCATCCTCATTTCTCACCACGGACTACAGACCCATCATTATACACAATGGCATCATCATCCCCGGCATTAACATTTATCAGCTGACAAATTTCCAGCTCTGCCCTCCCATTGCCCCAAGTTCTGCACTCTCTACCAATGCTGATGATGACTTGCTGGTAGTTCGTCCAGTTTTCACCTGACTTACTCCGATCATCTCCCTTGAATATATTTTTTAAACTGTGGTCACCTAACAGTTGCCTCTGCCTGCGCCATCCATGACATCGGTTGCATATATGGATCAAATTGACAGCAGTTCAAGCATGTGCCGTATCGTCAGCTCAAGACTATATGCAGCCCTTCAGTTTGAATGTGTTGCAGTAAGAAAAACACTAATGTTACTTTGTATTTATTTTTGCTCTTCATTAAACAAGTAATCCAAGAGGAAAGTCATTCACTTCCTGTTTTGCTCTTTATGGAGTAAACAGTTGTTCCCCTTGCAGTAGTCGTTCCTGCATTATGACTAACATCTCGATGCTAAATCTGATATTAGTTATGTCTTATATTCATCATCATCATCATCAGCTGCCATCTCCTCAACGAAGGTTGGCTGTAATGGATCTCCAACATCTTCTGTCTCTTGTCTTGGTGGTGCACTCTGATACTCTTTCCTGTCCATCTCTTGATGTTATCTTCCTACTATTAGCACTGTCTTCCCCTTGCACATTTGCCTTCACCTCTCCCTTCTGTTATGGTCTTCTGCAAGGTGTTATGCCTTTTTATGTGGCCAAAGTATTTTAGCTGCCGAACTTTGATCTCTCTCATTAGTTCTCTTTTCATACCTAGATCTTGTAGAACCTCCTTATTTGTTTTCTTCTCTTTCCATGAGATACACCCCATTCTTCTATATATCCACATTTCAAGAGCCTCAATTCTTTCCTCCAAATGCTTATTCATCGTCCATGTTTCTGCACCATACAGAAATGCAGAATATATATAACACTTTATGATTCTCAGTTTTAATTTGTGAGATAACTGTTTAGATGTCAGTATATGTTTCATGTTGTTGAATGTAGCTTTGGCCATTCCTATTCTCTTCTTGATTTCTGTTTCACATCTGCCATCTTCTGTTATTATATGACCAAGATATACGTAGCTCTTGACTTGTTCCAGGATTTTCTCATTTACGCTTATCTTTAATGTGGGTTTATCGTCTGTTTTGCTAATTATCATAGTTTTTGTTTTCTCAATATTAATGTCGAGTCCATATTCCTGACTTATACTGCTCACTTGCTTCACTAGTTCTTGTAACTCCTGTTCGCTTTCAGCTAACAACACGGTATCATCTGCATATCTAATCTAAGGTTGTTTATTGACCTTCCACTGATGTTCAGTCCTGGTATTTCCTGTATCTGTTTGAAAATTTTTTCGGTGTATAGATTAAATAGGCAGGGGGACAGCACACAACCTTGTCTGACACCTCTTTTTATGTCTATGTATAGTGAATAATTCCTTCCAGATCTTACTGTGGCAGTTTGCTCCCAATAAAGGTTACTGGGTATTCTTATATCTTTTCCTTATATTAGTTATGTCTTATGACATATATTAGTTATGTCTTATAAACTATATTAGTTATGTCTTATGACATACCTAAGGAAGCTGTCCAACGGGCTGATCACCCATTTGCCAGTCACTTCGATTACGGAAACAACAGCAAATGGATTGAGTTGCCGTTGCCCTAAAGACGCCAATAGGCGTGATGGGAAACAATGGCAAAGAAAACCTATCTGCTGTTGCCCTAAGACGCCACTAGGCGTAATGGCCACTGACTGCTTTGACGGTCGGTGGCTAAGGACGGAAGAAGAAGAAGAAGAAGGAAGCTGTAGTCCCATTATATACATTCACTGAGACCCACCAGAAGTCTACAAACAAAATTGCAGCATTTATTTGTTTAAACAACATGTAGATTTTCAGAATGTCCTGAGCATAAATTATCCAGCCACAGTGGATTTGAACTGAGAACAGTTAAACATCTTTAACAACAAAAATGCTTAACAATGCAGACATGTCCATGATGTTCAAACATAAAGTCTCCAGTCACAGTTGGCTGTGATATGAGAACAGTTAAACATCTCACAGCCAAATGTGATCAGACCACATGCAAGAGTTCTCTTTCTCCAAACTGCAGCCTGGCCAATGGTGATCTTATCTAGGTCATGTCACAGGGTCTCTCTTGTCATACAGTCACACCCCACTAATACAAAATCTGTCACATGAACTGATGTCATAACCATGTGAGAAAACAATATGCAGAAGATAATTTCAGCCTGATAAGAAAACGTCTTTGAAGTTAAAAAAAAACCACTCTGACAAAACAGTTGTTGAGACAGATAATAAAATGTTATGTTATGAGAAAACAATATTTCTCTGAGCAGAAAACTGACAGGACGAGAACACAATAGTTCTCGAGGCAGAAAACAATTGTGATATGAACTCCTATTTAGCACATCACAACTGATTCTCTCCCCAAGACTAATCGTTATGCCGTCAGTGCAAGAGACAGAAAGCGTTGACTGTAAATAGCTGATCTCTGATGTAAGTTACACAGCTGCTCACAATCAAATTATTCCTTATGTCTACTGGTGTCATGTTCCTTAACATACGGACACTAATTACACTGGCTAACAAAAAAAATTTTTTTGTTTCTTTCTCTAACATTTCTATGTTTTTCTGGTCAATTTTAATGCGCTGTTTTTAAATCTGCAAACCGTTTTTCTCTATCAGGTCGGGATCTCGAGAAATACGCAATTGAAGTTTTTTAACAACGCATACAGTATTATAACATCATTCGTACAAGAAGTATAACAGTTATGTAGGCTTGAATTTCTTTGCAGTCGACTTTCGTCGGTGAATGGCATGTGGTACATCGCGATGAAACATCCAACAATAATCGGCAAGCATGGTCACACTCCACCGTCCTTGATAACGTGACTCCATTACGGCGATATCTTGATGGAATCGTTCTCCATGTTCATCGCTGACTTCGCCAAGGTTGTCAGGGAAAAAGTCAAGATGCGAATCGAGCAAATGGATTTTGAGGGACATGTTACAGCCCATAATTCTGTATGCATCTATGCACTGCTTAACAATATGCACATAGTCGACAGATTTGTGATTTCCCAGAAAGTTATCGACGATCGATTTGAATGCCATCCATGCGCGAAGTTCACTACCATGTAACAAGTTCTCGAATTGTTTGTCTGCAATAACTTTCCTAATCTGAGGTCCTACAAAGATACCTTCCTTTATCTTGCATCGCTAACTTGCGGAAACTTTTTTGTCAGCCCATTCAGCCATCAGATGATGCACATCACTAGAATGTGAAGCTTTGGGACATATCTCCTGTGATTCCCATTTTACTCACCAAGCTCCAGGTTTTTCATCCAAATGTCAACTGCAAATTTGTTGATGCTTCAATATCCATTAAAGGTTTAAAACAACAGGATCTTTGCCTCCACAATGCATTTTTCACACCCTAACAATGGCCGACTGCGGGTGATAAACAAAATCTTAGCGCCCATCAATAGACTGTGATATGAAAATAAACCACACATCACAGACAATTGAAAGGAGTCAAGATTATAATGTGACTCGCATCCAATGGCTACAGAACCAAGAACATCACAGGAAGTCTCATATTTTGACATGGCCAGACCCATCCACACATCGCAAGTTCAGAAAATTGTGTCTCATTTAGAAAATAGTTTCATTTCATTTTGATATAAAAGAAATCTTCCTAGTACAAATAAATTTTAATTACTGATGCAACAAGGTTACAAAGTAATTTTTCAAACACGCATAGCTGGTAACACCCTGAACTTCCCAGTAGTCAGTCATAAATAATTTTAGATAAATGACAATAATTCCACACACAGAAAGTAAAGGAAAAGAATCTTCCTATGTGCAAACTGCAAAGCACAACCAACACAAACACAACAACAGGTGAACCAAAAATACAAATACACCACACAACACAGCTCCATCAGCTACAATAACAAGCTCTGGTAACAGAATACCCAAGAGAAGTGGGATCGGCATGTCGAGAACATGTTTTACTGTCTGCACATATTGTGAATGTCCTTGGCTTGCTGAAACACAAGGATAATGTAAAAATAATGTTGAAGACAATGTGTTCTCATGGCTGTATCGACTGTGATATATCCAGCATTTATACAACAGATCACAGCTGACACAACCACAAGACCAGCATCAGTGTATGAGTAGATGCTACATGCAGCAGTCAGAGGCCATCAGCTCATAATAACTTGATGTGCTTCATGTCTCAGCGCCCAACAAACGTCTGTGATATCAGAAGTTAAAATATCACAGAAATTTACCAGGAAATGTGAACACGGTTGCCAAGACTGCCAGAATACAGAAAGATCTCACGTGCATTAAATGTATGACACAAGATGCCCAAATAATCACCCACAAAAACAAGAGTGACCAGGAAAGTAAAACTGTCTTACTTAGTCGTTCCCCTTCTACCGTGAGGTGTAGAGGTAAGTAAAACTGTCACGTAGATAAACTTAAGGGAGTGACAGACACCTTGACCAAGTTTTTAAAATATATATATATATATATTACATATACAGCTGCATACATCACATATGATTATTTACTTTCTTACTATGCTTAGTGGAAGCATGGATACAGACTACGCTTACAGTGGAAGCATGACTGGCCCACTCATGTTCCGGTTTTAAGGTTCCACAGATATCAAAAGGTAACAGTAATGCCACAGAGCTGGGTAATGTCAGTCCCATATGTACACTGCATATTAATATGACTCAATTTTACTACTACCAACACATGCAATGCTTCAAACTGTTGGGTTGTTGTTCAATTAAGCCTGCTGAGCTCATCATTGTTTCACGGCCAAGTTGAAGAATTTGCTTGTGTTTTGTAGATGTTGGGTGGTTCTGTATAGTGTAGGCAATAAGTTTCTTCTTTCTTGGTGGGTCCGGGGCTAATTAGCAGCACTACATGAACTGTTTCGTATGGATGAGTACGTTGTAGCAGTTAGGCTCATGTGATGGGTTTAATTTGTACTCGTTGAGTCTGGTGTGATCGAAGTTGGGTGCTAATTAGCAGCACTACATGAACTGTTTCGTATGGATGAGTACGTTGTAGCAGTTAGGCTCATGTGATGGGTTTAATTTGTACTCGTTGAGTCTGGTGTGATCGAAGTTGGGTGCTAATTAGCAGCACTACATGAACTGTTTCGTATGGATGAGTACGTTGTAGCAGTTAGGCTCATGTGATGGGTTTAATTTGTACTCGTTGAGTCTGGTGTGATCGAAGTTGGGTGCTAATTAGCAGCACTACATGAACTGTTTCGTATGGATGAGTACGTTGTAGCAGTTAGGCTCATGTGATGGGTTTAATTTGTACTCGTTGAGTCTGGTGTGATCTAAGTTGGAGGACTGTGCACTGTTCCATACACCAGGGTTTTTTAATGATGCCATTACCGAGATTGGTCCTTTCTGTATGTATGGCACATCCAGCAGACCCTTCTGTCACCGGTTCAGCCATTCCTCAGTTATTTTAGAGCAGGGTTACTTAAACTGTAGTCTGCATACCCCTTGGGTGTTCAAAAATGGATTCTAGGGGGTTCGTGTACATAACCTAACATTAAAGATTTATTATGCATTTATGTACATGTTTCTTCAAGACAATAAAAGGGGTCCACTGCCTTGATCAGACAATCAAAGGGGTCCATAGAACAAATAAGGTTAAGAAAATCTGTTTTAGAGTTTTAGTTTAGCTGTCGACATGTTGCAGTGTTTGTTTGAAACACGCTTACTCGTAATTTATCACTGGGTTATAAGAGTAGCATAACTAAAGTACAATGCGTCACATCGGTGGTTTAAAAGTGTGTTCTGTATTTTTTCATTGTTAAATTGTAATAAAATAACACTCCACCGAGCACTCGTGGCATCTCTGAGTGTCATGTTCTTCGACTGACTACAGATTATTTAATAACCATGCTAAAATCTAATGTTTTCTTGGAATTTCTTCTAATATAAATTAAAATCTTACTTAGTCGTTCCCTTTCTACCATGAGGTGTAGAAGTTTGGAAGAGAGAGCGCCAGACTATCCCTATCGGCTGTCTTCCTCCTGGCCTGGTTCCATTCTAGTCCTCGGTCCTTCAAAGATTGTCTAATGTTGTCCTCCCAGCGGACTCTGGGTCGTCCTGGAGGTCTGGATCCCTGGCTCTTTGTTTCCCATGCTTGTCGTGGTAGCCGATCTTCTCCCATTCTGCAGACATGGCCAAACCATCTTAGTTGGGACTGTTCTACTTGGGTCTGCAGGGGGTGGGATTTTAGGCCTTGACGTATTGTCTGGTTGCAGACTATGTCTCTTCTTGTTACTTCCACCACCTTCCTCAGATACCTCATTTATAAGGTTTGGATCTGGCTTTTGTGGTTGCCCATGACTCACATCCATATGTCAAGACTGGGACATAGGTGGAGCAGTATACAGCCATTAAAATCAATACCTATAAATTAATATAAACACATCATAACTGTGTAACAATTCAGCAGAAGACAAAACTCTGTATTCCTTACCTTCAACTGGCTCATCCTTCACAAAAGTGTCTTGAAAACAACCAGAAGACTCCATTGTTTCTGGCATTTCATCATCTGGCTCTACTTCAATCGTAGCCACAGTCGGTTTTGAATCAGCTTTGGGAACTGGTGGCGATGCACCAAAAATGTTCTTGGCTGTAGGTTTAGGCTTCTCATAGGACAGCCCTCGTTTAACTGAACTTGAACTATCAAATGTGACAGTTTCTACTTTAGGTGGTGAAGACTTTGTGTCAACTCTGAAGGGATTATATGCAACTCTGAAAAACAAAACAAAAAAAGACAAAAGTTATTTTGCACTCAGGATAAGAAAATGTTATAAATGCATTATATCAGCTGTGGTCTGCTCAAAGTTAGCTACATCACAGTCAAAGACAACTAATGGACACACTATTGTCAACATAATTTTACACCATCCTTGTATTTCAAAATGACAGATACAAATACATAATCCAGCAGGAAATCCAACAGACTGGAAGTACAATATGTCAGTAATAATCTGTGGCCGTATGACCACCACCAGCATTCATTCATGCTAGGGCTCAAGTATAACATAAAATAAACTACCATTTTGTTTGAAACAGACAACAGATTTGTAACTAAAGCTCAATTATAACAAAATGATACCACCACTTGGTTTGAAACAGACAATAAATCTTAACTAAAATAAAAAGGCATTAAGGGAGGAAATGATACGGTAAAGCGTTAATAAAGAAATGCAGGCCAATTACCATCAGTTGCCATAGTATTAGAATGCAGGTTATGCTTGACGGAGTCACGTGATGTTTTTGTCCAATGAATAGGCTGATTTGAGCTCGAGCTAAGCCAAGCATGCCGGCAGAAATATTTTAGTCGAGCAGTTAGAAAAATGGTCTGAAGTAAAACAGACGTGTTTATGATAGGGTCCTGAAGATTATGACAACGAAGATAGTCGTGAGGAAGCCGACTGAGTTTCCATTTCATATCAACATTTATATAGAAAGTTTTATTCTATGACATGATGGAGATTCATGTAGGAATGTGTAGATGCATTCTTTTCAACCAGTAAGTAAGGTGTTTTTGTTCGCCTTTTTTCATTTTAGTTTTAGACAATTTAGCATGTATAGATGGTAAAAATGGAGAATTTGAAAAGGAACTTGAGCTTACCCTACGCAATTTGACCAAATGGAATAATCTAGAAAAATCATTGAGGACCATGAAATTAACAAAATAAGGTGGATAAACCTTTGCTTGTATGAAAACAGAAATCATGAATAAATAAAGTTCATAAAATCACACCAATCTTGAGGATTTTATAAGCTTGTTGGAACCTTGTAGACGTTGCACTGTTAACTCTTTTAAATATTTAACCACTAAAGAAGCTCTCAAATAAACAACTTGTGAAGGATGTGGATCGAACCTGCTCTCTCTCCAAAATAAGGTGAGATAATTTCAATCTCTGGCGAGCTTCAAGCCAGTAAACATCTAACTCTCATGACACAAGTAAATGCAAATTCCAACCCTATGAGATGAAATAACCCTGGCCGGTTACAAATCTGACCTTGATAAAGAGGTTCTGGCTGCTAATATGTTTGTAAATAATAAGAGTAATTAAACAATTTATAATTTCAGAGGGGTGCATCATCATCATAATAAGCCTTATCACACTTGGAGGCACACAAGACAGAAACAAAACCTGCACCTCATTAGAATCTGGAATTCCTACTGTAGGAATTGTTTTCATTCTGGAGTTTCACTTCATGCACATCTCAGTGATTAATCTTGCTCTCTGTATCCCTGTCAAGTCCATCGCCAATTTCATTCATCGTTTTCTCCATCGCCACATTCATTCATCATTTTCTTCATCGCCGTTTCATTCATCGTTTTCTCCATCGCCACTTTTATTCATCGTTTTCTCCATCGTCGTTTCATTCATTGTTTTCTCCATCGCCACTTTCATTTATCATTTTCTCCATCGCTGTTTCATTTATCGTTTTCTTTTGTGCTCATAAGAAGGATGCAGCCACCATTGCAGTTGGTCCCCCGATAGGAAGCCTGCCCATGCTCTTGCAAGTTTCTGTGGCAATCTACATGATGAGGTTGCCAGCCTCGTGCACAACATGCCTGAGGGTGAAATATTCATATTCTCCGTCTCATCAAAGATCCCCGGGAACTAAAGGGGGCTATCTCTATATTTAGGAATGACATATTTACCAATTTACATCCATCATCTTTGTCTGACCTCCAGATTACATTCTTTAAAGGAATGTAACATCTAATGAGTATCACAAAAGTAGTATTCTAACCCAGAATGTGTAACTGCACTTTGTGTGACTAAATCTCACTTTTTGGGTGGCTTAGCTGATGGCTGACCAAGCTTTATGGCTGTATGTTTTATCACTTTGGTACTTTTATTCAACTCTCCCATCAACCCTTCAAGGATATCATCATTGGCAAGGCTGACGTCTGCCTGAAATTAAAAAAGCATAGAGAATGACAAACATATGAATGTTTATAGATACTTCTGCGGAGTTATAAAAGAGATGGGGCACAGTGAAAAAACAATAAAGGTAAAAACTGAAGAGATCAGATTTAACAAATTAAAAACAACAAAAACACTTTGTTACCAAAACCTAAATGGAAAAAGTACACTACAAAGCAGAAACTGAATAATGAAACACAGACAGAAGAATGTGCTTAAGATAAGGACATGCTGGAGAGGAACAAATGACATGTGTTCTAAAAGATATTGTCTGGCAGAGAGGGATCTTCTTCCTCGTTCGCCCTGAAAAGGACGTTGGTTGCGTTGTGTCTGTTTACGTCAGAGCTGTGATATCTGCGCCTTTTGGCCAACATATCCGACTTCAGCACGGCATTTTTTGGGACTGGGTTTGCCTTCCCTCTTCGATCCCTACTCTCTCAGCCAGACTGCAGTGATGCAGCCTGTTTCAGGGACCACCACGTGGAGGTGGAGTAGGGTCTTGGTCAGCTCTGGTTCGCTGACCCTGACACAAGCAGTCAAGCTATGGGTCGCTGACTGCATTCTCTATTGCTGCGTCTTTGGGTCCCCAGAGAGGAGATCTTAGTCCTGGAAGAACAAGAGACTGACACTACACTATTTAATTCAAACAAACACATAACAAACAAGCACATACTACACTATTTAATTCAAACAAACACATAACAAACAAGCACATAACAAACAAACACATAACAAACAACTATATCTTATAGTCTAAATACCTCTTTCTTTTTTGAAGACACAGTTACAGCAGCAAACATTGACTTTATGTCTTGCTTTGGCTTTGTTCCTGGTCGGACAATGTTTTTGTTCTTTTTCTTGTCCTCTTTGTGTTTCCCTGGAAAAGAAAAAAGTAAACATTTCGCTACATCTTCTTCTTTGTTCGCCCTGAAAAGGACGTTGGTTGCGTTGGGTCCGTTTACAGCGAAGCTGCGGTATTTGTGCCATTCGTCCGACACATCCGACTTCCGCACAGCATTTTTTGGGACCGGGTTTGCATTCCCTCTTCGATCCCTACTCTCTCAGCCAGACTGCAGTGAAGCAGCCTGTTTCCAGGACCACCACGTGGAGGTGGAGTAGGGTCTTGGTCAACTCTGGTTCGCTGACCCTGACGCAGGCAGCCAAGCTATGGGTCGCTTACTGCATTCCTCACTTTTGATGCGTCTTGGGTCCCTCGCTACATCTGACAAAGACGTACATTTTGTGACACCGGCAGAGCCATGTTGGGACTATTATGTGTTGGTTTGAATGCAGAAAAAAAATACCAACTGTGCCATGGTACAGAAGAGCTACAAGTCCCCTCTTACTCTTTCCACTAATCATATGTGATCATACTCTTTCCACTAATCATATGTGATCATACTCTTTCCACTAATCATATGTGATCATACTCTTTCCACTAATCATATGTGATCATAGGGCCATCACCCTGGACAAACTCTATGGAGAAACAAATAGCCTCAAACTGACTTCTGCTTTCTCTGAAAATATTTTCATAAACGTCTGAGAGTGTGCAAGGAGAATGTGTGATTAGGTACTTAGCAGTTTCCAACATCTGGAAAAAAAATTTAGTCTGACGTGCAAAATGGAAAACACAAACTACAGATGAACTAAATTCAAAAGCAAATCATTTTCAATATAAAGAAAAAAATTTAATTCTGGTTCTTACTAGACGATGTAGCTGGTGCATCCTCATCAACGTCATCGTCAAATATCTCACGGCCGTCTTCTACATAACCTGCTCCATCTGTGAGATAAGACAGAAGATAACATCAACATGAGAATTCATAAAATTTATGGCAGCTAGTTACTACAGCACAAGTAGTTCAGTTATTAATACAATTTATAATAACTAATTATTACAGCTGAATCTCAAAAATGAAGAAGAATAGCCTAAGCATACAACTAAATGAAAAATGTTTTATGCAACAACTTTGTCAATGGAAGTAAAAAAAAGGTGTTTATACAGAGCAAATGTTAGCATACGGAAGTGAGCCATGGACAATTAGTAAACAAGCAGGGAAACCCCCGGAAGCCACAGATGTGGTTTCAGAGAAGGATGTTAAGAGCACCATGGGCTGGTTAAAAAAAGTGATAAGGATGTCAAGAGAAGCCAGTGCTGAGAGGAAGCTCATTACACACATCAGAAAGAAGCAATCCACTTTATGTGGGCATATTACGAGAAGAGGATTGCTGGAATACATTGTGACTACACAAAGGTTGAAGGACAATAAGATATATTAGTATTAGTACACAACATTGTTCTATCCTATGGTGTAAGGTGTGACATACCTTTGATGTAGGCATCACACATACCTTTGATGTAGGCATCACACATACCTTTATTTAATAATGTAAAATAATAAGCTCACTTTGTATACCTCGTGCACTGACCACCTCATTACTTTTCCAGCTGTCCATGACATCACATCCTGTGACCGTCAGGGATTTTGTTTGTTTACAGACTGTCTAAGACACTCATGTCCATACAGCTAGATCAGCTTTTGTTAACGCTGTATAATAGTTTTACTTCCTTACTTACTTACTTAGTCGTTCCCCTTCTACCGTGAGGTGTAGAGGTTTGGAAGAGAGAGCGCCAGACCATTCTATCAGCTGTCTTCTTCCTGGCCTGGTTCCATTCTAGTCCTCGGTCCTTCAAAGATTGTCTAATGTTGTCCTCCCAGCGGACTCTGGGTCGTCCTGGAGGTCTGGATCCCTGGCTCTTTGGATCAATATTTATTGTATAGAATGCATCTTGCATGTTACTGAAACTGCCAGACTTACTCTGACGGTTCATCGCTGGAGGATTACAGTTGGAATTAAATGGATGGATTTCGATGACATGGCATTAACGTAATCAATAAAATGAAAAAAATAAACGGAAAATACTAAGAATACATAAAAAAAAGATTTTAACAACTAGCCCTGGGACAGAAAACATGAAAGGAGACACATGGGGGGAAATGACAGACATGGGAGCAGGGGGGAAAAAAGGCTGGGCTGACTCCCGTGACTAGATAAAGTGGAAACAATTTATAAGGTCCCTATGTTCCAATAGAAGCAGACAGACTATAAGACAAGAGACACATATGAAAGTATATCTTACCATCATCCACAATCCAGTCATCTTCCTGTCGTTGCTTCACAAGCTCAGAATATTCATGTTCTTCAATGACATCATAAATATTCTTCTCCTCATCGATTTCATATTTGTTCTTGATGCCTTTTTCTTTAGCTTGTCTGAGCTTTTCAAAAGCTGACAGCGTTCCCTTCTTGTCCACCTTCTGTCTGCGAGACCGGCTCTGGGCAAGGGAGTAAGTGCCATCTGCTGAGAAAAGAACAAAACCGTCTCATTTTATGCATATCCTTACAGTGTGAAGCCACTACTACAGCTGGCCTACTTACATGAATCAAAGCCTTCATGCTCTTGTAATGGTGAGTTTTGTTTTTGAAATTATGTTAAAACTTGTTAGGTCTAATGATAAGAGTAGGCTATAAATCATAGCCTTTGCATTAGTTCTGAACTTGCTTTTAAACTTCCATTGGTTTTTCTGCCAGTGTGAGTAGTAATTAATGCAATTTCCAAAAATTTCTGCAAACTTGGAAGCCATCTTACCTAAATGTTCATTTTTTAAAGCATTTTTCTTAGCTATCATACCTAAATGCCATGTCTGTTTATTTTATAAAGCATTTTACTATATATTCTCTTCTGCTGAACAACAGCCAGTGACAGAGACGGCATGTGATCAAATATAATTCTAATATGTTTAAAACTTGTGCAGGTAGTTTCTAGATCAATATTTAAAAAAAAAACATTAGGCCTAGGCTAGGCCTCTACATTGTTTAGGCCTAAATTTCACAGAAAATATTTACTGAACTATCTTCCCTGCTGAAAGCAATGACAGCACCGCAAGCCGATCCAATAATTCGTAGGCATAACTAAATACTGTACTGCTTGTCAGGAGGTGAAACTGACATTTTCGTCACAGACTTCTGAGATCGCACAAGTTGAGTCATACCGCAACTGAAATTGAACGCGCACCTCGCCGTCGGACGTGGCTCGATCGTGTTTTTCGCTGTGCGTCTAAATTAATATATAAATGCATGTTACTGTACATCAGGATTCAATAATTAATCTTACAAGCACATTTTAAATTAACCACGTCTATAAAATAACTATAATTTTACCTTCTGCGCTCAACATTGCTGGCTGCATTTCCCGCATTTCTTTGTGTACATGCCTGCCAGAAACTAGCTGTTTGAAAAGCGTTTGATCAAAATTAAAACTTTCAAGGCCATTTGAATTTTGACTAAAATACATTAAAACACAAAGTCTCAGTTATTAACATATGACTAAAGTTTATTTAAAAATAAAATGACTAAATTAGTTAATATTATTGCATATATGATGTCTTAACTCTGCTGTTTAAATTGAATTGAATATACTAGAATGACAAATTATTGAGGCATCCAACTTGGCATATCTTGTTCATGTTTCGCGCTAGCTTTCTCAAAAGACTACTCTTGTGATTAACAGAGCTAAAAATAGAGTTTCGTCCCCTGGGTCGGTGTCTTCTTTGTTCGCTCACTTTATACAAAATTAAAGTGGCCATAACTACAATTCTGGGGTGGGGGAGGGAGAGTCATCGCTGTCACATTTTTACCCCTTTGATGAACTCATACGTTTTGCAGCGGTTATGTTTAGCTTCACCCATGCGAACAAATAATAATAACACTGTAACCTACAAACGTCTTGTTGTTTAACTAGGGCTCCTGGGCTTCTCGCTCTTTTGTCGCCAATAACAAGTTGAAGACTCCTTGGTATTACCATATCTCCTAATTATAACCCATCAAGGGTTGAACGGGATACTTTTTAAAAAAATCCTTGGTATTATCTACGCTGTAAATCTAGGCTTTCCCTTTGGCTTTTCTGCCATTCCGAAACGTTCTGAGTTGAAGCCATGAGCTCCAGTTTCTCCAGCTTGGCTTACATTTAAAGGATCGTCACATCTGGTCCCAATCTAGGAGTAAGAAGCGCGTGGCAAAATCTGAATTTCCGTCATCCAAGGAGGCTCTCCAACTATGCAGACCTAAAATACTATTTTCTGGTTCTGAGCTCTCCCAAGGAATTGTCACGCCCTGCACAGCCACTTCTCAGCTCCCACTGCTATCATTGTAAGATCCTACTGCATTGCAGTCAACCAGATCAAAGCCAAAGAATCACGTCTGGGGCTCAAGTGATTTCTTCAAGCTTAGTGTGCAGTGTTGGGTTCTCAACAAGTTTCACCACAGGGGGAATACCTGGAAGTGTGTGGAGGATTTCAAAAGTCAGTGAGGGTGTAATTAGCCTCACAGACAGGTTCACTTCCACATATGTATATTGTAGCAACACCTGCACAGAACTAGACATGCAGAACAATATGAGGAGGCTTTCTGTAGCGTGTGATGACTTTGGTCTTACCATCAATACGAAGAAATCTGAAGTAATGTTGCAACCTGCTCCTGGGAAACCTTACTGTGAACCAAATATCACAGTAAAGAACCAACGTCTCCAAGTGGTGGACAGCTTCACTTATCTAGGCAGTACCCTTACCAAAGATGTGAATATCGACGCCGAGATCAACAACAGAATTGCAAAGGCAAGTGCAGCTTTTCGAAGCTAAGAGTAAATGTCTGGGATCGACAAGGAATTAGTGCCGCCACCAAGATAAAAGTATATCATGCAATAGTGCTCACTACCCTCCTGTATGCCTGTGAAACATGGACAGTGTATAGCAGACACGCCAAGAAGCTTAATCATTTTCACATGAGCTGTCTTCGCAGGATACTCAGGATCAAGTGGCATGATAGAGTATCTAATTCTGAGGTCCTCAACAGAGCACATATCTCAAGCATCTACACATTGCTGCAGAGGGCCCAAATTAGATGGGCCGGACATGTTGTTCGCATGCCCGAAAAACGCCTCCCAAAGCGAACTCTCTATGGGTAAGCGAACAGTAGGGGGACAAAAGAAACGCTTCAAAGATACACTGAAAGCATCGTTGAGCAGCTTCAAAATTGATGTTTCCTCCTGGGAGACTATCGCACATGATCGCTCTGCCTGGCGGACAAACGTTACTCAAGGCGCTCGCATTGCAGAACAGAATTTAGCTGATAAGGCAGAATTGCCTTTTGCATGCTGCAAGAAAAGTCAGAATGCGCAGCAACACTACTATCGACTCTAACCATGTGTGCCCCGTATGTGGCAGGGCCTGTAGGGCCAAAATAGGACTAATTAGCCACATGAGATCACGGCACACAGGTCTCACAATTCAAGTCTGAAGCTGTCGCCATCTTCGCTTGCGATGGGCGACTATTATTAATTAATTAATTAATATTGTAGCATTGTGCATAGCTGGTGGTCATATAAGGATAGTTCCAGATATGCCTCCATGCATACAATCGTCTTAAAAGGCGACTATGCAGGGTTGAATATAGGACCGGCTACCCCCTATCCTGTAGAAAATTTGAGCCACAACAAACAATATGAACATGTCAAGTAAAGAAAGTGAAACTCGGCCATCCAAGACAGAAATATGTCGTCTGGTAAGGAGGCTCATGACGTAACACAGAGAAATATGTCGTCTGGTAAGGACGCTCATGACGTAACACAGAGAAATTTGAAAGGAGTTTGCGTTGCTATATAGCTTTTATCTTCTAAGAAAATCTGATTTTCCTCACGAAGAAGAGAAATGGAGATATCACAATGATGATGAAGACATGGAGAAACCTTGAACTGACGGCACGCGACAGAAGAACGTGGCATGTGTTTATTGAGGATCTATGCCCATTGGAGAGCTTGAAGGTAGTGAATAAATATATGAGCTGTGACCAGATTCTGACAGTTTAGCAAATATGTATACACTGTAATGGCTTTGGAAACTACGCACGGTAGGTTAACCAGTTGATAGTATTACACCAGATTCTGACAGTTTAGCAAATATGTATACACTGTAATGGCTTTGGAAACTACGCACGGTAGGTTAACCAGTTGATAGTATTACACCAGATTCTGACAGTTTAGCAAATATGTATACACTGTAATGGCTTTGGAAACTACGCCAGGTAGGTTAACCAGTTGATAGTATTACACCAGATTCTGACAGTTTAGCAAATATGTATACACTGTAATGGCTTTGGAAACTACGCACGGTAGGTTAACCAGTTGGTAGTATTACACCAGATTCTGACAGTTTAGCAAATATGTATACACTGTAATGGCTTTGGAAACTACGCACGGTAGGTTAACCAGTTGATAGTATTACACCAGATTCTGACAGTTTAGCAAATATGTATACACTGTAATGGCTTTGGAAACTACGCACGGTAGGTTAACCAGTTGATAGTATTACACCAGATTCTGACAGTTTAGCAAATATGTATACACTGTAATGGCTTTGGAAACTACGCACGGTAGGTTAACCAGTTGATAGTATTACACCAGATTCTGACAGTTTAGCAAATATGTATACACTGTAATGGCTTTGGAAACTACGCACGGTAGGTTAACCAGTTGATAGTATTACACCAGATTCTGACAGTTTAGCAAATATGTATACACTGTAATGGCTTTGGAAACTACGCACGGTAGGTTAACCAGTTGATAGTATTACACCAGATTCTGACAGTTTAGCAAATATGTATACACTGTAATGGCTTTGGAAACTACGCACGGTAGGTTAACCAGTTGATAGTATTACACCAGATTCTGACAGTTTAGCAAATATGTATACACTGTAATGGCTTTGGAAACTACGCACGGTAGGTTAACCAGTTGATAGTATTACACCAGATTCTGACAGTTTAGCAAATATTTATACACTGTAATGGCTTTGGAAACTACGCACGGTAGGTTAACCAGCTGATAGTATTACACCAGATTCTGACAGTTTAGCAAATATGTATACACTGTAATGGCTTTGGAAACTACGCACGGTAGGTTAAGCAGTTGATAGTATTACACCAGATTCTGACAGTTTAGCAAATATTTATACACTGTAATGGCTTTGGAACTACGCACGGTAGGTTAACCAGTTGATAGTATTACACCAGATTCTGACAGTTTAGCAAATATGTATACACTGTAATGGCTTTGGAAACTACGCACGGTAGGTTAACCAGTTGATAGTATTACACCAGATTCTGACAGTTTAGCAAATATGTATACACTGTAATGGCTTTGGAAACTACGCACGGTAGGTTAACCAGTTGATAGTATTACACCAGATTCTGACAGTTTAGAAATATGTATACACTGTAATGGCTTTGGAAACTACGCACGGTAGGTTAACCAGTTGATAGTATTACACCAGATTCTGACAGTTTAGCAAATATGTATACACTGTAATGGCTTTGGAAACTACGCACGGTAGGTTAACCAGTTGATAGTGTTACACCAGATTCTGACAGTTTAGCAAATATGTATACACTGTAATGGCTTTGGAAACTACGCACGGTAGGTTAACCAGTTGATAGTATTACACCAGATTCTGACAGTTTAGCAAATATGTATACACTGTAATGGCTTTGGAAACTACGCACGGTAGGTTAACCAGTTGATAGTATTACACCAGATTCTGACAGTTTAGCAAATATGTATACACTGTAATGGCTTTGGAAACTACGCACGGTAGGTTAACCAGTTGATAGTATTACACCAGATTCTGACAGTTTAGCAAATATGTATACACTGTAATGGCTTTGGAAACTACGCACGGTAGGTTAACCAGTTGATAGTATTACACCAGATTCTGACAGTTTAGCAAATATGTATACACTGTAATGGCTTTGGAAACTACGCACGGTAGGTTAACCAGTTGATAGTATTACACCAGATTCTGACAGTTTAGCAAATATGTATACACTGTAATGGCTTTGGAAACTACGCACGGTAGGTTAACCAGTTGATAGTATTACACCAGATTCTGACAGTTTAGCAAATATGTATACACTGTAATGGCTTTGGAAACTACGCACGGTAGGTTAACCAGTTGATAGTATTACACCAGATTCTGACAGTTTAGCAAATATGTATACACTGTAATGGCTTTGGAAACTACGCACGGTAGGTTAAGCAGTTGATAGTATTACACCAGATTCTGACAGTTTAGCACAGGGGTCGGCAAACTACGGCACGCGTGCCAAGCGTGGCACGTGGAACGATTTTCAATGGCACGCTGAGTGAATTAAAATACTGTACAGTATATGATTTCATTTAAAAAAAAAAATTAAATATTTAATTAAATAGAAGCATATTCTTCTTCCTCTTCTTCCTCGTTCGTCCTGAAAATGACGGTGGTTGCGTTGTGTCTGTTTACGCCTAAGCTGTGATATCTGCACCTTTCGGTCGACACATCCGACTTCTACACGGCATTTTTTAGGACCGGGTTTGCCTTCCCATTGCGATCCGCACTCGCTCAGCCAGCCTGCACTGCTGCAGACTGTTTCCAGGACCACCAGAAGCATATAATTCTTTTAAAGCTATACCTGTTTTTACTACCCTTCAAAACGAAAGTTTTTAGACATTAGAGGTAAGAATGTGCGATCTGATGCAAGCTAAAGGCCTGATCATACTATACTGCACGTAAGTCTTCGTTTTTACGGACCGTTTCCGAGAACAAACATTCTTCAACGAACTTCAAGGAGAGTCCGCTGGGAGGACAACATTAGACAATCTTTGAAGGACCGAGGACTGGAGTGGAACCAGGCCAGGAGGAAGACAGCCGATAGGTTAGTCTAGCGCTCTCTCTTCCAAACCTCTACACCTCACGGTAGAAGGGGAACGACTAAGTAAGTAAGTAAGTGGTTATACTTTGCGGCGCCCGCTATTCTGGGGTCTACCAGTTACCGTGGTTTGCAGGATGAGATTCTTGAAAAGAATCGCAAGCGAATTTTGACGGGCAAGCGGAGACGTAATATCATAATTACGCAATAGTGTCTGGCTAGCGCCTGGACGAGCGTATTTATTTCGTTTTAGTTCGCAGTTTTTGACTCCCAGTGTGAGTTTTTAGCAACAGTGACTGACCTCGACGAAGTTATATTTCCGTCCTATCCTTCCCCTCTCTCCCGAGCACCACCACCTCTACAGTTCTCTCGGCTGTCGCATACTCATGCCCGTACAGTCCGTTGACCGCAGCACAAAAGTTGGTGTTGTTATTAAGTAATACGGTGCCGTTAAAATGACTCAAAAAAGACAAAAAACTTGATACACGCTCGTTTCAAGACTTTTGGACAAACGAATATGGATTCATACAACAAAAGGATCGTGCTGTTTGTGCTTTATGTTATGAAAGTGTCGTGTGCCGTACGTCAAGTGTACAAAGACACTATCAAACCAAACATCAGACCATGTTTAAAAACTCTGAGGAGAAAAGTGAAACCATAAAAATGGCTGTTTCTGGCTACAAAAAACAAAGTAGTATTTTTAGTCAAGTAATTGGAACCAAAAATAAAGCTACCGAATATAGTTACAAAATTGCACAGTGTGTGGCTTCGAAGGGCAAACCTTTCACAGATGGAGAATACATAAAAAAAAACTTTTTTGAGCAGTGCTGAAATTTTGTTTAGTGATTTACCAAATAAAGAAACAACACTGTCTCGGATTCGAGAAATACCGGCTTCTGCGAGATCAATTGAGAGGCGCATAACTGATATGGCTGAAAATGTAACGGTAAAACAAACAACCGGGTTACAACAAGCTGTTGTATTTAGTGTCGCTCTTGACGAAAGTGTCGATGTAAATGACGTGGCGCGCCTAGCTATAGTTGCGCGATATTGTGACAACGACCGTATTTATGAAGAACTGTGCTGCTTGATACCTTTTGATGGTACAGCCAAGGGAGAGGACATTATAACTGCATTTGTAAGCTATTTCGAAAATCAGAACATTAACATGAATAAAATATTCTGTGTTACTACTGATGCCGCCCCTGCATTTATCGGAAAGAACAAAGGATTTGTTAAACTTTTTGAGGATCGTATTGGACGTCAAGTATTGAGCTTCCATTGCATTATACACCAGGCGAGTTTGTGTGCGAAGATTTCGTCACTATCCTTGAACTCTGTAATGGAAACTGTTGTCAAGATAGTTAACTTCATAGTTTCTCGACCTTCATTGACCCACAGGCAATTCAAGTCTCTTCTACAAGAAATGGAGAGCGCATATGCGGACCTCCCGCTGTACAGCAATGTTCGTTAGCTTAGTCGAGGTAATGTTTTGAACAGATTTGTATCATGTCTAGAAGCAATCAAAGGTGTTTCTTGATGAAAAGGAACAACATTTCCCAGAATTGAATGACGAGGACTGGCTGTGCAAGCTGATGTTTCTGGCTGACATAACTACAAATCTGAATGCGTTTACAAGGGCAGGGTCAAACAGTACTTGATCTTTTTGAGCACTGGAAAGGATTTGCGTCAAAATTAGACATATTTTCAGAGATATTACCACTAACACATACAAGTACTTTCCAAACGCAAAGGCGCATTCAAATCGATTTACTGTCAACAGAGATGAGCTTCTCAAAGAAGAGTTTGCTAAACGAGTTCTAGACTTCAAAATTCACGGGCCCATGTTTTCTTACCTCATCAAGCCCGACTTAATTGATCATACTAACATCCCATTTGACCTATCTCTTTTCGAGTGGACGAATGTTGACAATTTTGAAATGCAACACATCGAATTCAAGGCATAAGAGCTATGGACGATAACATGTCTAGAATTGCTAAAAATTCTTGAAGGAAGCTGCTTGGAAAAGTCAGCTGCCATCCTCAACTGCTGGACATCCCTGCCTGAAGCGTTCACCTGTTTGAAGAAAGTTGCATTCGCTCTACTTTCGGCATTTGGGTCAACTTATACATGTAAACAAATTTTCTCACACATGAAAGCTGTTTTAAGTCCACAGAGAAGTCGCCTAACACCTGTGCATTCAGAAGCCTGTGTGAAGCTGAAATTGACAAAATACACACCTGATTTAACAATTAACCAAGGAGAAGCAAGGACACGGGTCCGATTAATCGATTAATGACTCAGATCAATAATAATCAATGATTACTCATATTAAAATTTTAATAACGTGTTTTATGTTTGGTTTATTTAATTGTTTTGCTCTTCATACTATTGGACTTTCTGTCTTAACAAAATATACATATAACAATTTTATTATAAAATTTCAAACTAATGTGTTCAGAACTTAAATTTTGCAAAACATAATATTTGTATTGATATTTGTTCCTATTTATATTAAAATATTGAATAATCTACAAAGAATAGAATAGTTATTTAATGTATCGGAAACATGTTAATACGAGATCCTTTTTTTAATTGTTTCAATAACACTGACAAACAACATTTTTCTTTCTTAAATAAGAATAAGTGTTCTTAGGTCAGTTTCTTGCGCTGATTTCAAATTTGAAATCCGTTTATCTCTATCACATCGGGTTCTTACGATATTTGTGAATAAATATATTTTTGGGAAACCGTTATTTTCTCCGTTCCATTTTTACTATATAACTAATTAAAAATTAATAAAATGCAAAATAATTCTACTTTTTATCCTGCTAAAAGTTGCATGACATATGTTACGCTATTTTTCAAATAGTTACTGTATTTTGAAATAATTCTGAGCGAAATATGGTTTCTAGAAGTTGTAGAAATTCGGCTGATCTGTTCTGTTACATGTGCGGATATTTTGCCGATCGTGTTCACCAGAAAAAAAAAAAACTTTACACCATTACTAAAGAAAGCATATGAACTAAATTTCGATTCGAAAGTTAATGATGCAAATAAATCTTGGAAGCCAAATGCAGTTTGTACGACTTGTGCAAATACATTGGCAGGTTGGTTACGAAAATCGCAGAAGCATAAGTCGATGCCTTTTGGAATGCCAGTAATATGGCGTGAACCGACAAATCACGCTACTGATTGTTACTTCTGCTTGACAAATATTCATGGTTTCACTTTTAAAACTAGCAAGTCTGTGGTTAATCAAGAAGAAAGAAGACATCAGATTAAGCTGGGAGAACAGGTCCTGGAGCAGGTCGACCACTTTAAATACCTCGGAGCTATTATAGACCGAAAGGGAGGCATCAAAGAAGAGTTGGCCACTCGAAAAGCAGCAGCTGGGAGACTTTTTCAGGCCATAAATCGAGGATTCCTCAGCAAGAGAGAGGTTGGTAAGAAAACGAAGATGGCTGTATACCGCTCCACCTATGTCCCAGTCTTGACATATGGATGCGAGTCATGGGCAATGACTACAACCCATAAAAGCCAGATCCAAACCTCAGAAACGAGGTATCTGAGGAAGGTGGTTGAAGTAACAAGAAGAGACATGGTACGCAACCAGACGATACGTCAAGGCCTAAAATGCCACCCCCTACTGACCCAAGTAGAACAGTCCCAACTAAGATGGTTTGGCCATGTCTGCAGAATGGGAGAAGATCGGCTACCACGACAAGCATGGGAAACAAAGAGCCAAGGATCCAGACCCCGAGGACGACCCAGAGTCCGCTGGGAGGACAACATTAGACAATCTTTGAAGGACCGAGGACTAGAATGGAACCAGGCCAGGAGGAAGACAGCCGATAGAATAGTCTGGCGCTCTCTCTTCCAAACCTCTACACCTCACGGTAGAAGGGGAACGACTAAGTAAGTAAGTAAATCTGTGGTTTATCCAAATATTGAATCGGTTTCGAAACCAGTGCCTCATCATCCAATAACGTGTTCGATCCCAGTTCCACCAGAACAATATCCGTTGGACGTGAATGAACCATCAGAAAGTGATAGTTTACCTGCTTTAGAAACTAATTCTGACTCGGATTATATACCGGTGAATGATGGTGTTCACTTAATTAACCATTCAGAACTTTCAGATCTAATACGTGATCTCGCTCTTACCAAAGGACATGCGGAATTACTCGGTTCGCGACTCAAAGAATGGAATCTTTTAGCGCCCAATACTCGGATATCTAAATTTCGTCATAGACACAAGAACTTGTTCAATACTTTGAGATGGATGATGACATTTGCTATTGCAAAGATGTAAACGGTCTAATGGTGCACCTCGGTCATGAGCACATAGTCAACGAATGGCGACTTTTCATCGACTCTTCCAAGACTAGTCTAGAAGCTGTGTTATTGCATAACGGAAATTTATTTTCATCAATTCCAGTCGCCTACTCTGTTCATATGAAAGAAACTTATGACAATATGGCTATACTTTTGGCAAAAATAAAGTACAATGACTACCAATGGCGGATTTGTGGAGACCTAAAGGTCATTGCAATTCTCACGGGCATGCAGCCTGGGTATACTAAATTTTGTTGCTTCCTATGTGAATGGGATAGCCACAACAGACAGGAACATTATGCAAGAAAGGTGTGGCCTATCAGGGATCGTATGCAGCTCGGGCATAAAAATGTAATACACGAGCCATTAGCTAACAAAGACAGCATCATTTTACCACTGTTACATATAAAGTTGGGGGCTCATGAAGAATTTCGTAAAAGCGTTAGATAAAACGAGCAAAGCTTTCACTTATCTTCGAGAAAAGTTTCCGCAAGTTAGCGATGCAAAGATAAAGGAAGGTATCTTTGTAGGACCTCAGATTAGGAAAGTTATTGCAGACAAACAATTCGAGAACTTGTTACATGGTAGTGAACTTCGCGCATGGATGGCATTCAAATCGATTGTCGATAACTTTCTGGGAAATCACAAATCTGTAGACTATGTGCATATTGTTAAGCAGTGCATAGATGCATACAGAATTATGGGCTGTAACATGTCCCTCAAAATCCATTTGCTCGATTCGCATCTTGACTTTTTCCCTGACAACCTTGGCGAAGTCAGCGATGAACATGGAGTCACGTAATCAAGGACGGTGGAGTGTGACCATGCTTGCCGATTATTGTTGGATGCTTCATCGCGATGTACCACATGCCATTCACCGACGAAAGTCGACTGCAAAGAAATTCAAGCCTACATAATTGTTATACTTCTTGTACGAATGATAGGAAACTCTTTACAGAGCGATACAACAGGAAGCAATCTGATCATCAGAAGGAGTCCCCCCATCCGACAAGTGTTTCGGCCCGATATACTCCTTTACACTCTAAGGGGAGCGGGCCCACTTGGGTCATGACTCCCAAGCGTCTCAGCCTCCTGTTGTCTTGTATCGAAAATGAACCCATTTCACTTACGGTAGCAACTTTAATCCACAACTCCGCCAACCGTGGAGGCAATTGTTAAAGTAACAAAGAGAAGACAAATTATTCCGTTCGTTCCGTCGCACACACTGAGACACCATCGCGAAGCCGACGCCACTGCGCGTTCGCCACTGAAATTCTGACACTGACACCTCTATAATATTCACCGCCTGTCACCTCTCAGCCACAGCCCTTTCACTAGTACAATAAAAACTCAGCGTAATACTGTATGCGTTGTTAAGAAACTTCAATTGCGTATTTCTAGAGATCCCGACCTGATAGAGAAAAATGGTTTGCAGATTTAAAAACAGCGCATTAAAATTGACCAGAAAAACATAGAAATGTTAGAGAAAGAAAAAAAATTTTTTTTTTGTTAGCCAGTGTAATTGTTGTATATAAAAATATGGTGGACTTGGGTTGGCACGCTGAGTGACTTTGCAACATTACTTCGGCACGACACTACTAAAAGTTTGCCGACCCCTGGTTTAGCAAATATGTATACACTGTAATGGTTTTGGAAACTACGCACGGTAGGTTAACCAGTTGATAGTATTACACCAGATTCTGACAGTTTAGCAAATATGTATACACTGTAATGGCTTTGGAAACTACGCACGGTAGGTTAACCAGTTGATAGTATTACACCAGATTCTGACAGTTTAGCAAATATGTATACACTGTAATGGCTTTGGAAACTACGCACGGTAGGTTAACCAGTTGATAGTATTACACCAGATTCTGACAGTTTAGAAATATGTATACACTGTAATGGCTTTGGAAACTACGCACGGTAGGTTAACCAGTTGATAGAATTACACCAGATTCTGACAGTTTAGCAAATATGTATACACTGTAATGGCTTTGGAAACTACGCACGGTAGGTTAACCAGTTGATAGTATTACACCAGATTCTGACAGTTTAGCAAATATGTATACACTGTAATGGCTTTGGAAACTACGCCAGGTAGGTTAACCAGTTGATAGTATTACACCAGATTCTGACAGTTTAGCAAATATGTATACACTGTAATGGCTTTGGAAACTACGCACGGTAGGTTAACCAGTTGATAGTATTACACCAGATTCTGACAGTTTAGCAAATATGTATACACTGTAATGGCTTTGGAAACTACGCACGGTAGGTTAACCAGTTGATAGTATTACACCAGATTCTGACAGTTTAGCAAATATGTATACACTGTAATGGCTTTGGAAACTATGCACGGTAGGTTAACCAGTTGATAGTATTACACCAGATTCTGACAGTTTAGCAAATATGTATACACTGTAATGGCTTTGGAAACTACGCACGGTAGGTTAACCAGTTGATAGTATTACAACAGATTCTGACAGTTTAGCAAATATGTATCCACTGTAATGGCTTTGGAAACTACGCACAGTAGGTTAACCAGTTGAAAGTATTACACCAGATTCTGACAGTTTAGCAAATATGTATACACTGTAATGGCTTTGGAAACTACGCACGGTAGGTTAACCAGTTGATAGTATTACACCAGATTCTGACAGTTTAGCAAATATGTATCCACTGTAATGGCTTTGGAAACTACGCACGGTAGGTTAACCAGTTGATAGTATTACACCAGATTCTGACAGTTTAGCAAATATGTATACACTGTAATGGCTTTGGAAACTACGCACGGTAGGTTAACCAGTTGATAGTATTACACCAGATTCTGACAGTTTAGCAAATATGTATACACTGTAATGGCTTTGGAAACTACGCACGGTAGGTTAACCAGTTGATAGTATTACACCAGATTCTGACAGTTTAGAAATATGTATACACTGTAATGGCTTTGGAAACTACGCACGGTAGGTTAACCAGTTGATAGAATTACACCAGATTCTGACAGTTTAGCAAATATGTATACACTGTAATGGCTTTGGAAACTACGCACGGTAGGTTAACCAGTTGATAGTATTACACCAGATTCTGACAGTTTAGCAAATATGTATACACTGTAATGGCTTTGGAAACTACGCCAGGTAGGTTAACCAGTTGATAGTATTACACCAGATTCTGACAGTTTAGCAAATATGTATACACTGTAATGGCTTTGGAAACTACGCACGGTAGGTTAACCAGTTGATAGTATTACACCAGATTCTGACAGTTTAGCAAATATGTATACACTGTAATGGCTTTGGAAACTACGCACGGTAGGTTAACCAGTTGATAGTATTACACCAGATTCTGACAGTTTAGCAAATATGTATACACTGTAATGGCTTTGGAAACTACACACGGTAGGTTAACCAGTTGATAGTATTACACCAGATTCTGACAGTTTAGCAAATATGTATCCACTGTAATGGCTTTGGAAACTACGCACGGTAGGTTAACCAGTTGATAGTATTACACCAGATTCTGACAGTTTAGCAAATATGTATCCACTGTAATGGCTTTGGAAACTACGCACGGTAGGTTAACCAGTTGATAGTATTACACCAGATTCTGACAGTTTAGCAAATATGTATACACTGTAATGGCTTTGGAAACTACGCACGGTAGGTTAACCAGTTGATAGTATTACACCAGATTCTGACAGTTTAGCAAATATGTATACACTGTAATGGCTTTGGAAACTACGCACGGTAGGTTAACCAGTTGATAGTATTACACCAGATTCTGACAGTTTAGTAAATATGTATACACTGTAATGGCTTTGGAAACTACGCACGGTAGGTTAACCAGTTGATAGTATTACACCAGATTCTGACAGTTTAGCAAATATGTATACACTGTAATGGCTTTGGAAACTACGCACGGTAGGTTAACCAGTTGATAGTATTACACCAGATTCTGACAGTTTAGCAAATATGTATACACTGTAATGGCTTTGGAAACTACGCACGGTAGGTTAACCAGTTGATAGTATTACACCAGATTCTGACAGTTTAGCAAATATGTATCCACTGTAATGGCTTTGGAAACTACGCACGGTAGGTTAACCAGTTGATAGTATTACACCAGATTCTGACAGTTTAGCAAATATGTATACACTGTAATGGCTTTGGAAACTACGCACGGTAGGTTAACCAGTTGATAGTATTACACCAGATTCTGACAGTTTAGCAAATATGTATACACTGTAATGGCTTTGGAAACTACGCACGGTAGGTTAACCAGTTGATAGTATTACACCAGATTCTGACAGTTTAGCAAATATGTATACACTGTAATGGCTTTGGAAACTACGCACGGTAGGTTAACCAGTTGATAGTATTACACCAGATTCTGACCTTTTTAGCAAATATGTATACACTGTAATGGCTTTGGAAACTACGCACGGTAGGTTAACCAGTTGATAGTATTACACCAGATTCTGACAGTTTAGCAAATATGTATCCACTGTAATGGCTTTGGAAACTACGCACGGTAGGTTAACCAGTTGATAGTATTACACCAGATTCTGACAGTTTAGCAAATATGTATACACTGTAATGGCTTTGGAAACTACGCACGGTAGGTTAACCAGTTGATAGTATTACACCAGATTCTGACAGTTTAGCAAATATGTATCCACTGTAATGGCTTTGGAAACTACGCACGGTAGGTTAACCAGTTGAAAGTATTACACCAGATTCTGACAGTTTAGCAAATATGTATCCACTGTAATGGCTTTGGAAACTACACACGGTAGGTTAACCAGTTGATAGTATTACACCAGATTCTGACAGTTTAGCAAATATGTATACACTGTAATGGCTTTGGAAACTACGCACGGTAGGTTAACCAGTTGATAGTATTACACCAGATTCTGACAGTTTAGCAAATATGTATCCACTGTAATGGCTTTGGAAACTACGCACGGTAGGTTAACCAGTTGATAGTATTACACCAGATTCTGACAGTTTAGCAAATATGTATACACTGTAATGGCTTTGGAAACTACGCACGGTAGGTTAACCAGTTGATAGTATTACACCAGATTCTGACAGTTTAGCAAATATGTATACACTGTAATGGCTTTGGAAACTACGCACGGTAGGTTAACCAGTTGATAGTATTACACCAGATTCTGACAGTTTAGCAAATATGTATCCACTGTAATGGCTTTGGAAACTACGCACGGTAGGTTAACCAGTTGATAGTATTACACCAGATTCTGACAGTTTAGCAAATATGTATACACTGTAATGGCTTTGGAAACTACGCACGGTAGATTAACCAGTTGATAGTATTACACCAGATTCTGACAGTTTAGCAAATATGTATCCACTGTAATGGCTTTGGAAACTACGCACGGTAGGTTAACCAGTTGATAGTATTACACCAGATTCTGACAGTTTAGCAAATATGTATACACTGTAATGGCTTTGGAAACTACGCACGGTATGTTAACCAGTTGATAGTATTACACCAGATTCTGACAGTTTAGCAAATATGTATACACTGTAATGGCTTTGGAAACTACGCACGGTAGGTTAACCAGTTGATAGTATTACACCAGATTCTGACAGTTTAGCAAATATGTATACACTGTAATGGCTTTGGAAACTACGCACGGTAGGTTAACCAGTTGATAGTATTACACAAGATTCTGACAGTTTAGCAAATATGTATACACTGTAATGGCTTTGGAAACTACGCACGGTAGGTTAACCAGTTGATAGTATTACACCAGATTCTGACAGTTTAGCGAATATGTATCCACTGTAATGGCTTTGGAAACTACGCACGGTAGGTTAACCAGTTGATAGTATTACACCAGATTCTGACAGTTTAGAAAATATGTATACACTGTAATGGCTTTGGAAACTACGCACGGTAGGTTAACCAGTTGATAGTATTACACCAGATTCTGACAGTTTAGCGAATATGTATCCACTGTAATGGCTTTGGAAACTACGCACGGTAGGTTAACCAGTTGATAGTATTACACCAGATTCTGACAGTTTAGCAAATATGTATACACTGTAATGGCTTTGGAAACTACGCACGGTAGGTTAACCAGTTGATAGTATTACACCAGATTCTGACAGTTTAGCAAATATGTATCCACTGTAATGGCTTTGGAAACTACGCACGGTAGGTTAACCAGTTGATAGTATTACACCAGATTCTGACAGTTTAGCAAATATGTATACACTGTAATGGCTTTGGAAACTACGCACGGTAGGTTAACCAGTTGATAGTATTACACCAGATTCTGACAGTTTAGCAAATATGTATACACTGTAATGGCTTTGGAAACTACGCACGGTAGGTTAACCAGTTGATAGTATTACACCAGATTCTGACAGTTTAGCAAATATGTATCCACTGTAATGGCTTTGGAAACTACGCACGGTAGGTTAACCAGTTGATAGTATTACACCAGATTCTGACAGTTTAGCAAATATGTATACACTGTAATGGCTTTGGAAACTACGCACGGTAGATTAACCAGTTGATAGTATTACACCAGATTCTGACAGTTTAGCAAATATGTATCCACTGTAATGGCTTTGGAAACTACGCACGGTAGGTTAACCAGTTGATAGTATTACACCAGATTCTGACAGTTTAGCAAATATGTATACACTGTAATGGCTTTGGAAACTACGCACGGTATGTTAACCAGTTGATAGTATTACACCAGATTCTGACAGTTTAGCAAATATGTATACACTGTAATGGCTTTGGAAACTACGCACGGTAGGTTAACCAGTTGATAGTATTACACCAGATTCTGACAGTTTAGCAAATATGTATACACTGTAATGGCTTTGGAAACTACGCACGGTAGGTTAACCAGTTGATAGTATTACACCAGATTCTGACAGTTTAGCAAATATGTATACACTGTAATGGCTTTGGAAACTACGCACGGTAGGTTAACCAGTTGATAGTATTACACCAGATTCTGACAGTTTAGCGAATATGTATCCACTGTAATGGCTTTGGAAACTACGCACGGTAGGTTAACCAGTTGATAGTATTACACCAGATTCTGACAGTTTAGAAAATATGTATACACTGTAATGGCTTTGGAAACTACGCACGGTAGGTTAACCAGTTGATAGTATTACACCAGATTCTGACAGTTTAGCGAATATGTATCCACTGTAATGGCTTTGGAAACTACGCACGGTAGGTTAACCAGTTGATAGTATTACACCAGATTCTGACAGTTTAGCAAATATGTATCCACTGTAATGGCTTTGGAAACTACGCACGGTAGGTTAACCAGTTGATAGTATTACACCAGATTCTGACAGTTTAGCAAATATGTATACACTGTAATGGCTTTGGAAACTACGCACGGTATGTTAACCAGTTGATAGTATTACACCAGATTCTGACAGTTTAGCAAATATGTATACACTGTAATGGCTTTGGAAACTACGCACGGTAGGTTAACCAGTTGATAGTATTACACCAGATTCTGACAGTTTAGCAAATATGTATACACTGTAATGGCTTTGGAAACTACGCACGGTAGGTTAACCAGTTGATAGTATTACACAAGATTCTGACAGTTTAGCAAATATGTATACACTGTAATGGCTTTGGAAACTACGCACGGTAGGTTAACCAGTTGATAGTATTACACCAGATTCTGACAGTTTAGCGAATATGTATCCACTGTAATGGCTTTGGAAACTACGCACGGTAGGTTAACCAGTTGATAGTATTACACCAGATTCTGACAGTTTAGAAAATATGTATACACTGTAATGGCTTTGGAAACTACGCACGGTAGGTTAACCAGTTGATAGTATTACACCAGATTCTGACAGTTTAGCGAATATGTATCCACTGTAATGGCTTTGGAAACTACGCACGGTAGGTTAACCAGTTGATAGTATTACAAGAGCATTCCTGTTTTTGGAATCCGCAGGGCAAGAGACATAGAAGCAGACCGCATACACACACACAAAAACACACACACTTGTAGAAGAGAACATTAAAGGTATAAAGAGGAACATGTTAAGGTCTAGAACCGATGATACAGAACAGGGAGACCTGGTGCGTATATGTTAAAGACATGTGCTCGACGGGGAGAGAAAGGCAGCGGCGTACTGAGGAGGGGGCGGTCCGCACCAGATGACAGCCAGGTGGGGGTGCCATCGGACACTATTATGATAATACTTACTGTTAAACTGTCATAGACTGGAAAGGAGGCATCGAAAAAGAGTTGGCTACCCGAAGAGCAGCAGCTGGGAGGCTTTATCAGGCCATAAATCCTCAGTAAAGGAGAAGTTGGCAAGAAGACGAAGATGGCTGTATACCGCTTCACCTGGGTTCCAGTCTTAAATTATGGATGAGAGTCATGGGCAATAACTACAACCCAGCTCCATTCTTCATAAAAGAGTTATCCGAGGAAGTTGGTTGAAGTAACAAGAAGAGACAAAGTCCGCGACCAGACGATACGCCATAGCATGAAAACCCAGCCCCTGCAGACCTATGTGGATCAGTCCCAATTACTATAGTTTGGCCATGTCAAATGGAAGAAGATCGGCTACCACGACGAATATAGGAAACCAAGAGCCAAGGATCCAGACCTCCAAAACGACCCAGAGTTCGATGGAAGGACAACACTAGACCATCTTTGAAGGACCGAGGACTAGATTGTAACCAGGCCAGAAGGAAGGCAGCCGATAGGATAATATGGCGTTCGCTTTGGACAACCTCTACACCCCAGGGTAGAAGAGGAACGACTAAGTATGTAAGTAAGCTTACTTTTAAAAATGTATTTGTAAGTGTATTTCTTTATTGGGGGGCGGGAGCAAAAGTAGGATCCGCCCCAGGTGCCAAATACTTACTGAAAGGTATTGATGGATTGGATGTCCGGGTAAGAAATGTTTTATTATTTGTGGAAATAACAATTCATTCATTCATTCATAACCCTCCACTCCCAAAGGAGCATAGGCCTTCAACAAACACATGCCAAGTCCTCTTGTCACGTGCCATCATCTCAAGTTCTTTCCATGTTCTCCTCATCATTTTCACCTCTGTTTCCAACTCTCTTCTCCATGTACTTCTTGGTCTTCCTCTGCCTCTCTTGCCCTGGGGGTTCCAGAACAAGGACTGCCTTGTAATGCTATCAACAGGTTTCCTCAGTGTGTGTCCTATCCATCGCCATCGTCTTCTTCTCATTTCTTGTTCCACTGGCACTTGTCTAGTTCTTGTCCTCAGTTCCACGTTGGTAACCTTGTCATACCATTTTAATCCCTCTATTCTACGCAAGCACCCATTTATGAAAGTCTGTAGCTTTTTGGTTGTTGTCTTTGTTGTTCTCCATGTCTCTGAGCCATACAATAGGACTGACTTCACATTTGAGTTGAAGATTCTTATTTTCGTGTTGGATCCTATTTCTCTTGATCTCCATATATTTCCCAATGCAATGAAAGCTCCTCTTGCCTTTTGTATTCTTATTTTGATATCGCTGTCTGTCCCTCCAACTTTGTCTATATTACTGCCAAGATATGTGTATGATTCTACATCTTGTATTGGTGTTTCTTCAAGTTCAACCCTGTTATCATTACCTGCATTTATTCGCATTATTTTTGTCTTTTCCCTGTGTATTTTCAGACCCAATTGCTGTGACCTCTCATCGAGTGTTTTCAATTTGTCCTGCATCTGATTACGGCTATGGGACAGAAGAGCCAAGTCATCAGCAAAATCCAGATCATCCAACTGCTTAGTCAGAGTCCACTGGATTCCATTTCTGTTGTGTGTTGTCGATGATCTCATAACCCAATCTATTGCCAGCAAGAAAAGAAATGGAGACAAGAGGCATCCCTGTCGCACTCCTGTTCTTATCCCAAACGGTTCTGTAAGCTGTCCTTCGTGAAGAACTCTGCATGTCATGTCTTCATATGTTTTCTTTATTAAATTAATGATCTTCAGGGGAACTCCATAATGCCTCAACAATTTCCAAAGTGATTCTAACAACAATGAAATAACAATAAAACTGGTAAAACGTCGCAGGGAAATAAGAATGTATGTTTATTCTATGTTTTGTTCGTGTGCTGATTAATCGTGTAATCATAAGAAGGAGACAAGAACCAGAGTGTCGGTGTAGAAGGCAGGAAGTACTGAACCTGCAACACGCACTGTACAGTGCACGCTACCGTCAGGTAGGGAACACTGGACAAGTGATTCCTGCCTAGGTAACAGGTACTTAACTCAGGCACGAAGCACTGTACAGTAATTCTTGCCTGAAAAAAAGTAAATAGGTATATCGCACTGCGTTGTAGCTATTATAATCCATTAGGCAGATATTTCCACCGTTCATTCCTGTATAGGGCAAAAGACTGGAGAGATAAAGAGTAAAGATATTTTTATGTTTGCTTCATGTGGTATTCATTTATAGCGTGTAAACAAAACTTTATGAAATGTTTCTAATTTTGTCTAAAATATATGGTAGGAAATTATTATTTCAATATTCATTCCAAACAGGTATCGGTATGGTGCGTGTAGTGCGGTATGGTGCGTGTAGTGGGATCAAAATTTGGCCAATGAATAATAAATATAAGGTAAGGGTGGTCCCATTGCAGATACTGACGTAGTGGATTGAAGTGTTAGAGACTTCAATTTACTTGGTCGGGCATCGAGAGGTGAGGTGACCAGTTCCCTTCCTCGCTGCCTTTTCCTTCCCTAACTCACGAGCAAAGTCAGGTATCCATTTACAGCTGTGTAGACTGGAGCGTGTCGTTACTGTGGATCGAACCCAACACCTTTGCTGCGAGAGACCAGCGTTCTAACCATTCTGTCAATCGGACGCTCAATAAAAATATAAATAAATAATATTGCATATAGCCTAATTGTACCTCTGAATTGTTATTAATTATAATTGTAAAACAAACAAAAAAGTGTAAAAGAAAGATCTTGGTTGTTATATCACAATGTGTATACAAACAGACTGTCTCTGTTAAAAAAAGACATGAAATAAGCTTCATTTAATTATTAATAGGCATCATACTGAGACGAAATATCAAGAATGGCTGAAGTTAAAAAACCACACATAATGTAGGAAAGTTTCAGTTACTTCTGATCACGAATAGAGTTCTTCTCACAATTTGAAATGTATAGTCCGTTCGGAAATTCGTGCCCACAGAAAGCGTCAATTTTCTCCAAAACTGTTTGTTGTATGGACATGAATTTTTGCATGCAGTCTTAGATTTTCCATGCAGTTATTAATATATTTTTTGCCCTTACAAAACTCATGTCATGTTCGAATTTTCTTCTTTACGTTATATAAAAAACTCTTACCGTTGTCTGGGTTAATTTTTCTTAGTTTTACAGGAAAGTTACAAGATCCGTTCAAAAATATTTTTTTTGGTTTGAATTAGTGTAGTGACTACATGTCCGCACGAGTGCGCACCCATTGTACACAGTCGCGAGTAACTAATAAAAAAATAAAAATAAAAATTTTTGAACGGATCTTGTAACTTTCCTGTAAAACTACTAAAAATTAACCCAGACAACAGTAAGAGTTTTTTATATAACGTAAAGAAGAAAATTCGAACATGACATGAGTTTTGTAAGGGCAAAAAAATATATTAATAACTGCATGGAAAATCTAAGACTGCATGCAAAAATTCATGTCCATACAACAAACAGTTTTGGAGAAAATTGACGCTTTCTGTGGGCACGAATTTCCGAACGGACTATAACATTACTAGAACTGTATCTAAGAAACGGCTAAACCACAATACAACAGTGAAGAGCAGAGAAGGTCAAAGCATTAGCAATTAAGAGAAACAAAGGGCCAGATGGGCTGAATATTATAAGGAAATCCTAAACCGAACCCAAACAGTACAGCAATCCATCATTGTGACGGTATTACCTCCCCCTGCTTTGCAGTAGTGGTCCAACAATGGCCAAAACTCAAGCGTATCTAATATGGGCTTCAAAGGTATCTACCTTCACACAAGATTACTCTTGGCAGATATGTAAATAGAAGAAACAAAACGCTTCTATCTCCAGGGAGTCTTCACAAGATATTCAGAATAAGCGAGAACAAAACTGCTTTGGCTGAGTATGTTAACTCTGTAATTCTGCCGACGCTTTTGTGAAGGATTTAAGCACTTTTTACTTTCAGCTCGTTTAAGCCCCCACCCCAGATTTACTCAGTGGAATTCTATTATTCTAGTTTAGCTCTGTTTAGAGTGTGTGTAGTAATTTGACCGAGACAAACATGCAGTAACTTTAAAATGGTTAAATCGAAGTTAAATTTGTAACATTACAAATAACAAAATTTAATAATCACTTTAGGTTTTAACAGTTGGAAAATAATTTGAATAGTTATGGATCAAGAAAAGTTATCATCGCAGTCTTTATGGAATGTGAGATGTTACAAGAAGTTCAAGTGGCAGCATATATTTGAACTTAGCTGCCAATAACGGTTCTGCTCCTTCTTATGGGTTGGTTCTTTTCACTCTGCGCACGCTCGTCTCTGATCAAGGTTGTCGGGGGTAGCTCGTTTCCCAGAAATGTCACTGAAGTAGAAAAACTTTACATATCTAGAGAGCAACAATGACAAAGGAGGGGGAACTGCCGGTGACGTCTGTTCAAAGATAAATAAATGTGCTTTTAATGCTCTTCGACCAATATGGAACTCCTCAGCGATATCCAGAGGGAACAAAATTAGAATCTTTAACTCAAATGTGACGTCAGTCTTGCTGTATGGCTCAGAGACGTGGCATGTCTTAAAGAGTATCACCGCCAAGCTACAGACATTTGTAAATAGATGTCTCCGATGGATCCTTCGTATAAGATGGCCAGATGTAATAACAAATATAGGTAAAGGTGTTTGGCGCTTAAAGAATTTATTATTATTATTATAAAGGATCCCGTTTACACGCCCATTGAGGCAAATTGGGAATATGGTGTTAGGCCCATATTTTCTTGACCATTGGCACACTAGGGGTGATGTGGTCAGCATCACGCCGGCCGCCTTAACCTTCCCAGAGTTGCTCTGGTACCCAATTGGGGCTGGGTCAACCCAGGAGCCGTTTGCGGCATAAAAAAATCCCACCTCATCTGGGGATCGAACCATAGACCACTGCGCTAGGAAGCCAGTGCACTAACCACTATGCTACCGCGGCTCCCAATAACAAATATAGAGCTAAGGAAAAGATGCGGACAACAGCCAATACAGGCAGAAATTAAGGTAAGAAAGTGGGGATGGATAGGACATACACTCAGAAGAGAAAAATCAAGCATGGCCAGAGTTACCCATGACTGGAACCCACAGGGGAATTGAAGAGTCGGGAGGCCAAAGAGAACTTGGAGAAGAACTGTTGAAGAGGAGGCTAGGTAAATTGGAATGACTTGGGCACAGATGAAAAAGACACCAGCAGGCAAGCTGAGATAAGATTCACCCTACTCAGAGGCACCAGGAAGAGGGACAAACCCGTTTAATTATTCGGGCATGGAAGAAACATGACATTTTAGTGGCAATATAAATTTTCTGAAAGATGAAAAGTGTATTGTTTTGAGAATATATGCAACTGAAATCGATACCCAGGTGATGGACTGCCTATTAGAAAATAAGTCTGTCACTCTAACAATGCTTATAGGAGAAAGGGAATACTTTTGTCATTTTTGGACCAACCCTCCACGAACGTGATGCATGGAGGAGGGAACATAACGACCTGTTAAATCATCAGAATGTAAAGGGTCCAGTACTCAACCAAGACTTGGATGCATGGAAGCATATATCTAGTCATCCTTATATGACCACCAGCTGTGCACAGTGCTACAATATATGTACGTGGAAGTGAACCCATGTCTGTGAGGCTAATTACATCCTCATTAACTCTTGAAATCATCCACACACTTCCATGGATTCCTCCTGTGGTGAAACTTGTTGAGAACCGAGCATTGCACTATAAGCTTGGAGAAGTCACTTGAGCCCCAGGCGTAATTCTTTGACTCTGACTTTGTTGACTGCATACATAAGAATCTCACTATGGACCCAGTGATAGACAGGGGAAGCTGAGTAGTAGCTCTGTGCAGGACGTGACAATTCTTTGGGACAGCCCAGAACCAGCGTACAGTATTTTAGCTCTGCATAGTTGGAGAGCCCCCTTGAATGGCGGGGAATGCACAGTATTCCACACACTTCTTACTCCTAGCTTGGAGCCAGATGTGATGATCCTTTAAATGCAAGCCAAGCTGGAGAAACTGGAGCTCATATCTTCAACTCAACACGTTTCGGAAAGGTAGAAATGCCACCGGAAAAGATTATATCTACAGTGTAGATAATACCAAGGAGTCTTCAACTCGGTGTTGGCTACGAAAGAGTGAGAAGCTCAGCAGCCCTAGTTAAACTACAGCCACAACACCAACAACCAAGACTTGGGCCTGGTGTACAGCCCGTTCTGCACTATGTATCAACTGGACGGGCGACAGTTAATTAGGATTCTAAATCGTTGTACTTAATAATGACCGAAAGCCATCCCGAACAAGATCTGTAGTGACTTTGCTGAATGATGAAGGGTATGCGATCCAAAACTAACTTTCAATACCAGTTTCCCGGTATCTTAAAGAAAGTAACATCCCAGAGGATAAAACCTAGGGTACAGATGTTGAACTATATGCACTTGCCACTGCACTATAAACACCCATTACTGTGAATGATAAGGCCCCAGGCATATCTGATTATTCTTGGCATTTCCACTGTCCAGTTAAAAAGATGTAGAAAATGTGGATGCTTCAACACTGCAATTCCTAGATATTTGGTTTTGCTGGCACATATAACCGTCATTGATCCCTAATAATGTGAGACATATATCTGGCACATATAACCGTCATTGATGTTTAATAAAGTGAGAAATATATCTATTTTGAAATGTTAACAAACCTGTAGTCTGGTGTAAAAGTCTTCTTTCTCCGATTCTTCTTTATCATTTGTTGGTGCATAACACTGGATGATGATTATATTTACTTTCTTTTTGGTTGATTTAAACCTTGCTGATATAATTCGGGGTCCAATTGCTTCCCCGTGGGTTACTGGGGCCCGATTCGGAGCAAAGAATAGTAACACTGTATCCTACCATGCATGTCGTAAAAAGCGACTAAGGAGAGTTGGGCATGGGGCTGGTTACCCCATCCCGTAAAAAACTTTTTACCAAAAAACTTCAACAAACATGGACAAGTCAAATACAGAATCTGAATCAACTCAGCCGCCCAAGACAGAAGAAGATCCTCTGGAAAGGAGGCGCATGAAGCAACCTAGAGAAAGCCGAAAAGACCTGGGTTGCCGACTAACCTTTTGTCGTCTTGGACAATCTCCAGGATTGGCACCTGGAATGTTCGCACTCTATGTGAACAAGGGAAAACTGCACAGGTAGCAGCGGAATGACAAATTACACGATTTATATCTTGGGTCTCTGTGAGATACGGTGGAAGGGCATAGAGAGGAGGAGATTGATCACAGGAGAAATGGTGTTGTCCTCAGGACATGAGGAGGAAAGAGGGGTGGCTATAATGCTGTCTAGGGAAGCACAGAAGACACTTTTGGTAATAGTAGTTACTAAATAAGCAATATACATATTTATAACAGATTAGACATATACTGATTTTCGTTGGTTAGATCTGTTTCGAAGGAATGCCATATATCCAGTTTTACTTTATTTACTTACTTACTTGGTCGGTCCTTTCTACCGTGAGGTGTAGAGGTTTGGAAGAGAGAGCGCCAGACAATCCTATCGGCTGTCTTCTCCTGGCCTGGTTCCATTCTAGTCCTCGGTCCTTCAAAGATTGTCTAATGTTGTCCTCCCAGCGGACTCTGGGTCGTCATGGAGGTCTGGATCCCTGGCTCTTTGTTTCTCATGCTTGTCGTGGTAGCCGATCTTCTCCCATTCTGCAGACATGGCCAAACCATCTTAGTTGGGACTGTTCTATTTGGGTACGCAGGGGTTGGGTTTTTAGGCCTTGACGTATCGTCTAGTTGCGGACCATGTCTCTTTTTGTTACTTCAACCACCTTCCTTAGATACCTCATTTCTGAGGTTTGGATCTGTCACGAGAGGTTAAGATATTTTTAGATGAAAGATATCCTGGACACAAAGTTGTATAAAGTGATATCAGGATAGTGCCAGATAATAGACTGGTCTTATAAAAAATACCCCCCTTCTCTGAAAAGAGTAAGGGTGTATGGGCATTAAAGGTAAGATCAAGCTGTATAAGTTTCTAGGTATGATGATAGTGTATTATCCTAGGTTCCTAAATGCTCCACTCAAGATCCTCCTCTGTTTATAGTGTTAGGCTCTGTTAGGGGTATTAAACTAAACTATTAACCATCAAGAACTGTAATTTAACTTAAATAATTCAAGAAAGTCAGTTGGTATAATTTACAATTTATTTTGTACAAGTTTTCTTTTCTTTGTGAAATCTTCACTGAACTCAAAATTGATTGAGATATAAAATTAATAAAAATCACTTGTCAAATATTCACAAATATCTACAGTCTGTAAATTTCTAAGGACAGTTCTCCTTTCCTGGGTGAACTTAATCTTGCTGTAGAGTGTCTTTATTTAGGATCAATAAGAATTCTTCACAGTTAATATGAAATAAAGTCAATCACTGATTTATGAATTTGCCTATCTAGATGCACTGACTTTTCATCATACTGTCTTATTTGAATTATTGTGGTAATGCTGGTTATACACTGGTCAGTAGCCTTGTAAGGCCACTTATCTTCACTTCTTGTCTTAGAGTCTTTCACAATACTGCGCTGGAAAGAAAATGTCAGATGTGATTCTTCCAGGCATCAGGGTAACTATGTTGCTGTTCCTCTAGACTTATAGGGCTCTTGCACCACTAGCTCCTTCAGTTGAGTCTGGCTCCTTAAAGGTACACGTTGGTTACAGGATGTAACCTGAAATATAATTGGTTAACCACTGCATTGTCTATCTCTATCTCTCTACCACAGATGTAGGTGATAAGAGACAGTTTCAGACAATATGCAGGTAGACGCACAGGGCATAATAAATGAGCAATAACACCATTTATTTCACTGTGAATACAATCTTTCTCCAATTCCTGGTTACAGCTATCTGTCAATGATTCGCTTCCCTAAATTAATCAGGCCTTGTGGAAATCACTAAGTAATACGATATTTACTTCAATACATTAAGTACAATCATTCTTTCCTTCGTTCCTTGTGTTTAGTCCATTCCTTCAAGAAAAATTTTTTAAAATGCGTTTCTAAAACTATCAACACACTTTTCGCTTCCATTCTCAATTTATTTGAATATACACAGGCTTGGATTGCTTCCAATAATTTCACAGTGGTTTATAACACAGTTATACACTTCCTAAGGCACAATTTGATTAATTATTAAAAAATATATACATTTATACATTCTTTCTTACCCTTAAGTACATAGAGTCGAGCTGTTAATTGCTTTTCAGTATGCTCTCAGATGCAGAAGGCAACGGTGTCTCATTGACAGAACTGGTGCTCTCGCTGTAGTTTGAATTTTTGTGGCAAGCATTTGACGGTAGGCACGTCCTTATATGGGTCATGGCCGAGCGGTTCGGAGAACAATAAGACTGAAGTATGTTCGCGTCCTCAAACGCAGGCAGAATTTTGTCAAGTTGTGTATTTATGGAAAATTAGAAATATTCATATAATTTGTTCCTGGATCGATTTCCTTCATCTTAGGCTTAGAGTACGCCCTGGCTTATTTTTTATCTATCTAGATAATTGTCTTTTCCTTTACTTCGTCCATCTTTTCATAGGAGCAGCCTAAACAGCAAAATTTTCCACTTGCCTGATGTCTCGATGCATTCCACTCATAATTTCTCCGTTAGTATAACACTTTCCGTGGAAATCTTTGCACATTCTTATAAAGGAATAGTCCCATTATCGAATTACTGACCTCTTCCATGTGGTACTTCGCTCATAATCCTATAGTTTATTTCCAAACCCAACTCGGCAACACAGATTTGGAGTCCGGCAATGTTAGATGCCTAATAATTTTGTAAATATACGTGAATAAGGATGCCGTTTCATTGGTCCGTCTAGCATACACTTGTATTAGTATGGTGTGCCGTTTTGGTATGAATGGCGAGTTATAATCCAGACTTTACGCTAGGATCCGACTTTATTTATACTCTTTATTTATACACTGGCAAGCAGAACAAAAATTATCATGTATTATTGTCTTGGATTTACTGGCACATCCATTTCTCAATACAGCAGTAAATATTTTTAAGTACGGGTTTCCGATTTTTTTTGTACCTCTAAAATGTTAAGTCATTCCTACCCAAGTTTAGTGCTTCCTACCTGGCAGGCAAGGTTCACTGTACAGTGTCCGGTACCGTCAGGTAGGAGGCACTGTACAGTGTTTCCTTTCATTAAGTGCGTCCTGCCTGCAACACCAGGGTCAGTAAAATCTTAAAATTTCTGTTTATTTCAAACCTACTGACGCTCGTGGTTTTCTCCTTAACATTTCATCTCACCCCTTACGTTGTAACAATTCTGTTGCTGTCTCTCAGCTTCACCGTTTACGTCTCGGATATGTCATGATGATGATGTTTTACGTGAAGGAGCTCACGATAGGATTTAGTTCTTTCTTCAAATTCTATATCCTAAGTGTGTTTTATCAGATGCTCTCAACAACATTACACGTGTCACACTCCAGATGGCGCTCATTAAAAAACCTGCTTCTTGATTGGACAGAATCAAACTTTCCTCAACATTCCAACTGTTTATCCGTGAAAGAAAAATGTTTCCTCGCCCAAAAATTCTTTGATCTGGCACTGAGACCCGTGAGATCTATCTTGATGTTGTACGGCATAACCAGTGGCGTAACTACCGCCCGGATAGACCGGGCACGTCCCAAGGACCCCTACATTGGGTTGTGGTCAGTAGCGACTCTAGCTATTATATCCCGTTCCTTTCCGTTGTTACTATGTCTTCTTCTTCTTCTTCTTTGATCTTTAGCCGCCGACCGTCAAACAGTCAGTGGCCATTACGCCTGGTGGCGTCTTGTAGGGCAACAACAAATTGATTCCACTTTGCTCGGTCGGCGGCCATCCTTCGTACAGTGCCCCAACTCTGGTTCATTTTTTGCATCTCAGCCTCCACAGTCCTCCGCCAAGTTGTTTTTGGTCGGCCTCTCTTTCGTTTTCCTTCAGGGGTCCATAGCATAGCTGTTCTTGTGATGGCATCGGGGTCTCTTCTGAGGACATGGCCAACCCAGCTCCAGCGTCTGCCAGCTATGATGGTGTGCATGTCCTCTTGCTTGCTCCGAGTAAGCAGATCTTGGTTGGTGATGGTATTCGGCAAAAAGATTCTGAGAATTTTTCTTAGGCATGTTGTGTGAAAAGAGGACAATTTCGACATTTCCTTCTCTGTAACTCTCCAGCTCTCCGCGCCATAGAGAAGCACAGAAAGTACACAGCTCTGATATAATCCTAATTTTGAGCTTGTGCTGTACTGAGAGGACTTTCAGATGTTGTTTAGACTAAAAAAAGGCTGTTCTTGCTTTGTTCATTCTGTTGTTGATGTCTCTGCTTGCTCCGCTGTCTGGTGTTACTATGCATCCTAGGTATGTGAAGGCATCTGTCTGTTCCAGTTGCTGATTCCTTACTGATATGGGCTCAGGGTTGCTCACATAGAGCGTCATGACCTCTGTCTTCTTTAGGTTGATGTTCAAGCCCACCTGCTGGCTATACTTATTAAGTCTATCCGTTTTTTCCTGGATGTGTTGATGTGAATGTGCTAGCAGTGCAATGTCATCTGCATATTTCAGATCTTCCAATGTAGAAAATGTAGTCCATCTTATTCCTCTTGGATCGCCCTCTGTTGTCTGGCGCATCACCCAGTCTATGACTGTTAAAAATGTTACTATGTGTATACGCCATAACATGTCTCGGTTTTTTTTAGATAGAAATAAAACGGATAAAGAAGAAATGGAAAGATCTTAAACGGATGGCACAGGACAGGGAACAAATCGTTGAAGATCTGCACTCCCTGGGAAGTTAAAGGGCGATGATGACGATGATGATAAAGTAAGTGGCTATATATTACTATACACATTAACCGTATAGTGATTGATTATACTTCACAGAGTTGCCGTATAGTGATTGATTATACTTCACAGAGTTGCCGTATAGTGATTGATTATACTTCACAGATTTGCCGTATAGTGATTGATTATACTTCACAGATTTGCCGTATAGTGATTGATTATACTTCACAGATTTACCGTATAGTGATTGATTATACTTCACAGATTTACCGTATAGTGATTATACTTCACAGATTTACCGTATAGTGATTATACTTCACAGATTTACCGTATAGTGATTATACTTCACAGATTTACCGTATAGTGATAATACTTCACATATTTACCGTATAGTGATTATACTTTACAGATTTACCGTATAGTGATTATACTTCACAGATTTACCGTCTAGGGATTATACTTCACACATTTACCGTATAGTGATTATACTTCACAGATATACGGTATAGTGATTATACTTCACACATTTACCGTATAGTGATTATACTATACACAGATTTAATGTATAGTGATTATACTATACACAGATATACAGTATAGTGATTATATTATACACAGATATGCGGTATAGTGATTATACTTCACAGATTTACCGTATAGTGATTATACTTCACACATTTACCGTATAGTGATTATACTATACAGATTTACCGTATAGTGATTGATTATACTTCACAGATTTTTCGTATAGTGATTATACTTCACACATTTACCGTATAGTGATTATACTTCACAGATATTCCGTATAGTGATTATACTTCACAGATTTACCGTATAGTGATTGTACTTCACAGATTTACCGTATATTGATTTTACTTCACAGATTTACCGTATAGTGATTATACTTCAGAGATTTACCGTATAGTGATTGTACTTCACAGATTTACTGTATAGTGATTATACTTCACAGATTTACCGTATAGCGATTGTATTTCACAGATTTACCGTATAGTGATTGTACTTCACAGATTTACCGTATAGTGATTATACTTAACAGATTTACCGTAACTTTACCTTTGTAAAGTCTGGGAAAATGAAGAGATACCAGCAGAATCGAAGGAAGGATATCTGGTTAAGTTGCCTAAGAAGGGAAATTTACAAGAGTGCACAAATTATAGAGGAATAATGTTACCATCAGTGCCAGGAAAAGTATTAAACAGGATTATCCTTGAGAGATTAAAAGAGTCCATGGTACTTGTGTCTTTATTCACCCAATGAACAAGCAGGTTTCCGACAAAACAGATCATGTACAGACCAGATAGCCACTTTGAGAATAATAGTTGAACAAAGTCTGGAATGGAATTCACCACTATACATCGGATTTGTGGACTACGAAAAGGCATTTGACAGTGTAGACAGAGAATCACTTTGGAAATTGATGAGGCATTATGGAGTTCCCCTGAAGATCATTAATTTAATAAAGAAAACATATGAAGACATGACATGCAGAGTTCTTCACGAAGGACAGCTTACAGAACCGTTTGGAATAAGAACAGGAGTGCGACAGGGATGCCTCTTGTCTCCATTTCTTTTCTTACTAGCAATAGACTGGGTTATGAGATCATCGACAACACACAACAGAAATGGAATCCAGTGGACTCTGACTAAGCAGTTGGATGATTTGGATTTTGCTGATGACTTGGCTCTTCTGTCCCATAACCGTAATCAGATGCAGGACAAATTGAAAACACTCGATGAGAGGACACGGCAATTGGGTCTGAAAATACACAGGGAAAAGACAAAAATAATGAGAATAAATGCAGGTAATGATAACAGGGTTGAACTTGAAGAAACACCAATACAAGATGTAGAATCGTACACATATCTTGGCAGCAATATAGACAAAGTTGGAGGGACAGACAGTGATATCAAAATAAGAATACAAAAGGCAAGAGGAGTTTTCATTGCATTGGGAAATATATGGAGATCAAGAGAAATTGGATCCAACACGGGACCCCAAGATGCAGCAATAGTGAATGCAGTCAGCGACCCATAGCTGTACTGCTTGCATCAGGACCAGCGAACCAGAGCTGGTCAAGACCGCACTCCACCTCCACGTGGTGGTCCTGGAAACAGTCTGCAGCAGTGCAGTCTGGCTGAGCGAGTGCGGATCGCAATGGGAAGGTAAACCCGGTCCCTAAAAAATGCCGTGCTGAAGTCGGATGTGTCGACCGAAAGGTGCAGATATCACAGCTTAGGCGTAAACAGACACAACGCAACCACCGTCCTTTTCAGGGCGAACGAGGAAGAAGGAAGAAGAAGAAGGATCCAACACGAAAATAAGAATCTTCAACTCAAATGTGAAGTCAGTCCTATTGTATGGCTCTGAGACATGGAGAACAACAAAGACAACAACCAAAAAGCTACAGACTTTCATAAATGGGTGCTTGTGTAGAATAGAAGGATTAAAATGGTATGACAAGGTTACCAACGTGGAACTGAGGACAAGAACTAGACAAGTGCCAGTGGAACAGGAGATGAGAAGAATACGATGGCGATGGGTTGGACACACACTGAGAAAACCTGTTGATAGCATTACAAGGCAGTCCTTGTTCTGGAACCCGAAGGGCAAGAGAGGCAGAGGTAGACCAAGAAGCACATGGAGAAGAGAGCTGGAAACAGAGATGAAAATGATGAGGAGAACGTGGAAAGAACTTGAGATGATGGCACGTGACAGGAGGACTTGGCATGCGTTTGTTGAAGGCCTATGCTCCTTTGGGAGTGGAGGGTTATGAATTATGAATGAATTATACTTCGCAGATATGCGGTATAGTGTTTATACTATAAAAATTTGCCGTATAGTGATTATACTTCACAGATATGCCTTATAGTGATCATGCTATATAGATTTGCAGTATAGTGATTATGAAACACAAATTTGCCGTATAGCGATTACACTAGACAGATTTGTCGTATAGTGATTATACTACACAGATTTACCGTATAGTGATTATAATATACAGATTTGCTCTATAGTGATTATACTACACAGATTTACCGTATAGTGATTATACTTCACAAATTTGCCGTTTAGGGATTATACTATACAGATTTGCCGTATAGTGATTATACTTCATAGATTTGCCATATAGTGATAATATTACATAAATTTGCCGTATAGTGATTGTAATTCACACATTTACCGTATAGTGATTAGACCAAAGATAGTACTCTGCCGTCAAATCCGAATACTGAATAGTGAATTTAGGTCAAACCGCGGCGTGATAATTTTAGACCCAGAAAGTATACAGACTTTCCTTTTCCATTGGTCATGCTACTAACAACACACCACGCCTTGCGATCAGTACTGTAGCGGGTTGCATCAGCTGACCAGGCAGTGGGTAGGCGCCAGCCGGTTAAAACCAGACGTACAAATATCAATGTTTGCGTTAGTCCTTGCATTGTGACTGTTGTATTGGTTTAAATCATGTCTTGTTGTTTTTTTTATACCTTGTAGTGTCTGTTCAAGTTTAAGAAATATGATTTATTATTCCTTAGCAACGATCATCGTTATGGAAAAGCGTAGTCCAATTTGGAAACACGTTTTCATATAACAGACGTTGTCTTTTGGCACGAAATGTTGACTGGTTTTTTTTATCACAAAATTGTCAAGTACTTAGCTGTGGGTGCACATTGACAAATATGTATTACATTTTACATGGAGCGAAAAACATGGCTCGTTATACACAGCTAATGTTAACTCACTGAACTCCAACAAGTAGGCACGATATCCGACAACTTTATGTCACAAACTTGAGCATAAATACAATAACACAGGCAGACTGCCGCTTTGGCCATAAATCATAAGAAAAGCACAATGTATGATGTGCATAATTGGAACATCATCTAATGGAACGAATTTCACTATATCTCAATATATTTTCTACTTTCCTTCATCCAATTCGCCTTCACTCTCCACATAATCTCTCCTCGCTCTATTTTCTCTCTCTCGAATGCCTTCCCACACATGACCCTTTTCACACCTGACCAGTCTTCACCACCACTTCGTTCACAACAACTCAGTCATGCCCGTGAACTCGACATTAGCGCTTACTGCTACTAATGTATTCATGCCCACAGTCAAACTTAACATTCATTCACTTCAACTCACAACTTACCTCTAGCTCCCGTCGGAGCATAAGTACTGACATTCATTCTATAACCCGTTCGTGAGAAAAGCCTATGCATGTTTCATGTAGCAATTTAAAAATTAATTAATGCCTAGTTAGTAGTATTAAATAGTTCAAAGATATTTGCCCTGTTTTTTCTGTAACGCTGTATAATTAATAAAAATGTCAGTAGACCTATTGAAAACACAACTTTGTATGTCCAACATTCACTAACTATTCGCATCCGTATTCGTATTCGGCCGAATAGTTCAAGGCCTCTATTCGCATTTGGCCGAATAGTAAAAATCACTATTCGGTACAGCCCTAGATAAAACTGCAGCGCAGTTCAGCCTTGATCAGATTAATAGAAGGGGAGGCGTGTATGGTTTTCCTGTATCTAGTTAAGACCGGTTTATTGTTGTGACGTGTTGTAATGTTTATGACTTATTTAGCATGATAATATATGAGTTGTTTGTGTTTCCTTTACAGCTAACCCCGGTTAGTTCAGGCCCTAAGCTGAAGCCTTAGGCCTGATTACCTTCCTGGAGGAAGGGTCGCACAATTCATCGACCCATTCACAGCTGGGTTGCACGTAACTACATGCGTGCCTAGTTCATCACCCTATTACGGGCACATTGATGAGTGGCCTTTGCTTGGAGTACAAATACTTCGCCCAACACCTACTAAGAGGAGCGCTCATGCTCCGTTTGCACCAGTTCTCTTTACCAAGCAAATAAGAGGAGCGCCCATGCTCCGTTTGCACCAGTTCTCTTTACCAAGCTAATGAGAGGAGCGCCCATGCTCCGTTGCACCAGTTCTCTTTACCAAGATACGTCGTCCCTTATCAGTGAGGACCGATACAGTAGTAGTGGGCCATTACACAAGAGGTGGATTATTTCCTCATCATTTGTTTTATCTTGAGTGTTGCCATCGCAACCCCCGATTTCCTGGATTTACAGCCAAGTGCAGTCAATTCACGAAAGAAATCAGCCATTACCCTGGAGGAGAGAGGGTGAACATTTCTCGAACGGCTAAAGTGTGATCCCAGTGAAGCACCAACGCACGCGTGTCAACGAAGAAAGGTTTTGGGGTAGAGTGCACTCGAATTAATTGAGGGGAGGGTAGATTTGGTAAGAACCTGTGTACAAAAGCATCGAGTGAAGTAATTAGCAGTGTTGCTGACAGGGACAAGTCAGCGGGATTGTGTTTGTGTAGGTACCGTTCTTTATTTCAGGTTTTTCCAGCAAAGGATTATTAATTTTATATCCACCCCATATTTGTGGGAGCGTGGACCCTATGGTTTTTTTTCGGGAGTGTTCCCAACAATGTTTTTCTAACCTTTGGTTTGAGTGTCTCGTACATTTGATACATGCATATTACTAGTTTTTGTTGTTGTTGTCGTGATTGATTTCAGGCTTATTTTACCAGAGTTTGTTCTGTTGTTAATAAATATATATACTTTCGTTACGGATCAGATTTCCTTTCCTATTCGTACCTGTACTCTTTAACTTGTACTCGTACTGTGGTATGTGGATACACTGTAGTATAATACAACCTTATCTCCTAAGTAGAGCAAGAGACAGTGTGGCAGTAGTTGAATAACAGGCCACTGAGTGGCGAGGGGAGAGTCACTATAGGTTCTCACCCTCGATAACTATGTCACAGTTTCCACTATCAACACCATTTCTCGTCTATCATCTCAGATCTCTCTCAGATTTCGTCTTGTCTCTGACATCACACAGACGTGATTCTCGTCAGACAGACTCTTACAAAAACCACTCGTGACAGCCACGATGTCAAACTGTCCAGTATTTGCTTTCTTTGTCTTCCTCTATCTCTTTTTCCTTCAACCTTACCTGTTGTTATGATATATTCCGGCTTTTCTCTTCTCATAACATGCCAAAAAAAAGTGGATTGCTTCTTTCTAACTTGTGGAATAAGTTTCCTTCAGGACATCCTCATTACTCTTTTTGGCTGTCCATGGTATTTTTAACATTCTTCTGTAAAATTACATCTCTATGGCCTCTAATTCCTTCCCTTAATTGCTTAATAATTGTCCATGACTCACTCCCATATGCCAGGATTGGTTCTATATAACACTGAAGAACTCTTTTTCTTACTTCCTGTCGCGAGAGGTTTGAGATGTTATTAAAGAATAAGATATCCTGGACATAAAGGTGTATCAGATGATACCAGGATAGTGATAGTGCCAGATAAGAATCTGGTCTTATTAGTAATACCCCCTTCTCTGAAGAGAGTAAGGGTGTATAGACACAAAGGTAGGGTCAAGCTATGTAAGTTCCCAGAGAAGATGGTGATGTAGTACTCTGAGTCCCTAACTGCTACCTCTCCTGATCCGCCTCTGTGATTATGGTAATTATTATGGTTCTGACTCTGCTAGGGGTAATTTATATAAATATATTCACCAACAAGAACTATAATTCAACTTAAAGAATCTAAGAAAGTCTTCTAGTGAATATTTACAATTTAATTAAACAGTTTCTCTTTTCTGTTTGAAAAGTGTTAAACTCAAATATTTTACAACATTAAATAAATAATAATAGTTAACAAATGTTTTTCTCTTGGGTCAAAATGTCTATCATCTTGTAGACAACTTTCACTTGCTTGATCATTCACTTGTAGGATTGTTTATTATTATTACTATAAGTTTATAGAAACACTATATTAGTTTAGTCATCACAAACTGAAGCGTATATGTCTTTATTGAATCTGGATAAGCTGTACAGTTGCATTTAGCAACTTATCTTCGTCACTGCAGATGGCTCCCTTATATGCTGGATATACAATTCAGATGAACTCGTTCCAGTAGCTACAACGTGATGACGGGCCTGCTATCACTAACTGGCACTGCATACGTTGCAGCTTTTATAAGAGCAGCCTCTTCTGATTTTGAGACTTGTGTTAAAGGATTAAACCTGCAATGAATTCAAACGCAATCCCTGTATTTTTCTATCCATACCCCTCTTATGACAGATGGGGACGATAGACAGTTTCAGATAAGCGTACTAGCAGATGCACAAGGTATAGTGTAGTTATCAACAATCATTTTAATTCAAAGTGATCACAATTTACTTCTACCTTCTGAATTATAAGTATTTTCCCATGATTCGCCTCCATACAATAATTTGGTTGTGAGTAAAACTATTAAATAATATGTCAAACGATACTGTGAATCAATCCCTTTCATCCTTCTTTATGTTCCAGATAGGTGTCTCATTCTATTCAAGAAATACTTCTTTAAATACCTTTCCCAACTTATAGACACCATTAGCCATCTTTCTCAATATATTAAATATTTCCGAAGGCGGGCGTTGCCTCTAGAAGTACACATGAGCCTGTAAGTTTCATCAGAAGACACAGTCCATTCCTAACACATCTTATCGCACAGTTGGATTAATCAATATAATTACCCACAATTATATAATTTATATATACATAAATAGATTCGTTCTTACCCTCAGGTACACACATAGGCGGGCCCTCAATGGTTGAATAAGGTCTGCTAACAACTGCAAAAGGCAAACGCTGGCATTAATATATGCTCTGCTTTCCCCGCTCTCTGTGTTTTTTTCAAATCGTGACTGACCGGAGTTGGTTAGGCAAGTCTATTTATAGTCTGACCTCGGATGTACGAGATGAAATCCCCCTAAGAATGCAATAACTATCCTAAAATGTGGGTACCGTTTGGCCTTTTGTACAATGTAGGAAAACTACTTTTTAAGTTATCTCCGTTATACCTGATGCGATTTTAGTCAATTAAAGTTTACCTTATACTTCGAATTAGGCTTTACATATCTATATAATAATTCTTTTGGTTACTACTCGCATTTTCTGTTATGCATAGTTTAAACAGCTAAACTTAGGCCAACCTGAAGCTTCGAATGCATTTAACCTAAGATTTCTCCCGTCCTATAATAGTATTAGTAAAAGTACCGTATTACTACTTACGGGTAGAGTAACATCCCTAATATTGTTTTGATAACCTCTGCCAAGTGGTACTTCTTCTATACTTCTGTAGCAAAATTCCGAAGTTAATCATGTTACACAAAATAGGGTCTGGCCATCTTTATTCTCCCAGCAGTTGTAAACACAGAACCACAAAAGCGTTTTCATTGGTCGGTGTATCATATCTTTCTACAATGTATAGTGCGCCGCTAGGACCAGAGTTATTAGAATTCGTGATGTGAAACAGATGTCATTTCACGACACTTCCAATGACAAAGAATTGTTGCATAAAATACTCTTCATTTTATAGAATGCTGCTTTTGCCTGAGCTATTCTGCTCTTCACTTCTGAGATGCATCTTCCATCTGTTGTTAATAATGTACCCAGGTATTTGAATTTATCGACTTGTTTTAAAATGGTTCCATTTACTTTGATTGTGCATTCTGGGGAAGCCCTTTTCTTTGAGACGACAATTACTTTTGTCCCTTTGCTGTTAAGGATGAGGCCTTTATTTTCACTTTCTATCACTATTGTATCAACCATTTCCTGGCTGGATTAATTATATTGTTGTAGTGCATTTGTTCCACTTTTGGTACATACGTTTATATTTCTTTCTTCTCTACATAGTGTTACTGTGACGAAATCACGTGTGCACTTTTCATAACTTTTGTCCTCTCCGATAGTATCAATTCATTTCTTCATTTTCCTCACCGATCGTCCTATTATTTGGCATATTCTATACACTTACATTTTTGCTCTGACCACTCCCTAGACTTGTTTACGTTTCGCCGTGTGAATCGTAATAATACCAGGCTATTTAGACAGGTCAGCGGGTAATACTTTTATTACTTAAGTCGTCTAGCCACCTTTGATTGAGGCGATCTTTGTTGACACATGGTGGTAGAGCACGATTAATGGAAAGAAAGGCAGATTGGCTGTCTAAGAAATCCGTCTGAGGAATGTACGCAAACACAGGTGATATATGTAATCGCTTCCGCTGGACAATCTCTGTATCAAGATTACAGATAACCTGTCAAAGGAGACAATATTGGCAGAATGTATTAGCCAGGAAATACGTCCACCGATGTGCTTATGAGTTTGTACAAATACAATCGGAAGTATTACTGCTCCGTACCTGAAAGAGGTCACGCGTTTACATTTTAAAAGTGATAAATTTAAAACACGCGGGGGAAATAAAGGATTTAATACCACAACCCACATAGTTCTAAAGAGCTTAACATTGGTTTAATTTGAGAGCCTGAAAAGACTTTGACTTTCATTGGCAAGTTGGTCTAAAAGTACAATCTGGGATTTGAACTGAGAAATGGAAATATAATCTAGCGAAATCGGAGACACAAATCAGACTGCATCGCAACTTCAAATTAGCAACTCCCAGGAGGCAAAGAGACATCGGACATGAATTCCAAAATTATAAGTGACAGATCAAAGTATTTGGGCGTCTTTATAATTTAAAAGAGAACCCACATTTTTAAATACATAGACTGGATACTTAAGGAATCAGAATCAAGTCATAAGAGGAATAATAAAATTTCCCAGACCAGTGTTCGAAGCATCTAATCAAAGTGCTGTGTCCATACATCTGCACGAGGAGATTGTATATCCACTAGCGTGAGTTGTGAACATATAGTTTAAAATGTGAATTGTGACTTGTCTGTACTTGCTAAGTGGTTATACCAGTCATAGGAGGCTGGCAACCTCAACATATGAAAATAGTATATTCATAAACCCCTTCAGCAAGCGCTGGTGATGGCTTCTTGCTTGTCGTACAGAAAACCGACAGCAGAGGTGACCCCAGACTCCAAATGGAGCAGTGAGAAATGATGATTACATCATATGTGCCTGAAGTGTATAGTATCATTTTGTGAGATATATGTACCTTGTTAATTGTAATTCAGGCAAGCCATTGCCCTCGCGCTGTCCAGACACATTTTCCCCATTAAAGTCACCAAATGAATGTTGGTGATTTCTAATTATCTTCCCTGTGTTACGCTGTGTATACTCAAGGATTTAATTATTCAGAGAGGCTAACATTGGTGGGTGTACAGCGAGACAATGCGCCTGTTAATCTTCCAACCCAGTGTACGTAGCAGAGCATTTTTTCTTTTTGTTTTATCTAAAGTTCGTGGTACGAAGCTATCTGACTGTTCGTGGTACGAAGCTGCAAGACTAAAGTTTCTACGCCACTAGTTGTGAGTCAAGAGCACAACTAACCACCTACATTGGACGGGTTGTGTGAAGAAGTGCCCTCATCACAAAAGAATTTACGAAACCACGGCTGCAGATCTCACTTAGACCAGCTAAGTTCGTATTAAAGGAAACAGCAAAAGGACAAAAATGTTTATAAATCCTCACCCCTGTCTCAGTGAAGACACTTTGTTATATACACCTAAAATTCACCATCATTCCATCGTTATTTTAACCTGCTAAAACTAATTGATTATTAAATTTGTTACATGTTATTTTAAAACAAAACAAACATTGTTGATTCAGTTATTATAGGTATGAAAGCAAACGTATGAGCAAGACTCTTTAGTATATATACATCTAGACATATATTTACATCTGTAAAGGAAATACTTATAAAAAAACTTCGATGGATTCCACTAGCTGAGGGCTTGAACGGGCTAAAAACCATTGCTTAATTCTTCACGAAAGGCGACGGATCAGATATAAGTTAATAGTGCTCTGCCCTATGCAGCATTGTTCTTGACTTCTAAAAACATCTTGTGAACACTCCCTTGAGGTAGAAGCATCATTATCCTCCTATCTACAACTCTGCCAAGAGCCTTGTGCGAAGGTAGACACATTTGAAGACCCATATTAGTTACTCTTGAGTGTTGTCCACTGGTGGACCACTACTGCAGAGCTAAGGGGAGGCAATCCGTGACAGTTACATTTTCCCTCGCGCTATTAGTGTTCTTTCTCACTTCATTTAAACTTTTCGATACTGCTCATCTTTGTTTGTTTATGTATTTTGTTCCCACGTGCTTGTCATGTTCTTGGTCATCTTCTGATATAGCCTATCTGTATTTCCCGTCTGTGTCTCCTTTTTGTGGCTGTGTCTAATAAAGGATGCAAACCCAAACGTCCCATGTTTCTTGGGTATCGTTCAATCGTAAAATGACTCCATGCCAGTAAAATGACTCCATGCCAAGTTTTACGAGTATTTGAATTAATTAATTTTTATTTATTTATTTGTGGCCTTAACTTCCCGTTTTACAGCAGCGTCATTTATAATTTTCACATACCATCATCAATAGAGCCCTAATTGCCTTCGTTTGTCTCCGACACGTGTGCGACTCGGCAACTCTTTCCCAGGAAAAAATAATTTTTAAAAAATTAGACCATTTCGTGCTCAGACACTAATGTAGTATTTCTTCCAGCTGGGAAAACAACCAGATGCGTACGCATAGAGGTTATGAAATCAACGTATATAGGAAAGTTAACTGCGCTAAATAATCTTAACTTTCAAACAAATTAAAAAAAAAATTAAAACTGATAATAATCAAACGCACAAGATCGCCCATAGAAAAATGCTAAATTGACCCCGCAAAACTGGCTGTGGAGGCCCCACTTGGCTTGTGTGCATTATTATTGCTGCTCAAGACTTTTGGCGCTCAATTATGTGCGCACACGTTTTTGTCACCGGCGGGAAAATTGCAAATTTTTTGCGTTCGCAGACCATTATCAGTTAGAGGAACACTGACCTGGACACGAGAAAGAGAGAAGGTAGAGATTGATAAGAAATATACTTTGAAATCAATCAACCACTGTAACTAGGTAGGCCATTGACTAGAACAGGTGAAGAAACACATGGAGAAACCCAGGAGCACTTGAAGAAGAACGGTGGTAGAAAAAAATCAACGAAAGTGGAGTCTCTTGGGCAAAGTTGAAGCAGACAATCAAGGTTGACAAATCAGTTGCGAGAAGCAGTTGCAGCCAGGTCCTCCGAGAGGTTAGGTGAGGCCCGGGCCACTTGACATTGTGAAGGCCCCCTCATTGTTTGGGAACACGGGTAAACATTGCATTAATCATGCATCCTTAGCTGAGGTGATGCCTTCCTGTCAGGTGAAGCCTGGGCCAAATCACCTTCCTAGGTAAAACCCTGGCCTAATGACCCTGCTGGGGCCCCGTCTGGCCTGGCCTGGTTGCAGCCTTATATTCTACAAAGGACGAAGTGGAGTAATAATGATGACGTCATCATATTCCAAATTTTCATCTGTCTTTGCGCTTCTTATGGAGCATGGAACCAGCATTGAGCTGATCCACGTGCAGGAAGTATTCACACACACACACACACACACACACACACACACACACACACACTTGTAGCGATAGTTATTGTAGCAATGTGTGTGACATAATGAGGTAGCCTGCCTCGTGCATATCTTCATATTTAGTGGCCTTGAACGACATGACTTCCAAATAAGTAGTCAAAATAAAAAAGGCAAGTGGTGCATAAGCTCAGATAAGTGAACATCGTCTCTACGGTACTCGGTCACATAGTAGTGGAGCGTACAGTAAAATATGTCTTTGTCAGCGGACACAAAATTGGACATGCTGTTTCTTTTAATTTTAAATAACATAAAGTTTTAAGTTTGCGTTGAAATGTATCACACATAAGGAAGGCATGTATTTCCTTATCTACTTCTTTTGTTTTGTTCATTGGGTAGCATGCAGCACCAACAGTTGGTCTCCTTGGAGGAAATTTGAGTCAATCACTTCATGTACTGCTGCAAATGTGGTTTCTGTTGACACTTGTTTTACATAGTCAAGCTGTTAACCCCCACGCACAACAGGGATGTATTCCATTGATACACATCTCACGAGATGACGTTTGAGAACTCACAGCAGAGAAATTTAAAAAAAAAATGGAACTCACATAAACTGTAGAAAAAGTGAGAAAAATTACCTTCGCAAGTGCATTTCATTGCAAGTTCAAGGTTACAATATAAATAGCTACGAAGCACACTCACCCTTGCTCTTATCTAAGGCACACATTCGCGAATGTCTGCAAGTAATTCACCTGTTGAGGGACATTTCTCACACAAATGAAGTACGTATTCCTTTGTGTGTCATCTTTAGTGGTAAGTACGATCAGATATATATATATATTCTATAGTATCAAATACAGGTCTGTGGTACGGTTACTTATCTCGAAGTGCATGTTGCCTTTGATATTTGGAAATGGTGTTTTCACTGTTCCTGTCATATTTCAGTTGAGTTGAAGTATCTAAAATCTGTGTTTTGTGTGCGCTTCCCTGTGCGTATTGTGTGTTGTTGTTGTTTTTAGCCCATGCACAAGAACTCTGGGGTATTTCTCGCTCGTGGAATACCCAGTTCAACTACATATGGGTTAGGATTTAGATGTTCAGTGTTCTTAAAATGATGTGCAAAATATTTGTTGTTGTTTATTCCATACTGCACTTTCTAGTGTTTGCCATTATATTATAATTTATAACGTTTCTGAATTTCTATAGAGTATATGGAGTTCCCACTTCCATAGTTTTTAATACATTTCACTTTATATTTTAGCGTTCGGGGAATACATGGGCTTAAAAGTGTGTGTGTGTTTGTGTGTGTGTTTTGGCCTTTGCACAGGAAATAAGACGTTTTCAACGGGCACGAAATACTCAACTCAATCCCACGGGGGGTCATAATTTGAGTATATAGTATTTTTCATTTTATTCAGCATATTATATTTGTTTTTTTCTTGTCTTTCTTCTTCCATGCGGCACATACTTTCTTTTGTTAATATGGAGTTGCATACTATATTTCGTGTATACGGAGTAACTCTTATCATGTTTCTTCGGGTATCTCTTTTTTACACCCTATTATGTGCAGGCGAATCGTTAAATTGTTATGGTTAATCTGGCGTGAACGGATGAATACATCCTTAACCTTAGGGGTCAGCCAAGTTGGAAAAGTGTGGACAATGGATCTGAGCTTAGAAAGAGCAAAATATGGACCTTCATCATAGTGCTACGAAAAGCTGAAATAGAGCACGAGACAAAAGAAAAAAAGTGGATCGATGGAGTGGAAAGAAGTGGCTGAAGTGCAGTACAAGCTATAATAATGGCGGGAAAGTAAGTAGGAAGAAAACGAAGAGGAGACAGAAGAAAAGCAACACCGTATTGCATAATTAGAAAGGGTGTAAGTCTTCATGGTGGGAAACAATATAAGTGCACATTAACATTATAAACGCTCAGAAAAACACAAATACAATACTTGTAAATACCATGTTGTTGTTTAACTAGGGCCACTGAGCTTCTCGCTCTTTTCCAGCCAATACCAAGTTGAAGACTCCATGGTATTATCTACACTGTAGATCTAGGCTTTTCCTGTGGCTTTTCTACCATTCTGAAACGTTTTGAGTCTGATGGGGTGCGCGTGTGAATGATGGTAGATAATTGGTGGATTTGGTGTAATCTTAAACACCCTTATGCTTTCTCACTCCTTTTCACCTTGTTAACAACATGGCAGTTATGAGAGACTTTACTTTGTTTGTTTTTTTTTTTTCCGTTCATTTTTTGTTTCTTTGTTTTTTATTTTTATTGTTTGTTTGTTTCTTGGAAAGTGTAGGTCACACACACATACACAATCTTGGTTTGGAGTTACTCTATTTGGACTGAGTGGAGGGGGGGGGGGGAGGCAGTTACTTTTATTGTACTAAATTTATTACACTATATATTCCAATTATAATCCTTTAAAGGTTGAACGGGATACTTTGTTTTTAAAAAAAAAAACATGTTGAGTTGAAGTTATGAGCTCCAGTTTCTCCAGCTTGGCTTGCAGGATTATCATCACATCTGGTTCCAAGCTAGGAGGAAAAAGCGTATACTGGGCATTCCTTGTCACGCAAACATGCAGAGCTGAAATACTGTGCTCTGGTTCTGGACTCTCCCAAGTGACCCCTTCAATCTTAGTGTGCAATGCTGGGTTCTCAACATGTTTCACCATAGGGGGAATCCCTGGAAGTGTGTGGATGATTTAAAGAGCCAATGAGGGTACAATTAGCCTCACAGACAGGTTCAGTTCCATATTTGAATACTGGAGCATTGTGCTTAGCGGGTGGTCGTCTTGGAAGAGACAGTTAAAGAATGTGCATACTGCTCCTACAGGCATGTCGTAAGATGCGACTAATAGGAGGTTTGTAGTGCTGGCAACATCATCATGTAACACAGATTGCTACAACAGCACATACATGCTGCGAGACGACCAGCTACAGTGGTGGGCAGGAACCGACACCAGCATCGTCGGACTTAGCATTACTGTTTATCATCATTAATATCATCATTTATCACCATCAAAGTTGTCGTCATCACTATCATCCCCACCATCATCGCCTTTATCATTATCTTCAACACAGCCATCTATTATCATTATGTTCATCATTTTCATTATCATTATTTGTTATTGTCACCACAATTTTTGCCATCACAATTAGCAACATCATCCCCACTATTGTCTTTGTATTTTTTTTAACTCTTTGTGAAGCGTAGGTCACCATTCATAGCTCTTCATCGCCTTCTAGCTTGATTGCGCCCTTTATCATTCCTTCCAGGCCATTCACTTACTTGACAGGGCCAAATTTTCTATCTATGTATTCTGTAGTTTACTTTTCCCACATGGCTTCCCTGTAAGAAACTGCCCAATCAATCAATCAATCAATATCCTATAGTTCCCCAGGGAGGATAGGCCTTCAACAATCACATGTCAAGTTCTCCGTTTAGGACTGACTTTTTCAGGACGTTCTCCTTCATGATTACAACTCATGATTACAACTTAGCTGTCAATTACCATCTTCATCTTGGTGCTCTTAAGCCAGGGGTTGGCAACCAGTCGAACCCGATCTACCGTTAGCTCACCGTGGATCATTTGGTAGATCTTTAGGCGAGTGTAGGAAAAAAATAGAATGAATTTTTAAACTCGGGAAATTTCGGACTATTTTTTTTAAATTTAAGATGTTTGCTACTTTCCTTTGTGTGGCACGTTATTTCCAACATTTACCAGATACATGGAACTGTTGGTTATATTAGAACTAGACCTCTCCCGCCAGCATTTAAAATGCCCCTTTGGTGTCCCCTGGATCAAAAGTACATTTTCCGCATTCCCAATGAAAATTCTCGAGCTGCCGACTAAAATATATTTGTGAACTGTATAAGATAGGGACGTGATCTTTTCTTTGTTATTATTCTCCTCCCCCCCACCCGATAACAATGGCCCACACACACACACACACACACACACACACATATATATATATATATATATATATATATATATATATATATATATATATATATATATATATATATACGAGTATATATATCGTATATATATATATATACACATACATGGTAGAACTTTAGAAGTCTCAGTGTTACAAAAGTAGGCCCCAAGTGCTCCTGGGTTGCCGATCCCTGTCTTAAGCTGACTGCAAGTTTTGTTTTGCCCATCAGTCTTTAGCAGTAAATGATTGTGTAAGTCGATTCCTGATATTATCCGTAAATTAAAACCCACACTGGACGATACCGGATATTCCGTGCACGAGTAACGCCTATGGCTTACGCATGTGTCAAAACATCTTGGTTAATCTGTAACCGTGAATTATTTGATGAAGTTGTGCGTTGTCGATTCTTGGAAAATGTGTAGTTATGAGTTATTCGAGGAAATGACTTCTTGTCAATTCTTGGAAAATGTGTAATGAGTTATTCGAGGAAATGACTTCTTGTCGATTCTTGGAAAATGTGTAGTTATGAGTTATTCGAGGAAATGACTTCTTGTTGATTCTTGGAAAATATGTAGTTATGAGTTATTGAGGAAATGACTTCTTGTCGATTCTTGGAAAATGTGTAAGTATGAGTTATTCGAGGAAATGACTTCTTGTTGATTCTTGGAAAATATGTAGTCATGAGTTATTGAGGAAATGACTTCTTGTCGATTCTTGGAAAATGTGTAGTTATGAGTTATTCGAGGAAATGACTTCTTGTCGATTCTTGGAAAATGTGTAAGTATGAGTTATTCGAGGAAATGACTTCTTGTCGATTCTTCTTTCTTTTTCTTCCTGAATCCCTAGCTCTTGACTGACAAAGCAGTCAGTGGCCATCACGCCTAGTGGCGTCTTGTATGGCATCAACAAACTGTCCCTACTTTGCTCGGTGGGTGTCCACCCTTCGTGCTGTGCCCAAACTCTGGTTCATGCCTTGCATCTCGGTCTCCACATTTCTCCGCCAGGTTATCGTTAATCCATCGTTAGCGGCGAAATATTTTATCAAGTGACTTTTTGTCAATTCTTAATGTTTCTGCAGCTGAGAGCGTCCGTTTGGTCAGGCGGTTAAAATGATGGATTCTTGGTGGCAAAGTTACAGGGTTCTTGGATGGAAACATGGTAACGTCACGTTTAAATCTACTTAGCTGTAAACCGGCTCATGACTCTACTTTTGAGTTAGGGAAGGCAAAGGCATTGAGGAAGTTAACTGGTCATCCTACCTCATAAAGCGGGACTAAGTATAGTAACGTGGTTCCACACCGTTCTCTATTGTTTTCAAAAAGGAATTGGCACTGCCAGTTCCACATACATCTATTGTATTCTTGCCAGGACTTGAGATACTGTGCCAAACGTGTCATCGTCTATGACGTCATTATTGATCTGTCATTTCTCGGGCAGCTCATCAAGGATTCCAACCCTCTTACTGTTTCCCGCGTTTGGCTTTTTTTTTTTTTAAGAATCCATGAATGATTATGTGACCTATTTCTTCCCAGCTGTCAGCTTTGTCAATATCCCTGGCACGAAATGCTGGTCAAACACAGGCTACCCCACCCGTGAATTTAGGACGACCCTTTGAAAAGTTCACGAACAAGACCTTGGATGAAATCATCATTGGTGCGATGGGAGGGGTGGATGGTGAGTCAGGTTTTGCTGTTGGTGCTGTATACAGCCTATATCTGTAGTTAGGTAGTGTTGGTTATTGCTGGCATGAGGTTGTGAAATTGGACATTAAGATGGGGCTGGAACAAATAAAATAGTTGGTATATCTTGGACGAATCATGATGAAGAATGGTAGACGCGAAACACTAATTACATCTGGGTTATCTTGGACACATTATAATGAAATATGGGAGATGCGATTTTTGTATTGGACCTGGTTTCTTTTGAATATGGGCACAAGTAACACGTAACAACTAATTGAAAACTTTAACCTGGAGAACTGTTGATAACAAACAGATAAAAGTGCGATACAGATTTGAACGAGTAGCACACTTAAAAAATGGACACGCAATGGTTTGTGGAGTGTACTTTTGAGGTGCGATGCAGAAGATCAGTTACAACCAACCTTTGATGCTGATGTAGAGACGGTAGTTGATCTAAATACTCTTGTTTGCAGAATGAAAAAAAAATATTTTTACAATAAGCAAAAATTGCAGAATGTCGAAAGAAGAATTTGATTATTATGGCATTCTAAGCAAATGAGTGAGAAGATGAGGAGAGCGACAGTAAGACGTGGCGAAGGGTGGTGTTGACGTTGAAAGTATGGATTGATAGGGGTGGCTCCAGGAAGAATGTAAATGTTATTATGTGCGCTGATGAAGGCGATCAGCATACGTCGGGCTTACAGGTGGCCGACAGGTGTGTGGGTGTATAGACGTCAATGAACGCGAATGCATGTAGTCCTAAAGTAAATCGATAATAATCACCCACACCAAAAGCACATATAATAGTCAGGAAATGTTGCAACTCTAAGGAACGTTATACACAGTTTATTATTCCACAGTCACGAGGAAATCACCAAAATACACTGTCAATAGGTAACAGTTCAGAACACATCATGGAAATCACAATAGTTCAATACATCCGTATATACCATAACTGGCACATATATATCTATAAAAGCCTATTCCCGGCTTTGAAGTAATGTCAATATTCTCTCTACCTTCTTTGGCAAAATAAGCCGTATAAGTTCCTGGCTTCAAAGTAATGTAAATATTCTCTTTATCTTCTCTGGCAATATTAGAAATAAGCCGTATAAGTTCCTGGCTTCAAAGTAATGTAAATATTCTCTTTATCTTCTCTGGCAATATTAGAAATAAGCCATATAAGTTCCTGGCTTCAAAGTAATGTAAATATTCTCTTTATCTTCTCTGGCAATATAATAAACAAGATATATTGCAGTATAAGTAGACGCCATCATATCCTTGGCTTTAGAAATATATCAGGGAGTCTCCAACATTTCTATCACACAAAAATATCTCCCCGTACACACAGTCAAAAAACATGGCTGAACACCCTCCCGGCAAAACGCCCAGGAACGTACTGTCACGGGATTACCGTATCTCCGTCCAGCTCAGACAATCACGCATGCGCGGCTAACCGCGAGAGACGTGAGCTGAACTCATCTAGAAGATTCGCGAAAATTCTCGATCAAATATTTTTAAACAAACTAGTAAGCTACACAAGGGAGATAACAAAAATCTGGCCTGTACATACAAGTATATTACTGTTTAATTCCCCTTGACTAAAATTGTACTTAACAGGTGGGTTTATTTTTTAAAAGGGGAGAGGGAGGGAGGTAGTGCCATTTACTAGGGCAAACAACAGAGACATTTGCCTACGTTGCGGCCACAAGACCTTCACCGGGGACAGGAAGGAAAGCAAGAGCTAAGTAAAAGACGTGAGAAAATAAAAATAAATAAAAAGAATATCACTCCGTCGAAATGAATAATAATACACATGAAAGGTGTCAGTTGTACAACTAGGAAGAAATAAGCCGTCAAAGTGAATAATAATACACATGAAAGGTGTCTGTTGTACAACTAGGAAGAAATAAACCGTCGAAATGAATAATAATACACATGAAACGTGTCTGTTGTACAACTAGGAAGAAATAAGCCGTCGAAATGAACAATAATACACATGAAAGATGTCTGTTGTACAACTAGGAAGAAATAAGCCGTCGAAATGAATAATAATACACATGAAAGGTGTCTGTTGTACAACTAGGAAGAAATAAGCCGTCGAAATGAATAATAATACACATGAAAGGTGTCTGTTGGTACAACTAGGAAGAAATAAGCCGTCGAAATGAATAATAATACACATGAAAGGTGTCTGTTGTACAACTAGGAAGAAATAAGCCGTCGAAATGAACAATAATACACATGAAAGGTGTCTGTTGTACAACTCGGAAGAAATAAGCCGTCGAAAGGAATAATAATACAAATGAAAGGTGTCTGTTGTACAACTAGGAAGAAATAAACCGTCGAAATGAATAATAATACACGTGAAAGGTGTCTGTTGTATAACTCAGAAGAAATAAGCCGTCGAAATGAATAATAATACACATGAAAGGTGTCTGATGTACAACTAGGAAGAAATAAGCCGTCGAAATGAATAATAATACACATGAAAGGTCTCTGTTGTACAACTAGGAAGAAATAAGCCGTCGAAATGAACAATAATACACATGAAAGGTGTCTGTTGTACAACTAGGAAGAAATAAGCCGTCGAAATGAATAATAATACACATGAAAGGTGTCTGTTGTACAACTCGGAAGAAATAAGCCGTCGAAATGAATAATAATACACATGAAAGGTGTCTGTTGTACAACTCGGTAGAAATAAGCCGTCGAAATGAATAATAATACACATGAAAGGTGTCTGTTGTACAACTAGGAAAAAATAAGCCGTCGAAATGAATAATAATACACTTGAAAGGTGTCTGTTGTACAACTCGGTAGAAATAAGCCGTCGAAATGAATAATAATACACATGAAAGGTGTCTGTTGGTACAACTAGGAGGAAATAAGCCGTCGAAACAGGCCGCATTGCCAATTTATTTGTTTTTTATTTATTTTCTCATATCTCTTACTTAGTTCTCGCGTACTATCATTTCCCCGACGAAGGCATTTTGGCCATATTGTAGGCAATTTATTTGTCTTTTGGCCAAGTAGTAAGCACCCCCCCCCCTCACCTTTAAAAAAATAAACCTACACTAAGCAAATGAGTAAAAGACAAGTAAAGAGTGTAGTACAAGGGACTAGCAACCTCATCATGTGAAAGTAGTACAAGGGACTAGCAACCTCATCATGTGAAAGTAGTACAAGGGACTAGCAACCTCATCATGTGAAAGTAGTACAAGTGACTAGCAACATCATCATGTGAAAGAGTGTAGTACAAGGGACTAGCAACCTCATCATGTGAAAGAAACTACAACAGAAACAAACGCTGCAAGAGAAGTGCTTTGGCGGTTAGCGCGGTTTCCTGTCACATGATCAACTGCGATAATGGTGCTATGATGATAAAGGAGAAGAAAATTGACGAGAACAAAGGAATTAAATGATGTTAAGCTGATTATAATCAGGGCTGAGTATAACTCATTTATCTGTCAGTTTACAATTCTCATGCACGCTAAGTCACTTATGTTTGTTCGTGTTGTTTTCAATTAATTTATCTTTATCACTCATTCATTTCTTCATATTTTAGTGACTTAGTTTAGTGTTTGTCAAAATGTGGTACGCGAAAGGGTCACAAGGGTTACGCAGCAGAATTTTTTTTATTTTATTAAATCAAATTTGTTTTTTCAAAGTCAGAATAAGACTACTGCACCTCATGCATGTCGTACAAGGCGAATATGTAAGGTTGTGCATGGGGATGGCAATCTCATATTGTAAAACAAACTGTCACAGAAATCACCGTTACATGAGCATGGGACTACTTGGTAGAGGCTTCCTGCAATGGCACTAGCGGCAGTGATGTCTCCGTAGGGAGCGCAAAGGCTTTAGAAATATATCAGGGAGTCTCCAACATTTCTATCACACAAAAATATCTCCCCGTACACACAGTAAAAAAACATGGCTGAACACCCTCCCGGCAAAACGCCCAGGAACGTACTGTCACGGGATTACCGTATCTCCGTCCAGCTCAGACAATCACGCATGCGCGGCTAACCGCAAGAGACGTGAGCTGAACTCATCTAGAAGATTCGCGAAAATTCTCGATCAAATATTTTTAAACAAACTAGTAAGCTACACAAGGGAGATAACAAAAATCTGGCCTGTACATACAAGTATATTACTGTTTAATTCCCCTTGACTAAAATTGTACTTAACAGGTGGGTTTATTTTTTAAAAGGGGAGAGGGAGGGAGGTAGTGCCATTTACTAGGGCAAACAACATAGACATTTGCCTACGTTGCGGCCACAAGACCTTCACCGGGGACAGGAAGGAAAGCAAGAGCTAAGTAAAAGACGTGAGAAAATAAAAATAAATAAAAAGAATATCACTCCGTCGAAATGAATAATAATACACATGAAAGGTGTCTGTTGTACAACTAGGAAGAAATAAGCCGTCGAAATGAATAATAATACACATGAAAGGTGTCTGTTGTACAACTAGGAAGAAATAAACCGTCGAAATGAATAATAATACACATGAAACGTGTCTGTTGTACAACTAGGAAGAAATAAGCCGTCGAAATGAACAATAATACACATGAAAGGTGTCTGTTGTACAACTAGGAAGAAATAAGCCGTCGAAATGAATAATAATACACATGAAAGGTGTATGTTGTACAACTAGGAAGAAATAAGCCGTCGAAATGAATAATAATACACATGAAAGGTGTCTGTTGTACAACTAGGAAGAAATAAGCCGTCGAAATGAATAATAATACACATGAAAGGTGTCTGTTGTACAACTAGGAAGAAATAAGCCGTCGAAATGAATAATAATACACATGAAAGGTGTCAGTTGTACAACTAGGAAGAAATAAGCCGTCGAAATGAACAATAATACACATGAAAGGTGTCTGTTGTACAACTAGGAAGAAATAAGCCGTCGAAATGAATAATAATACACATGAAAGGTGTCTGTTGTACAACTAGGAAGAAATAAGCCGTCGAAATGAATAATAATACACATGAAAGGTGTCTGTTGTACAACTAGGAAGAAATAAGCCGTCGAAATGAATAATAATACACATGAAACGTGTCTGTTGTACAACTAGGAAGAAATAAGCCGTCGAAATGAATAATAATACACATGAAAGGTGTCAGTTGTACAACTAGGAAGAAATAAGCCGTCGAAATGAATAATAATACACATGGAATGTGTCTGTTGTACAACTAGGAAGAAATAAGCCGTCGAAATGAATAATAATACACATGAAAGGTGTCTGTTAAACAACTAGGAAGAAATAAGCCGTCGAAATGAATAATAATACACATGAAAGGTGTCTGTTGTACAACTAGGAAGAAATAAGCCGTCAAAATGAATAATAATACACATGAAAGGTGTCTGTTGTACAACTAGGAAGAAATAAGCCGTCGAAATGAATAATAATACACTTGAAAGGTGTCAGTTGTACAACTAGGAAGAAATAAGCCGTCGAAATGAATAATAATACACATGAAAGGTGTGTGTTGTACAACTAGGAAGAAATAAGCCGTCGAAATGAATAATAATACACATGAAAGGTGTCTGTTGTACAACTAGGAAGAAATAAGCCGTCGAAATGAATAATAATACACATGAAACGTGTCTGTTGTACAACTAGGAAGAAATAAGCCGTCGAAATGAATAATAATACACTTGAAAGGTGTCTGTTGTACAACTAGGAAGAAATAAGCCGTCGAAATGAATAATAATACACATGAAAGGTGTCTGTTGTACAACTAGGAAGAAATAAGCCGTCGAAATGAAGAATAATACACATGAAAGGTGTCTGTTGTACAACTAGGAAGAAATAAGCTGTCGAGATGAAAAATAATACACATGAAAGGTGTCTGTTGGTCAACTAGGAAGAAATAAGCCGTCGAAATGAATAATAATACACATGAAAGGTGTCTGTTGTACAACTAGGAAGAAATAAGCCGTCGAAATGAATAATAATACACATGAAAGGTGTCTGTTGTACAACTCGGAAGAAATAAGCCGTCGAAAGGAATAATAATACAAATGAAAGGTGTCTGTTGTACAACTAGGAAGAAATAAGCCGTCGAAATGAACAATAATACACATGAAAGGTGTCTGTTGTACAACTAGGAAGAAATAAGCCGTCGAAATGAATAATAATACACATGAAAGGTGTCTGTTGTACAACTAGGAAGAAATAAGTCATCGAAATGAATAATAATACACATGAAAGGTGTCTGTTGTACAACTAGGAAGAAATAAACCGTCGAAATGAATAATAATACACATGAAAGGTGTCTGTTGTACAACTCAGAAGAAATAAGCCGTCGAAATGAATAATAATACACATGAAAGGTGTCTGATGTACAACTCGGTAGAAATAAGCCGTCGAAATGAATAATAATACACATGAAAGGTCTCTGTTGTACAACTAGGAAGAAATAAGCCGTCGAAATGAACAATAATACACATGAAAGGTGTCTGTTGTACAACTAGGAAGAAATAAGCCGTCGAAATGAATAATAATACACATGAAAGGTGTCTGTTGTACAACTCGGAAGAAATAAGCCGTCGAAATGAATAATAATACACATGAAAGGGGTCTGTTGTACAACTAGGAAGAAATAAGCCGTCGAAATGAATAATAATACACATGAAAGGTGTCTGTTGTACAACTCGGTAGAAATAAGCCGTCGAAATGAATAATAATACACATGAAAGGTGTCTGTTGTACAACTAGGAAGAAATAAGCCGTCGAAATGAATAATAATACACATGAAAGGTGTCTGTTGTACAACTCGGTAGAAATAAGCCGTCGAAATGAATAATAATACACATGAAAGGTGTCTGTTGGTACAACTAGGAAGAAATAAGCCGTCGAAACAGGCCGCATTGCCAATTTATTTGTTTTTTATTTATTTTCTCATATCTCTTACTTAGTTCTCGCGTACTATCATTTCCCCGACGAAGGCATTTTGGCCATATTGTAGGCAATTTATTTGTCTTTTGCCCAAGTAGTACGCACCCCCCACCTTTAAAAAAATAAACCTACACTAAGCAAATGAGTAAAAGACAAGTAAAGAGTGTAGTACAAGGGACTAGCAACCTCATCATGTGAAAGTAGTACAAGGGACTAGCAACCTCATCATGTGAAAGTAGTACAAGGGACTAGCAACCTCATCATGTGAAAGTAGTACAAGTGACTAGCAACCTCATCATGTGAAAGAGTGTAGTACAAGGGACTAGCAACCTCATCATGTGAAAGAAACTACAACAGAAACAAACGCTGCAAGAGAAGTGCTTTGGCGGTTAGCGCGGTTTCCTGTCACATGATCAACTGCGATAATGGTGCTATGATGATGAAGGAGAAGAAAATTGACGAGAACAAAGGAATTAAATGATGTTAAGCTGATTATAATCAGGGCTGAGTATAACTCATTTATCTGTCAGTTTACAATTCTCATGCACGCTAAGTCACTTATGTTTGTTCGTGTTGTTTTCAATTAATTTATCTTTATCACTCATTCATTTCTTCATATTTTAGTGACTTAGTTTAGTGTTTGTCAAAATGTGGTACGCGAAACGGTCACAAGGGTTACGCAGCAGAATTTTTTTTATTTTATTAAATCAAATTTGTTTTTTCAAAGTCAGAATAAGACTACTGCACCTCGTGCATGTCGTACAAGGCGAATATGTAAGGTTGTGCATGGGGATGGCAATCTCATATTGTAAAACAAGCTGTCACAGAAATCACCGTTACATGAGCATGGGACTACTTGGTAGAGGCTTCCTGCAATGGCACTAGCGGCAGTGATGTCGTCGTAGGGAGCGCAAAGGAAAAAGATATTTGTTTTGTTGAATGCAGAATACCATGATGATGATTTGTCCTTCGTATTTTATGAGGACTATCGACATCTCTCGTTGAGATGATGTGATTTGCGCGTGAATTGGATTAAAGTGAGGGAGATTTGCGCCGAGTCAGCCTCACTCTCTAGTCCATGCCCGACATGGTCTAGTGGCAGGACAATGTCAAGACGACTAGTGAAGGGTCTGGATGCAGCAGATGACCAAGGCTTCATCAGTGTCTCGCCATGCTCTTAGCCTTCTGCAATGCCTGCTGGTATCGCCTTTTTGGCCGTTGGACTCAATAGTGGTCTCTTTCGCCAAATCCGCCAGGACCAGTCTTCACATGCTTGGGTAGACAGACCCGTGTTCACCGAAGGAGAACCTCCGGCTACTTTCACCTGGTTTAGCCTGCCAGTCGAAGCGGTGTACCAGGGTGTGGCCGCTGCGCATGCTACAGCTACTTGGAGCCACAGGTGAGAGCAGAGTGACAGGTGGGGACCAATGATGGGAGAGCTACCTCCATCGGAGGCACGATATGCCACCGCACCAGAGCAGAGTACCATACATTAACATTAAATGCATAAAAGGGATGCGCCGGTAAGAATACGCTATTATTGTACGTTTGGGAAACACGGATTTAGTTTATTCATTTCTTCCTTTCATGACCTTTATTTGTGTTGTTTTTCTGTGTTGTATCTCTTAGCCCGATGAAAACCTTTAAGACCGATACTTACTTGGAAGTTCATGTCGTTATGTAACTGTTTCTTTAACGCTATTCAAGTTTAAAAATGAAAATGGTGGTGACCTTTAACCTAAGTAACACGTGATCTGACAGTGGCCAGTAACATGATTCTCGCGGACAATGGACACATCCTAGCAGAGCTGGATATGTACCTCTCCAAGGAACAGTTTCTCAGCATGTACCAGCCCCCTGGCCCAGAGTAAGTAGTAGAACATCATCATTATCAGTATTTTCATCGTCTTGCTTCTTATTCACTTTTCTTAGTTTCTTCTCTTCTTCGCGAATCTTCCGCTTACCCCTCCATCCTTCAGTTGTTGTTTTTAATCATTCTCTATCATCACATGATGATGATGGGCATAATAATAAGCCTTTTCTTATTTTCGTCCTTTTTTCATCATCATCATCATGATTGTCTTTTGTCTTTTTCGTCTTCGGTTTTTTTTGCTTGTTATGTTGCTATTGTTATTAACAACTTTATTTTATCGCCCCCTGCACTTCCCGAGGTCTCAGAGGAGACACAGAAAGAATCGGATTACTGCTGCCTCGTGCATGTCGTAACCTGTGCCGTCTTAATGCGTGGGCACACTGGACAGTGCCCAGGGGGCCCACGATTCTAGGGGCCTGTTGCGTGCATATTTTGACGCACATATTACAAAAATCGATATGGCTATTTAATATGGGAAAAATATAGACATTCATTCATTTGTGTATGAAAATGCTGTCTATGGTAAAAGCGAGAGAATCCATGTTTGATTCACACTTTTGATTATAGGAGTAATCGTTCTGGATATTGATCCGGCGCAAGGATATTGCGCTTACGTTTGTACTTATTTTTTAGGGCCAGAAAATATATTAATTTGCTTATTGTGTTTATGGCCTGAATTCATATGTATTACATATTATTAGTACAAGTAGAATCAGTCCTATATTGTATATTTTGGATGGGTAGGAGGGACTAGATTCTTGTTATTCCGGTCTAGCGGAAGTATGAGTTGTCTTGACAAGTCGTGATGAGTTCCGATGTACCGTGATAATGGCGGGTACGCACTTTTCAAAGGGCTGGTAGATTCTTAAGGAAATATGATTCATGAAGTGGTTTTCTTCTAAAGGAGATGGTATCTCTACTATAGTTTATGTTAGAGACTCTCCTAAGGTACGGTACAATGTATAATTCGGACTCCATGTATTGCCAGACCCTATATTGATGATCTCATGTCGATTCGACCTAGATGGAACATTGTGCTTCGTATCGCTAGGGTCGTGTTTTGTATCGACGAAGATGACAGACTTTCCTGCAGCGGTTATGGCTACGTGAATTAACCTGATCACCGTAGAGCTGTATGGAAACATTTATGAAATCATTTATATACCCATTATAAATTAACTCTGGCTTATATTCTCCTTCCTATGAATGAGTGAACGACAACTCAGGGAGGCAGCCATGTTAGATTTCGGTCATCATATGTTTTGATCACTGCCAAGAGAACAGATTATTTATCCTATTATCGGACAGTGACAGGGAGATCTCAATCTTGCTAGAAACCCCCTCTTTCGTGGTTTCATAATATATGCTACAAACTATGGACGTCAAGTAACTTTAGTTATTTACCGATCTGCCTTCACTGACGCGTTTAGTCAGATAGGGGGATGCGGCCATAATGTATCATGACAATTGAACTTTTGATGTACTGCCCATTATTTCTGAATGTGTCATGACTTCAGATCTGCTATGTATACCTACAAATTGATATGTCAACATACCATGATGTACTCGTATGTCCCAGTGTGTACGTCTGAATAAATTGAGTAAACAAAGATTCCAGCAGTCTGCATTGGTGCCTTGTAGACACAAGTGTATGAGTGGTTATATTGGTCAGCACACGAACAGTACACCATTCGCGGTAATCACACTCTACACTTCTACTTCATACATACACCATCCTGCGTCGGTTGGAGTGACCAAGTTTAGGGCCTGCTTCCCCTGGAGCCTTTGCCTTCCCTAACTCAGGACTAGGGTGAGTTACCCATTTACAGCTGGGTAGACTGGGGGCATGCCTGATCTCAACAACACACCACTCTTCCTTACAGAGCATACAGACTGACACTTTACAGAGTGGAAAGAAGAAAAGAAACTTTACAGTGGCGAGCCAGATTCCTGGGTCCAGCTTACGCAGTTTTGTGTTGAGAATCACAGTTTACAGCTGAAAGAACATTTGTTTGAACACATCAACACCAGTAGGACAGCTATACAGTCGATGTCAGCTTGACCTGTATTACCGATAGGATGCTGTATCTAGGTCAGCGCTTGTTGACAGTTTTTCGCTGTACAGACAGTATTACACAGGACAGTGGTATCAAGTGTAGAAAATATCTGGAGCAGTATTGTTGACATTTCTCAACGTACAGAAGAATCACAGTGTTGTTGAACATAAAGTGCATAGTTCATCGTTGGATCTTCATATGCTCAACAGAGAAAAATTGACAGTGTAATAGTTTAAAATTAAATCTATTACTGAATAAAGTGGCAAGTTATTAGTATTAAAATAAACTGTGCCTGCTTTACAACACTATACCTGCAACACATTCCATTCATGACATAAATTATATTGTATGCTATATGCTATTTATGCTTACATGTTATTTGTTATGTATTAAATTAGTTTATGTTCTGTGTGACTAGTACAAGGTATGCCGAGTGACATTGGTCTGGTACTAGTATTCTATAGGTACACATTTTCTTAATTGGAAATTTGTTAGCAACAATTTGCTGCTATTTCTGTTAGTTGTGATGAGGTGTTCTTTTCTTCGTTGTTTTTGTTAATAATTTTGTGTCCCTTAGTTTTGTTTGATTTGTTTGTATAATTGTAGGTCTCATCTTTTCTATTTTTGATTTCTTTACACCCTTATGTTTATACACTGTGGCGTATTTGTCTTGTTATATTATGGCAGTTATCATCACGGTTTCTGTGATCATTTTTTTCATTTCTCCTATTTAATTTAATTTGATCTCTGCAAATGTGTTCATATTGTCTTTTCTTGTTTGTCCTTTGTAATGTCTTTAGTTGACATATGACGTATAGTGGTATACACTGATAGTATAGTACAGATCAGTACTTTATGATTGTTATTGTTATAAAACAAAATGTACAAGACCTTTGTAAGGCTTGTCTCCCAAAGTGATTGGTAAAGGGAAATATTTTTTCCACAGGTACCCAAGTGATCTTTGATTACATTGAGATATACAAGACCTTTGTAAGGCTTGTCTCCCACAGTATTTGAGATACAGTTATTGTTGTCCACAGGTACTCAAGTTATCATTGGTTATTATAAACCATACAAGTTTGGACTAAGACTAAGTCTATGGTATAGACTTGTCTCCCATTAAAGTGAAATAGGGTAATTTATTTACTTTTTCAGGTTTCTGATTTAAGAAGACAATATGTCTACATTAGATTATTTCATTCTTCTTCTTCTTCTTTGATCCATAACCGCCAACCGTCAAAGCAGTCAGCGGCCATCACGCCTGGTGGCATCTTGTAGGGCAGCAACAAATTGATTCCACTTTGCTCGGTCGGCGGCCATCCTTCGTACAGTGCCCCAACTGTGGTTCATTCTTTGCATCTCAGCTTCCACAGTTCTCCGCCAAGTTGTTTTTGGTCGGCCTCTCTTTCGCTTTCCCTCGGGGGTCCATAGCATAGCTGTTCTTGCGATGGTATCAGGGTCCCTTCTGAGGACATGGCCAACCCAACTCCAGCGTCTGCCAGCTATGATGGTGTGCATGTCCTCCTGGTTACTCCGAATAAGTAGTTCTTGGTTGCTGATGGTGTTTGGCCAAAAGATTCGGAGAATTTTCCTTAGGCAGATTGTGTGGAAGGAGGACAGTTTCGACATTTCCTTCTCTGTTACTCTCCAACATTCCGCACCATAGAGAAGCACAGAAAGTACGCAGCTCTCATACAGTCTTAATTTGGTGTTTGTGCTGTACTGGGAAGACTTCCAAATGTTGTTGAGAATAGCAAAGGCTGTTCTCGCTTTATTCATTCTGTTGTTAATGTCCTTGCTTGTTCCGCCGTCAGGTGTTACTATGCTTCCTAGGTAAGTAAATGTGTCTGTCTGTTCTAACTTCTGGTTCCTTACTGTTATTGGCTCAGGATTGCCCACATTTAGTGTCATGACCTCTGTCTTCTTCAGATTGATGTTCAGGCCAACCTGCTGGCCATACTTATTCAGTCTATCAGTTTTGTCTTGAATGTGTTGGTGTGAATGCGCGAGCAGTGCAATGTCATCTGCATATTCCAAATCTTCCAGTGTAGAAAACGTTGTCCATCTAATTCCCCTTGGACTGCCCTCTGTTGTCTGGCGCATCACCCAATCTATGACTGTCAAAAATAATGTTGTTGATAAGGGGCATCCCTGTCGTACTCCTGTTTTCACTTCGAAAGTTACATTACTCGATCCAACACTGCACGTAAAGTTAGAATAGAGGCTTTTTATAATGGAAACAATGCGGCTGGGAATTCCATAAGCCCTCAGAATTTTCCATAGGCTGTCCCTGTGTATGCTGTCGAAAGCCTTTTCAAAATCAACAAAGTTAATGTACAGCTGTCTCTGCCATTCTGAGCACTGCTCTATAATGTTCCTGAGGGCAAATATATGATCTGCACATCTTCTGTTCTTTCTGAAGCCCGCTTGTTCTTTCCTCAGTTTATGGTCAACTGCTTTTGAACTTCTCTGGATGATTATCCTGCCTAGTATTTTGCTGGGAACTGAGAGGAGGGTAATTCCTCTCCAGTTGTTGCAGTCTGCAAGGTCGCCCTTCTTGGGCAATTTGACAATTGTTCCTTTACTCCACTCTGTTGGTGTTGTCTCAGTTTCCCAGACTTGTGCAAATAGTGGTTCTAATAGTTCTGCTGCTAGTTCAGGGTCTGTCTTGAATAGCTCAGCATTCAGATTGTCGTGACCAGGCGCTTTTCCATTTTTTAGCCCTTTGATAGCTGTGATAATTTCTTCTTTTCGTGGAATGTCTGTATTTACGTCTAAGTCACTTTCAGCCTCAGGAACATTCAGCTGAGTCTCTGGTGGTTCCTTATTCAGTGTTTCTCTGAAGTGCTCTGCCCACCTTGTTTCCTGCCCCTGTGCTGTGGTGATGAGATTTCCTTGCTTGTCTCTTACTAACGTTATGTTGTTTGCACCTCGTTTTCCACTGATAGCTTTAGTTATTTTATAAACTGTGCTTTGTTCATTTCTCAGTGCTGCCTCTTCTGCCTGTCTTGCAAGGTCATCCAGAAATGTCCTTTTGTTAGCACGGGTTTGACGTTTTACTTCCTTGTCCAGCTGACTGTACTGTTCACTATATATTGCCTTTAACCTGGGAGACTTAGCTTCTGTTTTCTTCCTTTTCATTTCCTTTCTCTTCGCTATGGTGTTTAGCGTTTCTGGTGTTATCCAGTCTTGGCTCTTTCTTTCCTGGAATCCCAAGCATGACTTGCTGCTTTCTTTATATATTGTTGAGACGGTGTTGAATTTCTGGTCCACATCGTCGGTCTCTGTTCTTTCCTGGCTTTTGGTAATCAGATATCGTCTCTTTACGTCGACCACAAACGCTTTTCTGGTGAGGGGGTCCTTAAGTTTCGTGATGTTGTATCTTTTCTGTTTGACTGCAACTGGTCCAGCAGCTCTGAGTTTCACCTTCAGTCTTGCTACTACTAGGTGATGATCACTTCCCCCATCTGCGCCTCTTCTTACTTTCACGTCTTGTAGTGCATGTCTCCATCTGCCATTGATCATTATGTGATCTATCTGGTTTTTGTCTCGTCCGTTTGGTGATTCCCATGTTAACTTGTGCACTTCTTTGTGTTGAAAAAGTGTTCCTCCGATGACCAGGTTGTTAATACTGCAGAAGCTTATTAATTTGTCCCCATTCTCATTTACTGTTCCACTGCCGCATTTCCCCATTACTCTTTCGTTATAATTATTGTGTGTTCCAACTTTCGCATTTAGGTCTCCCATTACTATAATAAGATCGTACCTGGGTACAGTTTCCATTTCCTTTTGTACCTGTTGATAGAACTCGTCCTTAATCTCTTCGTCGCTGTCATTTGTTGGTGCATAACATTGTATAATTGTGGTGTTGGTGAATCTCCCTCTCAGTCTTGCTCTTATTAGTCTGTTGTTAATGGGTTTCCATTCCAGTAGAGATCTTTCCATTCCTTTCTTAAGGATAATGGCTACACCTTCGTTGTGCTGACCGTCCTCTCTACCAGAATAAAGTACTGTTTCCCCTGTAGCTGTTTTTATTCTCCCCATCCCTGTCCATCTGCTCTCGCTTATTCCCAGGATATGTAGTTTGTAGTTCCTCATCTCTGCTGTAATCTGTCTCAGCTTTCCTGCCTCGTTCATAGTTCTGACATTCCAAAAACCAATTCTGGTTTCGTGTTTTGCGGTCTGGGCATCCGTTTTCATGCCAGTGGCTTCCTTTCGGCTTTCACCACTGTCAGTCATACGAGCCTGAGACTCCGGATGTCCGTCCCGCATCAAAGTATTTCCATTTATTGCTGTTTCCGTAACGTGTGTGATTTTTTTACACAGACAGGGGTGTCGGCCCTGTGCTAAAACCCCCAACCTGGAGGACCAGGGTACCAGCTTTTGTCTGACCCCTACCCACGCAGACCAGTCCAGCATGGTTGAACCTACCAGGAGTAAAACTCCCACTGGCATAGCTCTGGGGATTATTTCATTGCACAAGGAAAATCTCTTGATAAGACTGGAAAAGACTTAGAACAATGGGCTGTTGCTCAATATGACAAAGCATTAGCTGCAGAAGAGAAAAAAACTGCTGCTGCTGTTGAAGAAAGAAAAGCTGCTGCTGAGGAAAAAAAAGCTGCGGCTGAGGAGAGAAAACTTCAAATAGAAGAAAAAAAAGCTGCTGCAGAAGAAAGGAAAGCTCTAGCTGAAGAAAAAAGATTAGAAAAAGAAGCTGATACTGCTGCTGAACTTAAGAAATTGCAGATGCAAGTGGAGGAAAGGAGATTTGAGGCAGAACAGAAGAAATTAGAAGCTGATGCAGAGCAGAAAAAATTAGAAGTTGCTGCAGAACAGAAAAAATTAGAAGTTGCTGCAGAACAGAAAAAATTAGAAGTTGCTGCTGCTGCAGAACAGAAAAAATTAGAAGTTGCTGCAGAACAGAAAAAATTAGAAGTTGCTGCTGCTGCAGAACAGAAAAAAATTAGAAGTTGCTGCTGCTGCAGAACAGAAAAAATTAGAAGCTGCTGCTGCTGCAGAACAGAAAAGATTAGATAGAGAAGCTGAAGAGAGAAAAGCAATAAGAGAACATGAGTTTGAATTAGAGAAATTAAAATTGACATGTATGAGTAATGTTAATCAGGCATCTGGTGGTAATGGTAAACCCTTTGTGTACAAGGTCAAGGTACCAGCGTTTAACCCTACCAGTGATGACATAACATTTTGGCTTTCTAGATTTGAACGGGCTTGTCGATCTCATAATGTTGACAAATCACAGTATGTGAATCAGTTGTCTGAAAATCTAAAAGGGGAGTCTCTGAGTAAGTTATATTTTGTTGAAGAGGCCGACAAAGATAATTATGATGCTGTTAGGGCAGCTTTGATAAAGAGATATCAGCTGTCTGAAGAAGGTTATCGTCTTTTGTTTAAAACAATGAGACCTGAGGTAGGTATAGAATTCTCAGATTTCATCTCAAAAGCACGAATTACACTTTCACGATGGATTGAATTATCCAAAACAGAGAAAACATTTGATGGTCTTACGGATTTATTGCTAAGAGACAAGGTCATGTCTTCTGTAAATAAATCATTCCTAGAGTTCTTACATGAGCGTAAACCTGGTACAATAAAGCAAATGGAAGAATATTGTGACCAGTATGCCACGGCACACCCTGACATGATTCTTAGTAACTCTAACATTAAAGAGAGTATGCCAGTTGCTTCGGCAACAGAATATAATCAGAATTACTCACACAAATTCCAAGGAGCTAAAAATAAATTTGATAAAAAGGTTAATTGGAATAAGTATCAAAACCAAGATAACCGCTCAAATCAGAGTTCTTCTTTGAAGAACTGGAATCGGGCTGATAGTCCTCGACACGCGAGGGGTACCCATAATGTTAGAAATTCTCGGAAAGGGAGTAGCTATAGGAACTACCCAAGTGCTTCATGGAGACAAAAGAAACAATATTACAGGGATACTCAATATAACGAGCATGATGATTATGATCATGAATATTATGATTCAAACCCAAATAGGGGTTATAACAGAGGCAATAATAATTATAGAGACAATTATAACCGAGGTAGATCACAACACAAAAGACATGGTAAATCTTATTACCAGGCTAACTCTGCACAACAGGAGTTCCACGACACCGATAATCAGAATAATGATAAAAAAGACTCCAACAGTGTAGCAAATTCCGCTTTCGATTTTGCTAGAGCATCTGAGTGTTCGCAATGCAAAACATTATTCGATCCAACCACAGTTTCTACTTTAAGCTGCGGTCACCCGCTTCCCGCTCTCCATGCGTCAATTGCGCATAATGGAAGGGGTGCTCTTGTCTTTAATAGGGGCCTAATAGATGGTACTCCGGTATCAATTCTTTTCGATTCGGGGTGCACTACCATTGGAGTGAGGCAATCACTCGTAAATCCTTCTCGAGCTACAGGCAATATAGTCAAATGTGTAACATTTGGTGGCACATTGGAGAAGTACTCCACTGCCATTATCAATATTGCTACGCCTTTCTTTACAGGAGAGGTGCAAGCATGTCTCTTGCCGAATCCGATCGCTGATCTTATCATCGGTCGCATTCACGGGGTGAAAGAATGCACTCCACAGCAAATTTCTAATTGGGAAAATGTTAATATGCAATCGGCTAATGCAGTAATCACTAGGGCTCAAGCTCTTAATATGCCACAATCTTCACATTCTGAAGATAATGATGCGCAGATCCGAGATGATCCCTTGGAGATTTCCCACGATTCCTTTATCAAACAGCAGGAAGATGATCCTACTCTAAAGAAATTCTTTACTCTGGCAAAAAAAGGTGATCCGAATAAGGATACAAATCGTAAATCTTGGATTACGATGAAGAATGGCGTACTTGTACGTATGGTACAAGACTCCGCTAAGTCCATTCATTCTCAAATCCTTGTGCCTAAAAATATGAGAGTTAAAATCTTACAGCACGCTCATGATTCGCAGTGTGCTGGACATATGGGTTTTTCCCGTACTAAAGCTAGAGTTCTTCAATCTTTCTTTTGGCCTGCTGTGAATAAGGACATACGAATCTATTGTCGATCTTGTAAAGTATGTCAAGAGATTAAATCCAGAGGTCCACGCCATGATGCACCTATTCAGGCTGCAGACATTCCCATTCGGCCATTTCAAAAAATGGCGATAGACATCATTGGTCCATTTAAGATAAAGTCTGCTAGAGGACACCAATTTATTTTGACGTGTGTTGATATGTGCACACGTTGGCCGGAGGCTGTTCCTCTAAAGAGCATAACTACTGCTGATGTCGCAGATGCTCTTTGGTTAATATTTTCTCGTCTGGGGTTTCCAGCAGAAATATTATCCGACCATGGTACCCAACTCATATCGGATACCATGTCTCAAGTAATGTCGACTCTGAAGATAGAGAGATCGCTGAGTAGTATTTATCATCCTATGTCCAATGGGATGGTGGAACGTTTGAATAGAGCTCTGAAAAACCTACTAGGTAAGATAACGGAAGATCATCCTCAGGATTGGGATAGGGTTTTACCCGCGGCTCTCTTTGCATAAAGAGAGGTCGCCAACGAACATACAGGATTTTCTCCCTTTGAACTTGTCTTTGGCGCGAAACCGCGAGGTCCTATGTCCTTACTTCATGATCTTATAACTGCTGATAATATTGTCGATGACACAAAATCCTCTTATGAATATGTCATCGCACTTAGACACAAGATTATTGAAGCATGCAAATTGGCAACTGCTTCTTCTGAATTTGCGAAACAGAAGGCAAGGGAATTTGCCAATAAAAAGAGATGTTTGCGACAACTTTGTCCAGGTGACAAAGCATTTGTCTTGCTACCTTGTAGGGAAAATAGACTTCTCATTTCTTGGAAAGGTCCGTACGATATAATATCAAAAGTTTCCGATGTTGACTATATCGTCGATATTGACGGGAAGCGTAAAACCTTCCACATCAACATGCTCACGGAATTCCATGAACGTCCTGATTATTTACAACCTGTTTTCCAGGCAACGGACGATTTTCCAGTCCAACATGGACAGTACTCATCTCTGTCAGTAATACAGGATGAGGAAACGAGTTTCTCGAATGTAAATTTACCTTTTCCAATGATCCCTCTTCACTCTAATGAATCATGGAAAGATGTTGCAATTTCTCCAGAATTATCTCCAGGAGAGCAGAAACAAGTTTCTACTTTGTTAGAACAATTTCAGGATGTCCTTACTGACATTCCTGGTCAAACGGATGTCATTCAACATGACATTATTCTTAATGACCATAGTCCTATAAGAGTCAGACCGTATCCTATCCCGATACATTTTCAAGCACAGGTAGAGAAAGAGTTAGATGAGATGATAGAGTTAAAAATTATTGAACCATCCACATCAGCATATTCTTCGCCGATGGTTATAGTACGGAAAAAAAGACAATAACATACGTCTTTGCGTGGATTATCGCAAATTGAATCAAGTGACTAAATTCGATGCTGAACCTATGCCTTTACTAGAAGAGCTACTTACGAGACTATCGAATTCTCACTTCTTTACTAAACTCGATTTGTCTAAGGGATATTGGCAAGTTCCACTATCCGAACACGCCAAACCGTTTACTGCTTTTTCGACGCCTAGGGGTCTATTCCAATGGAATTTCATGCCTTTCGGTCTTATGAACGCCCCTGCAACATTTGTACGCATGATGCGTCGAATCCTATCTCATCGCTCAGATGTCATTGCGTATCTTGATGACATCTGTCTTTTCAGTGATACTTGGAACGATCACTATAATGGTATAAATGAACTATTGTCTATCTTACGCGAGCATAACCTGACAGCGAAACCATCGAAAGCATGTATTGGTTTTAGCGAAATATCTTTCTTAGGACACCGTGTTGGTCATGGGTTCCTAAAAACAGAAGACCATAATACAAGTAAGATACTTAACATTTCTATTCCTAAGACTAAAAAGCAAGTACGAAGTCTCTTAGGTCTAATACAATTTTATGGACGATTCATCCCGAATCTGTCCTCCATTATGTCACCTCTTTCTTCCTTGCTAAAGAAAGGGTCTCCTAATGTAGTCCATTGGACTCAAGAATGTCAATCCTCTTTGGATAAGGTTAAAACTATGTTTTCTACTTCACCTATCCTAGTATTGCCTTCTAAGGATAAGACATTTATTCTTCGTAGTGACGCTTCATCCACCGGGATTGGAGCTGCACTCATGCAAGAGTACTCTGGAACTCTGCATCCTGTGATGTATATTTCTCGGAAATTAAATGCCGCAGAGAAGAATTACTCGGTCCTAGACCGTGAATTATTGGCTATGGTTTGGTCAATCCTTAAACTGCAAAGATTTCTTCTGGGCGCGCATTTCATTGTGGAAACTGACCAGAAAGCTCTTACGGCTATTCAGAGTAAAAATCTGAAGAGCGCGAGATCAACGCGATACGCGATTGCTCTACAGCCATTTCATTTTTCGGTGCGAGCTATCCGTGGGTCAGAAAATGTGATGGCAGATATTTTGTCTAGATGCCCACATGATTCATAACTGTTATACAACTTTGATACAGTTGTTTCTATGTTGAAATGTGTACACATATGTAATATATCATATATTGATTGTAACACTACTTAGCGGTTCATTGATATTTATTCACCGCTGATCTTTCAATGTTTTTCGTCTTTGATGATCATGATGTTAAGATATCTTAGATGAAATTTATGTATAAACTAATGTGGAAATTGTGTCATTGCTAATATTGTAGTATGCGTTGGTGACACCTCTCTGGAAATATTTATACTTAGAGAAGTACTTTCTCTAAGGTCATAAAACTTATGCTTATCATCTGCGCATTGTATTGGTGCGTTGTGAGCCTATTGTATGTTGCTCCTAGATGTATTTCAAAAAAAAAAAAAGTACCATTTTTTTTTCCCGAGGGGTGTGGTAATCTGTTGCGTGCATATTTTGACGCACATATTACAAAAATCGATATGGCTATTTAATATGGGAAAAATATAGACATTCATTCATTTGTGTATGAAAATGCTGTCTATGGTAAAAGCGAGAGAATCCATGTTTGATTCACACTTTTTATTATAGGAGTAATCGTTCTGGATATTGATCCGGCGCAAGGATATTGCGCTTACGTTTGTACTTATTTTTTAGGGCCAGAAAATATATTAATTTGCTTATTGTGTTTATGGCCTGAATTCATATGTATTACATATTATTAGTACAAGTAGAATCAGTCCTATATTGTATATTTTGGATGGGTAGGAGGGACTAGATTCTTGTTATTCCGGTCTAGCGGAAGTATGAGTTGTCTTGACAAGTCGTGATGAGTTCCGATGTACCGTGATAATGGCGGGTACGCACTTTTCAAAGGGCTGGTAGATTCTTAAGGAAATATGATTCATGAAGTGGTTTTCTTCTAAAGGAGATGGTATCTCTACTATAGTTTATGTTAGAGACTCTCCTAAGGTACGGTACAATGTATAATTCGGACTCCATGTATTGCCAGACCCTATATTGATGATCTCATTGTGGTGAAGTGGGATGTTATAAATATTTATAGGGGGACTTAGTGTACTGACTGAGATCAGCTGTGAAGGTATCTATATCTAATGAGAGTAGTGTATTATAGATAACCTTACTTGCTGCCACATATATATATATATCTCAGTCAGAATTATTCTGGAATAGTGTGATGACTACGTTATATGTCTAGGGTATGTGTATGATGAAGTGTAAGTCAAAACAACAACAGACAGATAAACAATTTTATTCCACTACACTTGACAACACTGTGACACTCACATACATAAAACACTCTACAAGGATATCTTAAAGAAGTCACTGATAACTTTTCAAATAACAATATGTATTCATTGCTGTCATGAATGAATATGTGTCCTGATTCAAATACAAAGGGAACCAGGAATCACAATCAATTTTACTTACAAGTTATATGTACAGAATTTATCAATATGAATATTGTAATGACATATATTATTAAAGGTATCCTATGTGTGTCAGTTGTGTAGTAGTAATATGAGGTAATACTGGTTTTGTTTTGTTCAAGCTCTGTTGGTATTTGTCATCATGACTTCAATAGTTTGTCTTTATGGGAACTATTATTGGAGATGTTCTCAGTTCCTGATATTAACACAATTTAATTCCCCCTCTTAATATTATTTTTACAAGGTCATTTTAAGCTGGGGTACATAATTTTGAGCTCAGCTGGCCACATCAGCTTATCTGGCGTGATGGCGGCAGGAACAGACTCCTCTGCTCGATTCTCCCCTCGGCTCTGGAGACACCTCACTGATAGCTAAATGGACCAAGGAGTATGCTGTCCGACTCTGGATTCAGCAAAGCTCTGACCAGGTGCTGCTCAATACCATCAAGACCACGGTCCCTGAAATCAAGAAGGATGTACCTTCTACTTCATAACTAACTTATACTCTCTTTTTACACTGATCACAACACATCACAAACATTGAGTTCAGAGCGTTAGGCCAACCGTCAGCTTCATCTGAAATACTTTATACCAGTATTTACCTCCTTAATGGTTACCACGCCTCTGCACTTCCAGCATTATTTCTTTCTAGTCAATCATCCAGGTGTCAGTGTACTATTTGGCCATTCCATGCCGTTTTACTTTCCTCCGACACCCTCTGTTCAGGCTGGAGCATTATAGGCTTTATCTCCTGTTTGCCACTGAACTACACATATATATATACAGGCATAAATTAACAATTCACATTCAATTTTCATTAAAAGATACTGAATGGTTCAAGCTTACCACAATTCATAGAATAAACACAGATACGTTGATTAGCAATGAATTCTGGCACATTTACTGGCACAAATTCCCATCTGCTTATGTTCCAGGCTTTTATTTAGCAAAAATATGAGCTGGCTTCAACGCACTGTTGCTTTATCAAGCTTATTTAAACAAGTGGTTTCGAACTAACGCTCCTAAGTGATTATATCAGCGAGTCTGGCCAATCGAGCCACGTTTCGACAAGTGTTTGAAAAAATGTTACCTTCCTACGTCTCCCTAACAACGAAAGATAGTATTTATAGCCCGACCAATCGTGGTTAGTCTTTCATTTGTTGCGCTCCAATCAATTTGGAGTTTACATGGTAGGCTATTTCTGTAACGTAAGGTTTTTTTCAAACACGTTATAAAAAAATTTTATGAGCAGAAATGATTCCATGTTGTCAGGCATCCCCACTATTTTATTTTGGTTATAATTTATTAATTCCTGGACTATTTGCGTAACGTTTTACATATTCTTTGTCAGCAAGCCCTAAGGAACCCAAATATCCAAATTTAAAAGAGCTACGTGGCTGCGTTCAAAATATGCAATTCCTTCTACCTCCTGTTTCGAAGATGTGCTGTCTGGGTACTGTAATGTTTTCAAACGTAAACCCATATAATGTTATCTTTCCTAATAAGCGTTTTTTTGTGATTTTAAAACCTAACTCTGGGAAGGGTAGTGAATTTATCACTGTCCGTCCGAAAAAGTTAGTGCATGTAGCCTAACACGCGTGATAGTAGTAATTGTGTATCGCGCGACGCGTGTGTTTAATTTTGCATGCGTTCCTGATTTCATTCGCCCCTCTCTCTCTTTCTATTTGAGTCCATCTGTTCGTTCGTTTTGGTAACGTAATATAATTAATGTTAGGATTAATTTAGGTCATTACGCAGGGTGCCTCTCAATGTTTTTCCAGAAATACAGCACACGTTTCATTGAAGAAAGTGGGTAATAATACATTAAGCTTTTACTATCAACGTGAAAGCGTTACAATTTGCAGACGAAGCAGAAAACAAGGGGGATTTCGAGTACCTTCTTTGTGACAGCACTGTTATTTTACCATTGCTCTTTTCTTTATTAATTTTATTTGTTAGGCTTCATATTTACCTAATAATTTATATATGTGGATTAGAATATTCCACGACACCTCCCCTCTTAAAACAGACATTATATGTCAGTCCTTTATTCTATATACACATAGAGAAATTTATTATTATTTCTGGGGTTTACGGTGATTCTCATCACACGGATGGCGGCTTAAAAAATCCGCTCCCAAATTGGTTTTTCCAGATATATACTCAATGCTAAAATTATATGGAGCCAAAAGTAAAGACCATCGGAGTAACCTGGAGTTCTCATGCCTAGCCTGTGCTAGAAACGATAAAGGTTTGTGGTCTGTTTGCAACTTAAATGCCTTCCCATATAGATAAATATTGAATTTCTTTATCGCCCATATTACTGCAAGACATTCTTTTTCGCTAGTTGAGTAGTTTATTTCAGCTTTATTCAACTTTCTGCTAGCATATGCCACTGGGCTTAATTCCCCATCCAATGCATCTGATTTCTGTAGTAGAGTTGCACCTAGCCCAATATTACTTGCATCCGTCCTTACTATGAATTCTTGACTTAAGTCAGGTAATTTCAAAATGGGTTTACTTGTGAGCTTTTCCTTCAATTCTTGGTAAGTCATTTCACATTGTGGTGTCCATGTAATGCGATCTGGATGTCCTTTACGTGTCAATTCAGTTAACGGTGCACATATGGAATTAAAGTTTTTGATATACTTCTGGTAGAAACCACATAATGAGACAAAGGATCTCACGTCCTTCTTGGTTTGTGGTCTCGGGGCTTTCTGTAGTTTCTCTAAATTCTTTGGGTCAGGGGTCATGTTTCCCTGATAAACTGTGTGTCCCAAAAATTCCAATTCTTTACATCCAACGCAACATTTGGTTGGTCGGGCTGTTAAATTTGCCTCCCTAAGTCGATCAAACAGCATGTTCAGAGAGTCAATGTGTTCCTCAAATGTTTCTGTTGCTATAAGGATATCATCCATAAAATTTGTTATACAGGGATTATTCAGAGGATCCAATAATTTTCTCATCATTCTAGAGAAGACACTAGGCGCATTCTTCAATCCAAATGGCAATCTATTAAACTCATAGTGTCCTTCTGAGGTACTAAAAGCTAGGTATGGTCTAACCTCAGGCTTTACTGGAATCTGATAATATCCTTTACTCAGATCCACTTTGGAGAAATATTTAGCTTTATTTAGTCTGGCAAACAGCTGATTTGTATCCGGCAATGGATCCACCTGTCCTTCTGTAATAGCATTCAGTCTCCTGTAATCTATACAGAGTCTATGTTCTCCAGAGGGCTTCCTTAAGAGTACCACACCGGAACTATACGAAGACTCACTGTGCGAAATAATTCCTTCCTTCAACAGATAGTCTATCTCTTCCTTCAAAGCTTTCTCCTTAGCAAACGGAATCGAATATGGTTTCATACAGACAGGTGTGGAGTCTATTAGTTTCATATCATATTCCAATAGGTTTGTATGCCCTGGTCGGTCTGTTAACACCTGTGCATGATTATTTAGAACCTGTTGCACTCTCTCTTTCTGAGTTTTCGTTAAATGTGTACTGATTTTCACCTGTGCTGCTGTCTCACAGGGGTGTAATGGATACTCAAATGATGAAAGTGGTTCCTTTTTCATCTCCATGGCGATGGACAAGGTCAACAAGTGTGTCTCTTCCTGATGTTCTCTTTCCAAATATTTCTTCAGGAGATTCACATGATAGATTTTTCTTTCCCCTTCTTATCTATCTTATAATTTGTTCTAGACACCTTCTCTAAAACTGTATATGGACCCTGCCATCCAATTTGTAACTTATTCTGACTCCCAGGCAAAAGAAGCAGTACTTTCTCTCCCACAGCCAAATTTCTGTCTTTCGCTTTCCTGTTATAATAGGCAGCATGTTTCTTCCTGGCTTGTTTCAAATTTTCATTGGCAAGTTTCCAGCCAGTTTTTAACCGAGTGGTCAGCTCATTCACATATTGGTATGAAGATGTAATGTTTTCCTCTGCCTTTTCATCAGTCCACGTTCTTAACATAGCTACATATGGACCTTTAATTGTGTGGACCTATTTGTCCATGCACCGGTATGGTCTCTTCCACTCGAAGCTTTATAGTGATGATTTTTCCTCCCAGAATTATCATTCACAAAACGACCGCTACCAATTTTTCTTTTCTTGGGGCTTTCTCCCCACTTAAAATTCTTGATGAGAGATTTCCTCTCTACATCTTCTTCCTCCAGTTTGTTTAAGTCCGATTGAGGGATTTTCGGCTTATCCTGGGGTAAGACATCTCTTTGCACTCTCCGCATAGTGGCCATTGTAAAACAGTTAAGTGAAGCTTGTCCGTGAAAAGGGGCTTCCCATTCCATTTGGTCCACTTTATCAAATCTATTTTTCTTTTTATTATCAGGCCTAATTTTGCCCCGTGGCGTGTCCAGGTCCTGATCCATGTTCCCACTTGTGGGTGTTCCCTCATGTGCTATGCTACACCTTTCTACAAAATTTTCAATGTCCCATCTTGCTTTGGGCCAATAATAATTGTGAGCCACCTTTTGAATGATGGTACCTATCTTCTCATGGTCCCCATCTGGTTTCACATGTAGGCTCCTTATTAAGTCTGCCCTATATCTTTTAGGAAGTACCAGTTGTCCCTGACCTTTGGATCTAGCTCCAGTCTTCCTATACATCAAATTGTTTTTCATGTAAAAATCTCCCTTGCCTGGAGTTGTATGACAAGTTGACAATTTTCTGAAACAAGGCTTGAGTGTTTTATCCCCAGCCTGTGCCTTCCTCATCTCTTCTGGAGTGGTATCTAACATAATATCCTCCTCCTGTCTTGAGGTCGACCTGACCTGAAGGGTGGCCATATACACAGGTTTCCTTCTGCAACGGTCAGTGTCATGATTGTCCATCTGACAATTCTTACACCACCTTTTTCCTTGGTTGAAAGATTTTCTTTCATCATATTTCCTTTCATCGAATTGTGGGTTTTTATTTTCATACCGTGGCCTATCAAATTGGTGCTTACCTTTATTTTGATCCTTAGGATCAAATTTATTAAAGTTCTGTGGTGCCCTAAAGTTATCCACTTGTTTCTTTTTATTACCTGTTACCTCTGCTTGAGCTGCTTGATACCTTTCAGCAACATTTAGCAACTCATCCAGCCTCTCTGCACCTTGTTCCATGAGAAACTTTCTCAGGTCTGGAGCCATGGACTCTCTTAGTTGCTCTATAAGGACCATTTCCTTAAGATCTTGGGTTTTCCCCAGAGAAGTCCATTTCTCCAAGTATGTCTCTATTCGTGCAGAGAACTGGTGATAGGTTTCACCTGACAGTAGTTTAGCATTCCTAAATTTTTTCCTATAAAATTCAGCATTCTTTTCATATCTTAACAAAAGAGCCTGCTTTAGCATGTCATAATTTTCCTGATCACCTCTGCTCATTTTTGCAAAAAACTTCATAAGCTGCCCCACGAAGTCCCTGAGATAACTTTAAGCTCCACCTTTCTCTCTCTAACCCATACGTGGTAGCTAATAGTTCATACCTATTTAGGTAGCTCTCTATATCATCGTCTTTCTCAACAAAATGATCTAAATGAAAATTCATAGCTGAGGTTGAGGCTCCTTGGCTAGCAGTGGCATCAGAGGCAAAGGGACTGGCACCATTTTCAGGAGCATGGCCCTGAAACTCAAACTCCCTTAGTCGTAATTCATGTTCCCTTTGTAATCTTTTCTCCTCCTTTTCTGCTTCCCTCTCTCTGCAGCTAATCTCTTCTCTTCCCTTTCTGCAGCTAATCTTTTGTCTTCTCTTTCTGCTTCCAATTTTCTTCTCTTCCCCTTTCTGCAGCTAACTTTCTTTCGGCTTCAAACCTTCTTTCTTCGCGTTCAATAAATTTGTCACATTCCGTAGTAACATAGGCAACCATAACTTGCCCATCTAATCCTAACTCTTTTGCAGTCTGAACAGCAGCAGATCGAAACTTGGCCAGGTCCGCCATTGTCTATCAGGTAAATTTATATAATGTCTAACCAACAATTCAATTTCTAACTATATATCTAATGGACAACACAGGCACCGTGAGCTCAACCTTATTTAATTCCACCCAAGGATACCTTTTAATTCTTATATTCCCTGAAGTGAATTACCCCCAATATTTTTAATAGGGAAAGATTCAAAATCCCAAGAGCGAGACCCCAATATATGTGGTGAAGTGGGATGTTATAAATATTTATAGGGGACTTAGTGTACTGACTGAGATCAGCTGTGAAGGTATCTATATCTAATGAGAGTAGTGTATTATAGATAACCTTACTTGCTGCCACATATATATATATATCTCAGTCAGAATTATTCTGGAATAGTGTGATGACTACGTTATATGTCTAGGGTATGTGTATGATGAAGTGTAAGTCAAAACAACAACAGACAGATAAACAATTTAATTTATTCCACTACACTTGACAACACTGTGACACTCACATACATAAAACACTCTACAAGGATATCTTAAAGAAGTCACTGATAACTTTTCAAATAACAATATGTATTCATTGCTGTCATGAATGAATATGTGTCCTGATTCAAATACAAAGGGAACCAGGAATCACAATCAATTTTACTTACAAGTTATATGTACAGAATTTATCAATATGAATATTGTAGTGACATATATTATTAAAGGTATCCTATGTGTGTCAGTTGTGTAGTAGTAATATGAGGTAATACTGGTTTTGTTTTGTTCAAGCTCTGTTGGTATTTGTCATCATGACTTCAATAGTTTGTCTTTATTGGAACTAGTATTGGAGATGTTCTCAGTTCCTGATATTAACACAATTTAATTCCCCTCCTAATGTTATTTTTACAAGGTCATTTTAAGCTAGGGGTACATAATTTTGAGCTCAGCTGGCCACATCAGCTTATCTTGCGTGATGGCGGCAGGAACAGACTCCTCTGCTCGATTCTCCCCTCGGCTCTGGAGACACCTCACTGATAGCTAAAAAGACCAAGGAGTATGCTGTCCGACTCTGGATTCAGCAAAGCTCTGACCAGGTGCTGCTCAATACCATCAAGACCACGGTCCCTGAAATCAAGAAGGATGTACCTTCTACTTCATAACTAACTTATACTCTCTTTTTACACTGATCACAACACATCACAAACATTGAGTTCAGAGCGTTAGGCCAACCGTCAGCTTCATCTGAAATACTTTATACCAGTATTTACCTCCTTAATGGTTACCACGCCTCTGCACTTCCAGCATTATTTCTTTCTAGTCAATCATCCAGGTGTCAGTGTACTATTTGGCCATTCCATGCCGTTTTACTTTCCTCCGACACCCTCTGTTCAGGCTGGAGCATTATAGGCTTTATCTCCTGTTTGCCACTGAACTACACATATATATACAGGCATAAATTAACAATTCACATTCAATTTTCATTAAAAGATACTGAATGGTTCAAGCTTACCACAATTCATAGAATAAACACAGATACGTTGATTAGCAATGAATTCTGGCACATTTACTGGCACAAATTCCCATCTGCTTATGTTCCAGGCTTTTATTTAGCAAAAATATGAGCTGGCTTCAACGCACTGTTGCTTTATCAAGCTTATTTAAACAAGTGGTTTCGAACTAACGCTAATAAGTGATTATATCAGCGAGTCTGGCCAATCGAGCCACGTTTCGACAAGTGTTTGAAAAAATGTTACCTTCCTACGTCTCCCTAACAACGAAGATAGTATTTATAGCCCGACCAATCGTGGTTAGTCTTTCATTTGTTGCGCTCCAATCAATTTGGATTTTACATGGTAGGCTATTTCTGTAACGTAAGGTTTTTTTCAAACACGTTATAAAAAAATTTTATGAGCAGAAATGATTCCATGTTGTCAGGCATCCCCACTATTTTATTTTGGTTATAATTTATTAATTCCTGGACTATTTGCGTAACGTTTTACATATTCTTTGTCAGCAAGCCCTAAGGAACCCAAATATCCAAATTTAAAAGAGCTACGTGGCTGCGTTCAAAATATGCAATTCCTTCTACCTCCTGTTTCGAAGATGTGCTGTCTGGGTACTGTAATGTTTTCAAACGTAAACCCATATAATGTTATCTTTCCTAATAAGCGTTTTTTGTGATTTTAAAACCTAACTCTGGGAAGGGTAGTGAATTTATCACTGTCCGTCCGAAAAAGTTAGTGCATGTAGCCTAACACGCGTGATAGTAGTAATTGTGTATCGCGCGACGCGTGTTTAATTTTGCATGCGTTCCTGATTTCATTCGCCCCTCTCTCTCTCTTTCTATTTGAGTCCATCTGTTCGTTCGTTTTGGTAACGTAATATAATTAATGTTAGGATTAATTTAGGTCATTACGCAGGGTGCCTCTCAATGTTTTTCCAGAAATACAGCACACGTTTCATTGAAGAAAGTGGGTAATAATACATTAAGCTTTTACTATCAACGTGAAAGCGTTACAATTTGCAGACGAAGCAGAAAACAAGGGGGATTTCGAGTACCTTCTTTGTGACAGCACTGTTATTTTACCATTGCTCTTTTCTTTATTAATTTTATTTGTTAGGCTTCATATTTACCTAATAATTTATATATGTGGATTAGAATATTCCACGACACTCATGTCGATTCGACCTAGATGGAACATTGTGCTTCGTATCGCTAGGGTCGTGTTTTGTATCGACGAAGATGACAGACTTTCCTGCAGCGGTTATGGCTACGTGAATTAACCTGATCACCGTAGAGCTGTATGGAAACATTTATGAAATCATTTATATACCCATTATAAATTAACTCTGGCTTATATTCTCCTTCCTATGAATGAGTGAACGACAACTCAGGGAGGCAGCCATGTTAGATTTCGGTCATCATATGTTTTGATCACTGCCAAGAGAACAGATTATTTATCCTATTATCGGACAGTGACAGGGAGATCTCAATCTTGCTAGAAACCCCCTCTTTCGTGGTTTCATAATATATGCTACAAACTATGGACGTCAAGTAACTTTAGTTATTTACCGATCTGACGCGTTTAGTCAGATAGGGGAATGCGGCCATAATGTATCATGACAATTGAACTTTTGATGTACTGCCCATTATTTCTGAATGTGTCATGACTTCAGATCTGCTATGTATACCTACAAATTGATATGTCAACATACCATGATGTACTCGTATGTCCCAGTGTGTACGTCTGAATAAATTGAGTAAACAAAGATTCCAGCAGTCTGCATTGGTGCCTTGTAGACACAAGTGTATGAGTGGTTATATTGGTCAGCACACGAACAGTACACCATTCGCGGTAATCACACTCTACACTTCTACTTCATACATACACCATCCTGCGTCGGTTGGAGTGACCAAGTTTAGGGCCTGCTTCCCCTGGAGCCTTTGCCTTCCCTAACTCAGGACTAGGGTGAGTTACCCATTTACAGCTGGGTAGACTGGGGCATGCCTGATCTCAACAACACACCGCTCTTCCTTACAGAGCATACAGACTGACACTTTACAGAGTGGAAAGAAGAAAAGAAACTTTACAGGGCCCCATGCTGGGATGCTGCCAAATTGTTCATAAGACATCATTTTTATTCCCGTGAGGGAATAGGGCTGGTAGGGGGCTCAGTGCATTGCTTTGCCCAGGGCCTACAAGGCTGTTAAGACGGCCCCGGTCGTAACAGACGACTAATATGAGGTTGTGCGTGGTGCTAGCAGTCTAAAACAAATTGTTACAGAAGCCACGTCTGCAAGAGCATATGAATGCTTTAAAGTAGGCTTCCTGCAAGAGAGATTGCGCCAATGCTGATTCAATGCTCCATGAAGATCTAACAAGGAAAATAAGAAGAAAATATCTAATATTTGTTCAGTCTTTACATCATTATCATAATTCTTATTACCATTGTGGCAGTGCGTGTTGATGTGTTCGTATAGAGGTTCAGATCACTGCCCTAACCAGTGGATAGTATGTGAGTGTAGACAACGTAAACACTTTGATGAAACAAGGTGATGAATGCACTGCTAGGCAAGACGTACAGATGGTTGATGTTTTCTAAACTCTGTTAAAACACTGTACTCCAACAGCAGTAAAACGAAACTTCAAGGTTTATTTACATACAATAGAATCCGCTTCACTCTTCTGCGGATTTACTCAGATTTTACACTCAACTTGATATAATTCCAATTCGTACATTTTCTCAGTCAGCGACATCTGTAAATCATATATTCTCGCACATTTCTGTCACTGCTCGGCTCTCGTCTAGTTTCTCCACTGTCATGTCGTCTGGGTGATCTTCTAAGAAAGTTAGTTTATCTTTATAACATTTCACCTAGTGACCTTCTCGTGTATCTTGTTAGAAGACTGGCCTAAAACTGCCAGAGATGTTGATTTTCTACCAGAGTTTACCTGATCACTACGTCTGTCTCTGTCTCAGAACTGCAATCATACCTGCTCACCACGAACTCTGTCTGTCTTGCGAAAAACCCCTCTTGCTCCAAGATCTTGAAAACCCATACAACTTGAGAAAAACCTTGATTAACTTACATCTAGTTTTCGCTCAGCCAGCATTGTCACTATCAACATGGCATATGAGAACTTGGGGAGCTAGATAGCAGTACATAATTCTGTGATCACAGAAAGCTACCACATTCCGGCTTGCTATCTCGTTTGCACCCCTCCAAGGACCTTGCCATTAACAACTTTAACACTTGGGAGAAAACCCTTTTCTCTACCTACGCCTAGCGCGTGTCAATCTCAACTGACCAATCTTCAAACCTCAAATTATAATTACCATTCTATGTCACGTAGAGTTCACCTTCTCCACGCACTAAGTCCCGTACCGAACTTGCACTATTTTCTAAACAACTCACTTACAATCCTCCAGGGATATAATTACAAGTCGTCTCCCTTTGTTTAATAATACTAAAAGTCCCCATCTCTTTTTTACTATCATAACTTGCCCTGTGCTTATGCAAAACAGTTAAACCATTTTTAAAAATTGACCTTATCTCATAACCTAAGTCCCCGATTTATTTTAACTTCACTCTTTCATCAGGGGGAAACTGAATTATGCCAGCATAGTCTATGACTCAGCTGCAGCAGCTTCTAACAAAGCAAAACTAGACAGGATTCAAAACGCAGCCATGAGAACCATTACAGGTGCATGCGCTAGAAGTATCTCTTGGCATACCACCCCTTGGTCTAAGACAGAAAGAACTAAGATTAAATTATTGGAGTAAAGTAGCACAAGAAGTGACCCACCCAGCACATAAAGCATTTGTCAAAAACCAACCAAGTGTGTGGGACGTCCCTTTAAATATAGATAGATATCCAACAGGGTGGAGAACTATAGAAGATCTAACGCAGTTCAAAGAACTATCAAACACAATTAAAAATAGTAATAAATACAGAAGCAAAATACCACCCTGGGAACTAAAAACACCAATCATAGACTACTCACTTACTGAAAAGATCAAACAAAACATAGAAGATAAGGAAGCCAAAATGATAAGTAGAAAGTTCACAAATCAACTAACTAAACAAAGTCTGGCCGTCTACACTGATGGATCCAAGGGTGATAGTGGGCAACTAGGTGCAGGAGTTGTAATACCACAATGGGGAATTAAAAAGAGCTACAGTGTAACTGAAGGGGCTTCGATTTTTACCGCAGAAATGGTAGCAATTCTAAAAAGTTTAGAAATAATCGAAGATAACCCACCGGAAGCTGTTACGATATTTACAGACTCACTATCATCACTACAAGCACTAGAACACCCAGGTAAATGTAGCCGGCCAGACATAAAGGAAGAAATTCTAGCAATAAATACATCACTAGGGAACAGAGGATGTAGTGTGAGGCTAGTGTGGGTTCCAGCACACATAGGTATAGCTGGTAACGAGTTGGCAGACCAGAATGCTAAGAATGGAAGAATAAGTAAAAACAATATAAGAGCAGGACTGGGAAGGTCGGAGATCAAGAGCCAAGTGAAGATAACTATAAACGAGGAATGGAAGACAACATGGAAAAACAGTAGAAAAGGTAGACACGCGTTCAAACTGCTGAAAGAACCAACAAGGACGTGCCAGGTCAGAGAAGAACTAAAGATACCATCGAACAAAAAACTGTGGTATCTCCGTCTCGGAGCAACATAATTTATGACAGAGGAACAACACTGCCAAGAATGTCAGGAAGAGAATGACATAGACCACTACCTGATCCACTGTAAAAAGTATGAACAACAAAGGCTTGAATTAAAAACTTACTATAGAAATCACAATACAGACATGACAGTGATAAGGTTTTAAGTATAGATGCCCCAAGAGATGCCCAATCAATACTTAAAAGATGTATACATAAAACAAAGGAAAACATATAAGGTTAGTACTTCAGAAAAGACATTCAACTAAATAGAAATTAAGCTTACTTACTTACTTAGTCGTTCCCCTTCTACCGTGAGGTGTAGAGGTTTGGAAGAGAGAGCGCCAGACTATCCTATCGGCTGTCTTCCTCCTGGCCTGGTTCCATTCTAGTCCTCGATCCTTCAAAGATTGTCTAATGTTGTCCTCCCAGCGGACTCTGGGTCGTCCTCGGGGTCTGGATCCTTGGCTCTTTGTTTCCCATGCTTGTCGTGGTATCCGATCTTCTCCCATTCTGCAGACATGGCCAAACCATCTTAATTGGGACTGTTCTACTTGGGTCTGCAGGGGGTAGGATTTAAGGCCTTGACGTATCGTCTGGTTGAGTACCATGTCTCTTCTTGTTACTTCAACCACCTTCCTCAGATACCTCATTTCTGAGGTTTGGATCTGGCTTTTATGGGTTGTAGTCATTGCCCATGACTCGCATCCGTATGTCAAGACTGGGACATAGGTGGAGCGGTATACAGCCATCTTCGTTTTCTTACCAACCTCTCTCTTGCTGAGGAATCCTCGATTTATGGCCTGAAAAAGTCTTCCAGCTGCTGCTTTTCGAGTGGCCAACTCTTCTTTGATGCCTCCCTTTCGGTCTATAATAGCTCCGAGGTATTTAAAGTGGTCGACCTGCTCCAGGACCTGTTCTCCCAGCTTAATCTGATGTTTTCTTTCTTCTCGTGATATCACCATGGATTTTGTTTTAGAGCTGCTTATGACCATCCCTCTCTTCTCCAGCTCTTCCTTCCAGACTTGCAGGTTGGATTGGAGATGTGCCTCTGATTTAGCAATCAGGGCAACATCATCAGCAAATGCCAGCTCCGAAATATAGACCTGTCTCATCTTCCAGTACCCCACTGAATACTTTCTTGTTCTCTCCTTACATGCCTTGATGACATCGTCCATAAGGAGTATGAAGAGGTAAGGTGATAGGATATCACCTTGTCTTACACCAGTGGTGGTCCTGAACTCTTCCGACTTATGGTTTGCTGTCCTCACATAATTTCTGCAAGACTTGTAGAAGCTCTGTATAGCATGAATCAGAGGTGCTGGAATATTCTTCCTTGCCAAACAGTCCCAAAGTTTGCTCCAGGGGACCCTGTCAAACGCCTTTTCCAGATCTATGAAACAAAGATGCATCTCACTCTTATACTCAAGGGCCTTTTCACTCAGCTGTCTGAGTGTGAAGATTAGGTCTTGAGTACTTCGGTTTGCTCGGAATCCGCACTGGACCTCATCCAATTGTGGCTCAGCTAGGCGTCGGAGTCTCTGCTCTAGGATTCTAGAGTAGATTTTACCAGGGACACTGAGAAGGGATATGCCTCTATGGTTTCCACACTGTCGATTGTCACCCTTTTTGAAAATTGGTGTTATGATGGCAATCTCCCAATCTTTTGGTATGGTCTTGTTGTACCACGTTACCTGTAAAACCCTTAAGAGTGATAGGTCGCCTGATGCTCCCATGAACTTAACCATTTCTGGTGTTATACCATCATGCCCTGCTGCTTTGCCCATCTTGATTTTCTCCAGTGCTGCCTTCAGTTCTTCCATCTTTATGTCATCTTCACCATCATTGGTTTTCTCTTCTGTGCTAGTGTTTATCATTTCTGATGCTTCACCATGCTCACCATCCAGGAGTTCTGAGAAATATTATTTCCATCTTCCCATTACTTCCTTCGGGGCAGTAAGCAATTTGCCTTGCTTGTCCTTTATAAATTTGAGAGGGCATTGTTTTTCCTTCCTCATGTTCTTTAGGGTCTTATAGAACAATTTCTGGTTTTCTTGTGCATCTTTTTCTAGCTTTTCTCCAAATTCTTCCCAGGACTTCTGTTTTGCTGCTAGCACTTTGTTCTTTGCTTCTGTTCTGAGTGTCACATATTCTCTATATTTTTCCATTTGTCCTGTTGTGTTTTTAGCTCCTAAGTATTGTTTCCATGCCATTTTCTTCTCTCTTATTTTCTCTTTGACTTCCTCTGTCCACCAAGGTGTCCTCTTTCTCTTGTTCCCAAGTCGGACTTCACCGCATGCTTCTGCAGCAGCTGTCTTTATGATATCCTTGAATTTAATCCAGAGGGTTTCCAAGTCATCAGGTCGTTCTTCTGTGTTGCTCACCGCTGCAGCAATAAGCCCCTGATATCTGGTCTTAATTTCTGGCTCTCTCAGCTTGTAGGTCCTAATGCTCATTTCTCCTGCTCGTTTACTTGGTTTCTTGCGTGATGTTGGACAGTTCCTAGGCTGAGCAACTCTTTCAGTTGTTCTTTTGATTGTTAGCAGGTAGTGATCACTTCCAATCTCTGGCCCCCTCCAGACTCTAGCATCTCGGACATATTTGAATGAGCTTCTCCGAACAATGGCATAGTCGATCACTGACTTCTCATTCTTTGTTGGTTCACATCTAGTGTATGCATGTATGCGCTTATGGGGGAACTTTGTGTTTGTAATGATCAGATTCTGCTCACTGCCGAATCTAAGGAGTCGCTTTCCATTGTCATTGAGAGTATCTTCTCCATATCTTCCGATAACTCCACCCCATCTAGCATGGTCATTTCCAACTCTGGCATTAAAATCTCCGAGCATGATAACTTCATCTAGGCAGTCATCCACTGTCCTTTGAAGCAGCTCGAAGAATTCCTCCTTGACCTCTGCTCTCTCATCCTCATTTGGCCCATACACTATGACCAGGTTGACTATGGTTTCTCCTTCTTTTAGTTTAACAACCATAATGCGCTCCGAGACAAAGTTCCATCCCTTGATACTATCTTTTTGATTTTGGGCCACAATGCAACCCACGCCCCCTTTAGCTCTTTCAGATATGGGTACATCACTGTAGAGCAGTGTGTTGCCATCGAGATCCATGACTCCTTGTCCTTTTTTCTTTGTTTTCGTTATAGCCAGGATTTCTAGTTTTGATTTCCTCATCTCTTCCACCAGCTCCTCTTCCTTCCCATTTATACTTCTTGTGTTCCAAGTTCCATAAGTCGTAGTCCGTTCCAGTTCATCGCCTTTAGAATCAGTTCAGTTTTCTCTCTTGTGTTGCTAGTAATCGTGATTTAAAGCAAATAGGTGATTGGCCTGTTGTGCCTTTGCATGGTGGAGGGGCTGCCTCCTTACGGCCTCCATGCAGGCCGCCCTCCTCCTTTTTCATCTGGGCTTGGGACCGGCATTGGCGGAGTTAATAGAAATTAAGCAACAAGAACTAACAAATCATTAAAAAATAAAACACAAAATAAAATAAAAACTTACTAACTACTCATAGGACAAGGAAAGACAAAGAGGTATAAAAAAAAAACAACAACAAAAAGAACAAATACTAATACAAATTAAAACCAAGTGTAAAGGACAATAGTTATCTATAAACAATACAAAAGAGAAAATAAAATGGACAAATACTAATATAAATTAAAATCAGCAACTGCAAAAGACAATAGTTATTTAAATTGAATACAAAATTAGTAAATCAAATGACGCTAAATACCCCAATTATAACCAATTTTCAGGTTGAACAGGGTAGACCAAGATGGAACGAGAAGAGGCAATAACGGTCAGCTGTTAAGTGCCCGCTCTCCACCCATCACCTCTTCAAAACAACAACAACAACTTTTAACTTCACTTTGTCTCACATCCGAGACCCATTCTCTCACACGCTCCCTGTCACACCACCATCGTTGCTGATGATATCTTCTTTTTTAAACTTTTTCTTAAAAATCCTTGTGCTATTATTTTTCTTCTTAATAATCCTCTTATTTCTCTTCTACTTCATAATCTTTTTTTAATTTTTCCTTCTTCAGAATTCTCCTCCTGTCTATTTGTCATAATCTGTTTCTTCTTCCTATTTTACAACTCTATAATCTTCTTTGTATTTTTTGCTTCTTCGTCATCCTTTCATGTGTCGTATTCGGTGTTATGAGATTCAAATATTTCTGGCCATAAACACATTGTATCTACTTTTCTTTGTAACATTGGCTTTGGACAAGGCACACACTGAGGAAATGAGGTCGTCCACATATGGTGTGACGCAATTTTTACCATTCTTAACATTCCCCCCCCCCCCTCTCCCCATTGTCACATTTCGTCCCAAAAACCTAGACCCCCGTTATGTTATGTCACAAATCTCTGCTGCTCCCCCCCCCCCCTTTTTATGTTTTCCTCCCTAATTTGTTGTTGTTAATGCTGAAAGGAGACAAGGTAATTGAATGTAAGTTAGTTAACTTCTTCTTTGATCCTTAGCCGCCGACCGTCAAAGCAGTCAGTGGCCATCACGCCTGGTGGTGTCTTGTAGGGCAACAACAAATTGATTCCACTTTGCTCGGTCGGTGGCCATCCTTCGTACAGTGCCCCAACTCTGGTTCATTCTTTGCATCTCGGCCTCCACAGTCCTCCGCCAAGTTGTTTTTGGTCGGCCTCTCTTTCGTTTTCCTTCAGGGGTCCACAGCATTGTTCTTGTGATGGCATCGGGGTCTCTTCTGAGGACATGGCCAACCCAGCTCCAGCGTCTGCCAGCTATGATGGTGTGCATGTCCTCCTGCTTGCTCCGAGTAAGCAGATCTTGGTTGGTGATGGTATTCGGCCAAAAGATTCGAGATTTTGTTAACTAGTCGATCATCATCATCGTCTTCATCATCATTCTCATCATCACCTTTAAACTCATCAAGGAACAAATGCTTCCTGTCACGTGCCATCAACTCAAGGTCTTTCCATGTTTTCTTCATCCTCTACATGTCTGTCACCAGTTCTGTCCCCCGTGTGTTCCTTAGTCTTCCTTTGCCTCTCTTACCCTGGCGACTCCAGAACAAGGACTGCCAGGTAGAGCTATCAACAGGCTTCCTTAATGTGTGTCCTATCCATCTCCAGCATCTTTTTTCTGGTGTCTGATTCTTCTGGCGGCACTTGTCTGTTTCGTGTCATCAGTTCCACATTAGTTGTCTTGTCATCAGTTCCACATTAGTTGTCTTGTCATCAGTTCCACATTAGTTGTCTTGTCATCAGTTCCACATTAGTTGTCTTGTCATCAGTTCCACATTAGTTGTCTTGTCATCAGTTCCACATTAGTTGTCTTGTCATCAGTTCCACATTAGTTGTCTTGTCATCAGTTCCACATTAGTTGTCTTGTCATCAGTTCCACATTAGTTGTCTTGTCATCAGTTCCACATTAGTTGTCTTGTCATCAGTTCCACATTAGTTGTCTTGTCATCAGTTCCACATTAGTTGTCTTGTCATCAGTTCCACATTAGTTGTCTTGTCATCAGTTCCACATTAGTTGTCTTGTCATACCACTACAATTCTTCTATTTCAGACAAGCACCCATTTATAAGATCGTCCATGTTTAGAGTGCAGGTCTCTCGCGGCAAAAGTAGTGGGTTGGAAACACAGTGGCATCATGCTACAGTCTACCCAGCTGTAAACGGATACCTGACTGTACTCTTGGGGTAGGACATGCAAAGGCATAGTGGAGGAGAGCTGGTTACCCCATCTCTTCAAGCTCAACCTAGTTTTGTGAAGTCTATAACACTTCACTCTCCCATAGCAGTATCTGCTATGAGACTACCTTTGTTTAACCTATGTATGAAAGTCTAAAGCTGTTTTGTTGTTCTCCATGTTCAGAGCTTCTTCTTCTTGCGATCGCATCTTTGATGATTACACCGTCAGACGAGTTCTCATGATGAATTCGACTGTTGTTTGAAGTTCCTCTTTAACTCCATATAGCTTTGAGTTTAGTGTTGAGTCATTGGGCCAGTATATCTTTCTTAACTGGTCATACAGAGGACAGTCCTGTAGAACATGCTCAGCAGTTTGTTCGTTTAATCCACATGTGCACAGTGGTGAAGCAGACAATCGTAGCTTGTGCATGTGTTTATTCAGTTTGTTATGCCCTGTCCTGAGTCGAAAAATAGTTGTCTGTCCCTGCCGGTCGAGAGTGTGATAGTCGTCTTTGGGTTGGTTCTGTTCTCTTCTGATAGTCTGGATAGCTCTCTTTTTCTCAAAGTATGTGACTTCATTATCTTCTTGTTCACATTCTCCTCCCTTTTTTGCAAGTTTATCTGCCTTTTCATTTCCGGGTACACCACAATGAGATGGTACCCACTGAAGTATGGTTCTCTTTTTGGCAGCTACCTTGTTTAGTTCATTTCTCAGATGCGGGAGTTTACCACCCTTGAGAGCTTGCAGGACAGACAGTGCATCTGTGAAGATGACTACCTGGTGGCAGTCAGAGTTGGTGTTATAAATCATATTTGCAGCTTGCTCTAGAGCTTGAACCTCAGCTGTATAGTTGGAACAGAATTTACCAGTGGGAATGTGCCTAGTCTCATAGTGGTTGTCAGGATATGAGATAAAGATACCGGCACCTCCATTCCTAACAGCATTAGTTGCTGATCCATCTGTATAGGCATGTATCCATGATTGATCGGGATAGCTTTCTTGGATCATACTCAATGTAGCAGTTCGTTTTTGCAGATCATTATACTCACATCCACTTGTGAGACCACTGACTGTTGTATTAATTTGGAGGGCACTGCTGGCCTGCTCCCATGGTACAGGGTATAGGGTGGGCTTCAGTGGTGTTGTCTTCATGGATAGGTCTTCTTGATGCTGTCTTATAAGTCTTTTCCCCCGATGCACAAAGCTGCTACGCTTTAGACGTCCCAATGCCAGATCATCTAGTCTTGCCTTCATTGGGTGCATTGGCATACTGTTGTACTTTTCCATCTGGATCATGGTTTTTGTGTCTCTTCTATGGGACAATGTCTGTAATCCAGCAACCTTCTGCATCTCTGTTATTGGTGTAGTTTTCATGGCTCCTGTAATGAGCCTGAGAGCTTGATTTTGCACCTTGTCCAAAGACTGCAGATGTGAGTTAGCAGCTGATGACCATGCTGCTGAGCTAAACTCTAAGTGTGGTCTTATTACTCCATTATAAATCTTCTTTAGATTTCGTTCATTTGCTCCCCAGTTGGTACCTGCTAATTTTCTGAGTATGCCTAGTCGTCTTCGGGCCTTTCCTTCTGCATTTTCAATATGCTTATTCCATGTAAGCCTTTGGTCAAATGTCACCCCAAGATAGGTGGGGTAGCTTTCTTCCTTGATCACGGTTGTCCCTAGGTGTATGTTAGCTGATTTGTCCTTGGGGGCGAGGGAGAACAGTGTTGTGGAGGTTTTGTCTGTGTTTATTGTGATAAGCCATTTCTCTGCCCATGACACTAGCATGTCTGCTGCCCGCTGCATTCTATAATTTGCTGTGGTGACATTTTCATCAGCGCACCAGAGTACTAGGTCATCTGCATATAAGGCAGCTTTAACTCCTGCAGGGAGATCTTTCACCAGGTCATTGATGTAAACAAGGAAGAGTGTTGGGGAAATTACTCCTCCTTGAGGTACCCCCTGATGGAGCAACACTTTTCTGCTCTGCAGACCGTCAAGAGTGACTCTAGTTCTCCTGTTATGCAAGTATGACTGGATCCATTTCATCATGTTGCCTTGGATTCCACTTTCCTAAGTTTTGCAATGAGGCCATCTTTCCACACCTTGTCAAAGGCCTGCTTGAAGTCGACCCAGATCGTTAGGACCTTTTTCTTCTCCTGGAAGGCATCTTCTATTGCTTGAGACAAGTAAGTAACTTGGTCTTCTATACTGTAGCATTCTCTAAATCCAGCTTGTTCCGGCACCAGGATCTGCTCAGACTCTAAATACCATTTCAATCTGTGGTTAACTATTCGCTCCATAGTCTTCCCAACACAGCTTGTGAGACTGATTGGCCGGTAACTTGCAGCCTCGGTCTTACATTTCCCTTTCTTTAGTATGGGTATTGTGATGGCTTCTCTCCATACTTGGGGTACCGTTCCTTTCAACCAGCTGTGGTTGAATATCTCAAGCAGTTTTGTCTTTGCTGCTGAGCTCAGATTTACTAGCATTTCGTTGCTGATTTTGTCTGGGCCGGGTGACTTTTGAAACTTAAGCTTGGAAATAGCCTTCTGTAGTTCTCCTAGTGTGATGGGTTCCCTCATTGGGGCAGGAGTATCTGTCTGTCCCATGGTTGCCAGTATTTCTTTTCTTATCTCTCTCTGATGGTCTATGTTAATGGGTAAGTTGCTTTCTGAACTGTATCTTCTAGCAAACAAGTCTGCAGCTTGTTTTCCTCTGAAAAGTTTGCCACCTTCATCCAATGTGATAGTCTGCCTTGGTGAGGAATGCTCTTCATTTAGAGACTTGACTAATCTCCAAAGTTTCCTGCCGTCTTTCTCAAGGTTCAGCGATGCCGTTTTAGTTCTCCAGCTTTTCCGCTTTTCTTCTAGCTTTGTTCTCTGAAACTCTGCTACAGCCTTTTTCCACTTGTTGTGAGTTTCAAGTGAAGGCTGAGACTCTGCGTCCTTTCTAGCCTTGTCCATAGCTTCCTGACGTTCTTGGAGTGTGCTGGACCAGTATGGTATGTAGTTACGCCGGCATCCTTTGGGAATGGTTTCTTTTGCAGCTTGTAGTAAGCATCTGTTGAAGTCTTTTACCACTTCATTAATGTCTCTGTTCTGTACCTTGAGGGTAGACAGCAGCGTGTTCACCTGATGCCTGAATAAACCCCAGTTGGCTTTTATGTAGTTCCATCTTGTAATGGCTGGGCCTGTACTGAGAGTTGCACTCTGGACAGTAAGAAAGATTGGGCGATGGTCGCTTCCCCCTAGTTGGTCTCCTACTTCTCTACTAATAGATCCAGCTATATCTGGTGTGGAGAAGGCAAGATCTGGTGTTGAGGTTGTGTGCCATCCTCTGGAGTAGAAGGTAGGAGTATCTGTGGCATTATTGACTAGGATTAGGGAGTGATCATCTTGCCAAGTTTCAACCTCTTCACCTCTGTGATCCAGATGGTTAATAGCCCCAGCTCTGGGAGTGGCTATTAAAGTCTCCAACTGCTATAAAGTTGGTGGCTGGTAACTGTATAGAGCTGAGACTCAGGGGTTTGTTGTTCGGACAGTAATAGTTCAGGAGTTCTATTTCCATCTTGTCTACCTTTATCTGCAGCAGCTGATATTCTGCTCCATCCATGAAGGTTTTCCTTTCGTGTGCAGGAATGTTATTCCTTACAAGAGTAAGTACTCCTCCTTTTCGTCTATCTTGTCTGTCGGATCTGAAGCATTGATATCCCCTTATTTTAAAGGTTTGATCTGCTTTCAAGTGAGTCTCTTGGATACAGCAAACACTGACTTGCTTCTCATACAAGATGTTTTCCAGCTCTGTCTTTTTGCTGTATCCAGCCTGCTTGCTGTTCACTCCCTCTGCATTCCAGTGCATCATGACAAGTGGCACTCTGGGTTTCTCTTTTTCTGTTTTGTTTTGGTCAGTAGTTCTCCTCCGCCGTCTGTTGACTCCACAAGACGGTCTAGAGGGTCCTCCAGTAGCTGAGGGGTGGGGGGGGCTCTGTCGAGGCTCAAGAGCCCGGCACTTGCACTATATGGCCTGGTGGGGGGAGCTCCACAGGGCGAGCAACCAGAACGAGATTTTATTTGACGGTGTACTCTCCATAGAAAAAAAAAAAGCGAGTTGCATGATACTGTGGTTTTCCCGGTGCGCCCGCCTTCCTGGCCCAGTATCTACGACTTTTAGCACCTGTTCAACGGGAGAGTGGGCTCATCCCTAATCTGTTTATGTTCCCAGTAGTAGACTATTCGCAAGCAGCCTGGGGGTGTCACTGCTCTGCGCGGACCTTGTTTACCGAGGCGGCGTCCGAGCTCGTATGGTGAAAATATGGTTGCATTATCTTCAAAATAGCCCTGTCTTTCCTGCCATCCTGCAACTTTGAGTTAGGGAGTTCTGAGCTCCAGTCTCTTTCCCAGGCATTCTATCCTGGCCTGGCACGCATACAGAGGACCCCACTTCTGGTTCTAAGTTAGCAGTTGGGGATAGGTGGGGTAGCACACTGTGCATGCCCCGTCATCCAGGGGGCTCTCCAACTATGCAGAGCTTGCACAATGCTGTGCTCTGGTTCTGGGCTCTCCCAAGGAATCCTCACGTCCTGCACAGAGCCACTTCCCGATACCCACCACCTGCCAACCCTCCATTGTAGAAATACTGCATGCGGCCATCCAGTCAAGAGCCAGTATTAAGTCTGGTGCCCAAGTGATCCCCCCAATACAAAGGGCTCAGTGTGCAATGCTGGGGTTCTCATCATGCTGCAAACACAGGAGGTTATTGTGTGGTGAAGTGGGATGTTATAAATATTTATAGGGGACTTAGTGTACTGACTGAGATCAGCTGTGAAGGTATCTATATCTATTAAAAGTAGTGTATTATAGATAACCTTACTTGCTACCACATATCTCTTTATCTCAGTCAGAATTATTCTGGAATAGTGTGATGCTACGTTATGTGTCTAGGGTATGTGTATGAAGAAGTGTAAGTCACAACAACAGACAGATAAACAATTTAATGTAATCCACTACTCTTGACAACACTGTGACACTCACATACATATAACACTCTACAAAGATATCTTAAAAGAGTCACTGATAAACTTTCAAATAACAATATGTATTCATTACTGGCATGAATGAATATGTGTCCTGATTCAACTACAAGGGAACCAGGAATCACAATCAATTTAAATTACAAGTTATGTACAGAATGTATTTAATTTGAATATTGTAGTGACATATATTATTACAAATGTTCTATGTGTGTCAGTTGTGTAGTAGTAAAATGAGGTAATACTGGTTTTGTTTTGTTCAAGCTCTGTTGGTATTTGTCATCATGACTTCAATAGTTTGTCTTTAGGGACTATGATTGGAGATGTTCACAGTTCCTGATTTTAAGACAAGTAAATTCCCCTCTGAATGGTATTTTTATAAAGTTATTTCAAGATGAGGGGACATAATGTTGAGCTCAGCTGGCCAACTCTGCTTATCTTGAGTGATGGCGGCAGGAAAGGACTCCTCTGCTCGAATTCTCCTCTGGGCTCAGGAGACACCTCACTGATAGCTAAAAAGACCAAGGAGTATGCTGTCCGACTCTGGATTCAGCAAATCTCTTACCAGATGCTGCTCAGTACCATCAAGACCAGCGTTGAATCCGAGGTAAAACAGTCATCGTGATCAGTTGAAAATTACTTCGAAACTCCAGCCAGGTCCCCTTGTCTAAATCATGGTGGGAATACCACAATGATGCTAATGTCCAACAGTATTTCTAAATCCATAAAAATTATCCAGTTCCAACCACTGCCCCGACACCCCCCCCTCATACCCGTGACCCCCGCCGTTAATCGAACTTAGCTAACACCACAACCAACACCCCCACCAGGCTGGAACATAAAACCTTTTAACGTGGTATTCCACTGTTTGCACATTATTACTACACATATTCTTTTTAATCAGGCATAACAGATTCAACAATTCCCAACAAAATGACCCCTCTAATAAAATAACTGGTGAATGGGATCCCCCCCCAGCTTACCAAACCCCTCCCCCCCAGGGAACCTAAACCCCCCCTGACATTAAAGATAAGACTGTTGGATAAGCGTATGAAATTCTAATAACACTGGCATCCCCCCCCCCCCCCTAGATAACCCCAATTCAAAATTGCAAAAAACACAATACTAAATTGCCCTGTTTGACGCAATATATACTGAAACAAGGGTGTCGGAGAGAAGTAAAACGGCATGGAATGGCCAAATAGTACACTGACACCTGGATGATGGACTAGAAAGAAATAATGCTGGAAGTGCAGAGGCGTAGTAACCATTAAGAAGGGTAATACTGGAATAAAGTATTTCAAATGAAGCTGACTGTTGGCCTAACGCTCTGAACGCAATGTTTGTGCTGTATTGTGATCAGTGTAAAAGAGAATATAAATTAGTTATGAAGTAGAAGGTACATCCTTCTTGATTTCAGGGACAGTGGTCTTGATGGTAGTGAGCAGCATCTGGTCAGAGATTTGCTGAATCCAGAGTCGGACAGCATACTCCTTGGTCTTTTTAGCTATCAGTGAGGTGTCTCCTGAGCCCAGAGGAGAATTCGAGCAGAGGAGTCCTTTCCTGCCGCCATCACGCCAGATAAGCGAATTGGCCAGCTGAGCTCAACATTATGTCCCCTCATCTTGAAATAACTTTATAAAAATACCATTCAGAAGGGAATTTACTTGTCTTAAAATCAGGAACTGTGAACATCTCCAATAATAGTCCCTAAAGACAAACTATTGAAGTCATGATGACAAATACCAACAGAGCTTGAACAAAACAAAACCAGTATTACCTCATTTTACTACTACACAACTGACACACATAGAACATTTGTAATAATATATGTCACTACAATATTCATATTAAATACATTCTGTACATAACTTGTAATTTAAATTGATTGTGATTCCTGGTTCCCTTGTAGTTGAATCAGGACACATATTCATTCATGCCAGTAATGAATACATATTGTTATTCGAAAGTTTATCAGTGACTCTTTTAAGATATCTTTGTAGAGTGTTATATGTATGTGAGTGTCACAGTGTTGTCAAGAGTAGTGGATTACATTAAATTGTTTATCTGTCTGTTGTTGTGACTTACACTTCTTCATACACATACCCTAGACACATAACGTAGCATCACACTATTCCAGAATAATTCTGACTGAGATAAAGAGATATGTGGTAGCAAGTAAGGTTATCTATAATACACTACTTTTAATAGATATAGATACCTTCACAGCTGATCTCAGTCAGTACACTAAGTCCCCTATAAATATTTATAACATCCCACTTCACCACACCCTCCTGTGTTGCAGCATGATGAGAACCCAGCATTGCACACTGAGCTTGGGGGGATCACTTGGGCACCAGACTTAATACTGGCTCTTGACTGGATGGCCGCATGCAGGAGATTTCTACAATGGAGGGTTGGCAGGTGGTGGGTATCGGGAAGTGGCTCTGTGCAGGACGTGAGGATTCCTTGGGAGAGCCCCGAACCAGAGCACAGCATTGTGCAAGCTCTGCATAGTTGGAGAGCCCCCTGGATGACGGGGAATGCACAGTGTGCTACCCCTCCTATCCCCAACTGCTAACTTAGAACCAGAAGTGGGGTCCTCTGTATGCGTGCCAGGCCAGGATAAAATGCCTGGGAAAGAGACTGGAGCTCAGAACTCCCTAACTCAAAGTTGCAGGATGGCAGAAAAGCCACGGGAAAGACAGGGCTATTTTGAAGATAACGCAACCATATTTTCACCATACGAGCTCGGACGCCGCCTCGGTAAACAAGGTCCGCGCAGAGCAGTGACACCCCCAGGCTGCTTGCGAATAGTCTACTACTGGGAACATAAACAGATTAGGGATGAGCCCACTCTCCCGTTGAACAGGTGCTAAAGTCGTAGATACTGGGCCAGAAGGCGCACCGGAAACCACAGTATCATGCAACTCGCTTTTTTTTTTCTATGGAGAGTACACCGTCAAATAAATCTCGTTCTGGTGCTCGCCCTGTGGAGCTCCACCAGGCAGGTGCAGTGCCGGGCTCTGAGCCTCGACAGAGCCCACCCTCAGCTACTGGAGGACCCTCTAGACCGTCTTGTGGAGTCAACAGACGGCGGAGGAGAACTACTGACCAAAACAAAACAGAAAAAGAGAAACCCAGAGTGCCACTTGTCATGATGCACTGGAAAGCAGAGGGAGTGAACAGCAAGCAGGCTGGATACAGCAAAAAGACAGAGCTGGAAAACATCTTGTATGAGAAGCAAGTCAGTGTTTGCTGTATCCAAGAGACTCACTTGAAAGCAGATCAAACCTTTAAAATAAGGGGATATCAATGCTTCAGATCCGACAGACAAGATAGACGAAAAGGAGGAGTACTTACTCTTGTAAGGAATAACATTCCTGCACACGAAGGAAAACCTTCATGGATGGAGCAGAATATCAGCTGCTGCAGATAAAGGTAGACAAGATGGAAATAGAACTCCTGAACTATTACTGTCCGAACAACAAACCCCTGAGTCTCAGCTCTATACAGGTACCAGCCACCAACTTTATAGCAGTTGGAGACTTTAATAGCCACTCCCAGAGCTGGGGCTATAACCATCTGGATCACAGAGGTGAAGAGGTTGAAACTTGGCAAGATGATCACTCCCTAATCCTAGTCAATAATGCCACAGATACTCCTACCTTCTACTCCAGAGGATGGCACACAACCTCAACACCAGATCTTGCCTTCTCCACACCAGATATAGCTGGATCTATTAGTAGAGAAGTAGGAGACCAACTAGGGGGAAGCGACCATCGCCCAATCTTTCTTACTGTCCAGAGTGCAACTCTCAGTACAGGCCCAGCCATTACAAGATGGAACTACAAAAAAGCCAACTGGGGTTTATTCAGGCATCAGGTGAACACACTGCTGTCTACCCTCAAGGTACAGAACAGAGACATTAATGAAGTGGTAAAAGACTTCAACAGATGCATACTACAAGCTGCAAAAGAAACCATTCCCAAAGGATGCCGGCGTAACTACATACCATACTGGTCCAGCACACTCCAAGAACGTCAGGAAGCTATGGACAAGGCTAGAAAGGACGCAGAGTCTCAGCCTTCACTTGAAACTCACAACAAATGGAAAAAGGCTGTAGCAGAGTTTCAGAGAACAAAGCTAGAAGAAAAGCGGAAAAGCTGGAGAACTAAAACGGCATCGCTGAACCTTGAGAAAGACGGCAGGAAACTTTGGAGATTAGTCAAGTCTCTAAATGAAGAGCATTCCTCACCAAGGCAGACTATCACATTGGATGAAGGTGGCAAACTTTTCAGAGGAAAACAAGCTGCAGACTTGTTTGCTAGAAGATACAGTTCAGAAAGCAACTTACCCATTAACATAGACCATCAGAGAGAGATAAGAAAAGAAAGAAGACTATGGAGCGAATAGTTAACCACAGATTGAAATGGTATTTAGAGTCTGAGCAGATCCTGGTGCCGGAACAAGCTGGATTTAGGGAATGCTACAGTATAGAAGACCAAGTTACTTACTTGTCTCAAGCAATAGAAGATGCCTTCCAGGAGAAGAAAAAGGTCCTAACGATCTGGGTCGACTTCAAGCAGGCCTTTGACAAGGTGTGGAAAGATGGCCTCATTGCAAAACTTAGGAGAAGTGGAATCCAAGGCAACATGATGAAATGGATCCAGTCATACTTGCATAACAGGAGAACTAGAGTCACTCTTGACGGTCTGCAGAGCAGAAAAGTGTTGCTCCATCAGGGGGTACCTCAAGGAGGAGTAATTTCCCCAACACTCTTCCTTGTTTACATCAATGACCTGGTGAAAGATCTCCCTGCAGGAGTTAAAGCTGCCTTATATGCAGATGACCTAGTACTCTGGTGCGCTGATGAAAATGTCACCACAGCAAATTATAGAATGCAGCGGGCAGCAGACATGCTAGTGTCATGGGCAGAGAAATGGCTTATCACAATAAACACAGACAAAACCTCCACAACACTGTTCTCCCTCGCCCCCAAGGACAAATCAGCTAACATACACCTAGGGACAACCGTGATCAAGGAAGAAAGCTACCCCACCTATCTTGGGGTGACATTTGACCAAAGGCTTACATGGAATAAGCATATTGAAAATGCAGAAGGAAAGGCCCGAAGACGACTAGGCATACTCAGAAAATTAGCAGGTACCAACTGGGGAGCAAATGAACGAAATCTAAAGAAGATTTATAATGGAGTAATAAGACCACACTTAGAGTTTAGCTCAGCAGCATGGTCATCAGCTGCTAACTCACATCTGCAGTCTTTGGACAAGGTGCAAAATCAAGCTCTCAGGCTCATTACAGGAGCCATGAAAACTACACCAATATCAGAGATGCAGAAGGTTGCTGGATTACAGACATTGTCCCATAGAAGAGACACAAAAACCATGATCCAGATGGAAAAGTACAACAGTATGCCAATGCACCCAATGAAGGCAAGACTAGATGATCTGGCATTGGGACGTCTAAGGCGTAGCAGCTTTGTGCATCGGGGGAAAAGACTTATAAGACAGCATCAAGAAGACCTATCCATGAAGACAACACCACTGAAGCCCACCCTATACCCTGTACCATGGGAGCAGGCCAGCAGTGCCCTCCAAATTAATACAACAGTCAGTGGTCTCACAAGTGGATGTGAGTATAATGATCTGCAAAAACGAACTGCTACATTGAGTATGATCCAAGAAAGCTATCCCGATCAATCATGGATACATGCCTATACAGATGGATCAGCAACTAATGCTGTTAGGAATGGAGGTGCCGGTATCTTTATCTCATATCCTGACAACCACTATGAGACTAGGCACATTCCCACTGGTAAATTCTGTTCCAACTATACAGCTGAGGTTCAAGCTCTAGAGCAAGCTGCAAATATGATTTATAACACCAACTCTGACTGCCACCAGGTAGTCATCTTCACAGATGCACTGTCTGTCCTGCAAGCTCTCAAGGGTGGTAAACTCCCGCATCTGAGAAATGAACTAAACAAGGTAGCTGCCAAAAAGAGAACCATACTTCAGTGGGTACCATCTCATTGTGGTGTACCCGGAAATGAAAAGGCAGATAAACTTGCAAAAAAGGGAGGAGAATGTGAACAAGAAGATAATGAAGTCACATACTTTGAGAAAAAAGAGAGCTATCCAGACTATCAGAAGAGAACAGAACCAACCCAAAGACGACTATCACACTCTCGACCGGCAGGGACAGACAACTATTTTTCGACTCAGGACAGGGCATAACAAACTGAATAAACACATGCACAAGCTACGATTGTCTGCTTCACCACTGTGCACATGTGGATTAAACGAACAAACTGCTGAGCATGTTCTACAGGACTGTCCTCTGTATGACCAGTTAAGAAAGATATACTGGCCCAATGACTCAACACTAAACTCAAAGCTATATGGAGTTAAAGAGGAACTTCAAACAACAGTCGAATTCATCATGAGAACTCGTCTGACGGTGTAATCATCAAAGATGCGATCGCAAGAAGAAGAAGCTCTGAACATGGAGAACAACAAAACAGCTTTAGACTTTCATACATAGGTTAAACAAAGGTAGTCTCATAGCAGATACTGCTATGGGAGAGTGAAGTGTTATAGACTTCACAAAAACTAGGTTGAGCTTGAAGAGATGGGGTAACCAGCTCTCCTCCACTATGCCTTTGCATGTCCTACCCCAAGAGTACAGTCAGGTATCCGTTTACAGCTGGGTAGACTGTAGCATGATGCCACTGTGTTTCCAACCCACTACTTTTGCCGCGAGAGACCTATGTGGAACTGATGACAAGACAACTAATGTGGAACTGATGACAAGACAACTAATGTGGAACTGATGACAAGACAAAACTAATGTGGAACTGATGACAAGACAACTAATGTGGAACTGATGACAAGACAACTAATGTGGAACTGATGACACGAAACAGACAAGTGCCGCCAGAAGAATCAGACACCAGAAAAAAGATGCTGGAGATGGATAGGACACACATTAAGGAAGCCTGTTGATAGCTCTACCTGGCAGTCCTTGTTCTGGAGTCGCCAGGGTAAGAGAGGCAAAGGAAGACTAAGGAACACACGGGGGACAGAACTGGTGACAGACATGTAGAGGATGAAGAAAACATGGAAAGACCTTGAGTTGATGGCACGTGACAGGAAGCATTTGTTCCTTGATGAGTTTAAAGGTGATGATGAGAATGATGATGAAGACGATGATGATGATCGACTAGTTAACAAAATCTCGAATCTTTTGGCCGAATACCATCACCAACCAAGATCTGCTTACTCGGAGCAAGCAAGAGGACATGCACACCATCATAGCTGGCAGACGCTGGAGCTGGGTTGGCCATGTCCTCCTGAAGAGACCCCGATGCCATCACAAGAACAGCTATGCTTTGGACCCCTGAAGGAACACGAAAGAGAGGCCGACCAAAAACAACCTGGCGGAGGACTGTGGAGGCTGAGATGCAAAGAATGAACCAGAGTTGGGGCACTGTACGAAGGATGGCCACCGACCGAGCAAGTGGAATCAATTTGTTGTTGCCCTACAAGACACCACCAGGCGTGATGGCCACTGACTGCTTTGACGGTCGGCGGCTAAGGATCAAAGAAGAAGTTAACTAACTTACATTCAATTACCTTGTCTCCTTTCAGCATTAACAACAACAAATTAGGGAGGAAAACATAAAAAGGGGGGGGGGGGGAGCAGCAGAGATTTGTGACATAACATAACGGGGGTCTAGGTTTTTGGGACGAAATGTGACAATGGGGAGAGGGGGGGGGGGGGAATGTTAAGAATGGTAAAAATTGCGTCACACCATATGTGGACGACCTCATTTCCTCAGTGTGTGCCTTGTCCAAAGCCAATGTTACAAAGAAAAGTAGATACAATGTGTTTATGGCCAGAAATATTTGAATCTCATAACACCGAATACGACACATGAAAGGATGACGAAGAAGCAAAAAATACAAAGAAGATTATAGAGTTGTAAAATAGGAAGAAGAAACAGATTATGACAAATAGACAGGAGGAGAATTCTGAAGAAGGAAAAATTAAAAAAAGATTATGAAAAAGTAGAAGAGAAATAAGAGGATTATTAAGAAGAAAAAATAATAGCACAAGGATTTTTTTAAGAAAAAGTTTAAAAAAGAAGATATCATCAGCAACGATGGTGGTGTGACAGGGAGCGTGTGAGAGAATGGTCTCGGATGTGAGACAAAGTGAAGTTAAAAGTTGTTGTTGTTGTTTTGAAGAAGTGATGGGTGGAGAGCGGGCACTTAACAGCTGACCGTTATTGCCTCTTCTCGTTCCATCTTGGTCTACCCTGTTCAACCTGAAATTTGGTTTATAATTGGGGTATTTAGCGTCATTTTGTTTTACTAATTTTGTATTCAATATAAATAACTATTGTCTTTAGCAGTTGCTGATTTTAATTTATATTAGTATTTGTCCATTTTATTTTCTCTTTTGTATTGTTTATTCATAACTATTGTCCTTTACAAGTGGTTTTAATTTGTATTAGTATTTGTTCTTTTTTGAGTTTTTTTGTTTTTTGTTTTTTTTAATACCTTGTCTTTCCTTGTCCTATGAGTAGTTAGTAAGTTTTTATTTTATTTTGTGTGTTTTTTTTTATTTGTTTTTTTAATGATTTGTTAGTTCTTGTTGCTTAATTTCTATTAAACTCCGCCAATGCCGGTCCCAAGCCCGGATGAAAAAGGAGGAGGGCGGCCTGCATGGAGGCCGTAAGGAGGCAGCCCCTCCACCATGCAAAGGCACAACAGGCCAATCACCTGTTTGCTTTAAATCACGATTACTAGCAACACAAGAGAGAAAACCGGACGTATTCTAAAGGCGACGAACTGGAACGGACTACGGACTACGACTTATGGAACTTGGAACACAAGAAGTATAAATGGGAAGGAAGAGGAGCTGGTGGAAGAGATGAGGAAAGCAAAACTAGAAATCCTGGCTATAACGAAAACAAAGAAAAAAGGACAAGGAGTCATGGATCTCGATGGCAACACGCTGCTCTACAGTGGTGTACCCATGTCTGAAAGAGCTAAAGGGGGGGTGGGTTGCATTGTGGCCCAAAATCAAAAAGATAGTATCAAGGGATGGAACTTTGTCTCGGAGCGCATTATGGTTGTAAAACTAAAAGAAGGAGAAACCATAGTCAACCTGGTCATAGTGTATGGGCCAAATGAGGATGAGAGAGCAGAGGTCCAGGAGGAATTCTTCGAGCTGCTTCAAAGGACAGTGGATGACTGCCTAGATGAAGTTATCATGCTCGGAGATTTTAATGCCAGAGTTGGAAATGACCATGCTAGATGGGGTGCAGTTATCGGAAGATATGGAGAAGATACTCTCAATGACAATGGAAAGCGACTCCTTAGATTCTGCAGTGAGCAGAATCTGATCATTACAAACACAAAGTTCCCCCATAAGCGCATACATGCATACACTAGATGTGAACCAACAAAGAATGAGAAGTCAGTGATCGACTATGCCATTGTTCGGAGAAGCTCATTCAAATATGTCCGAGATGCTAGAGTCTGGAGGGGGCCAGAGATTGGAAGTGATCACTACCTGCTAACAATCAAAAGAACAACTGAAAGAGTTGCTCAGCCTAGGAACTGTCCAACATCACGCAAGAAACCAAGTAAACGAGCAGGAGAAATGAGCATTAGGACTACAAGCTGAGAGAGCCAGAAATTAAGACCAGATATCAGGGGCTTATTGCTGCAGCGGTGAGCAACACAGAAGAACGACCTGATGACTTGGAAACCTGGATTAAATTCAAGGATTTCATAAAGACAGCTGCGGCAGAAGCATGCGGTGAAGTTCGACTTGGGAACAAGAAAAAGAGGACACCTTGGTGGACAGAGGAAGTCAAAGAGAAAATAAGAGAGAAGAAAATGGCATGGAAACAATACTTAGGAGCTAAAAACACAACAGGACAAATGGAAAAATATAGAGAATATGTGACACTCAGAACAGAAGCAAGAACAAGGTGCTAGCAGCAAAACAGAAGTCCTGGGAAGAATTTGGAGAAAAGCTAGAAAAAGATGCACAAGAAAACCAGAAATTGTTCTATAAGACCCTAAAGAACATGAGGAAGGAAAAACAATGCCCTCTCAAATTTATAAAGGACAAGCAAGGCAAATGCTTACTGCCCCGAAGGAAGTAATGGAAAGATGGAAAGAATATTTCTCAGAACTCCTGGATGGTGAGCATGGTGAAGCATCAGAAATGATAAACACTAGCACAGAAGAAAAAACCAATGATGGTGAAGATGACATAAAGATGGAAGAACTGAAGGCAGCACTGGAGAAAATCAAGATGGGCAAAGCAGCAGGGCATGATGGTATAACACCAGAAATGGTTAAGTTCATGGGAGCATCAGGCGACCTATTACTCTTAAGGGTCCTACAGGCAGCATGGTGCAACAAGACCATACCAAAAGATTGGGAGATTGCCATCATAACACCAATTTTCAAAAAGGGTGACAATCGACAGTGTGGAAACCATAGAGGCATATCCCTTCTCAGTGTCCCTGGTAAAATCTACTCTAGAATCCTAGAGCAGAGACTCCGACGCCTAGCTGAGCCACAATTGGATGAGGTCCAGGGCGGATTCCGAGCAAACCGAAGTACTCAAGACCTAATCTTCACACTCAGACAGCTGAGTGAAAAGACCCTTGAGTATAAGAGTGAGATGCATCTTTGTTTCATAGATCTGGAAAAGGCGTTTGACAGGGTCCTCTGGAGCAAACTTTGGGACTGTTTGGCAAGGAAGAATATTCCAGCACCTCTGATTCATGCTATACAGAGCTTCTACAAGTCTTGCAGAAATTATGTGAGGACAGCAAACCATAAGTCGGAAGAGTTCAGGACCACCACTGGTGTAAGACAAGGTGATATCCTATCACCTTACCTCTTCATACTCCTTATGGACGATGTCATCAAGGCATGTAAGGAGAGAACAAGAAAGTATTCAGGGGGGTACTGGAAGATGAGACAGGTCTATATTTCGGAGCTGGCATTTGCTGATGATGTTGCCCTGATTGCTAAATCAGAGGCACATCTCCAATCCAACCTGCAAGTCTGGAAGGAAGAGCTGGAGAAGAGAGGGATGGTCATAAGCAGCTCTAAAACAAAATCCATGGTGATATCACGAGAAGAAAGAAAAAAATCAGATTAAGCTGGGAGAACAGGTCCTGGAGCAGGTCGACCACTTTAAATACCTCGGAGCTATTATAGACCGAAAGGGAGGCATCAAAGAAGAGTTGGCCACTCGAAAAGCAGCAGCTGGAAGACTTTTTCAGGCCATAAATCGAGGATTCCTCAGCAAGAGAGAGGTTGGTAAGAAAACGAAGATGGCTGTATACCGCTCCACCTATGTCCCAGTCTTGACATATGGATGCGAGTCATGGGCAATGACTACAACCCATAAAAGCCAGATCCAAACCTCAGAAATGAGGTATCTGAGGAAGGTGGTTGAAGTAACAAGAAGAGACATGGTACTCAACCAGACGATACGTCAAGGCCTTAAATCCTACCCCCTGCAGACCCAAGTAGAACAGTCCCAATTAAGATGGTTTGGCCATGTCTGCAGAATGGGAGAAGATCGGATACCACGACAAGCATGGGAAACAAAGAGCCAAGGATCCAGACCCCGAGGACGACCCAGAGTCCGCTGGGGAGGACAACATTAGACAATCTTTGAAGGATCGAGGACTAGAATGGAACCAGGCCAAGAGGAAGACAGCCGATAGGATAGTCTGGCGCTCTCTCTTCCAAACCTCTACACCTCACGGTAGAAGGGGAACGACTAAGTAAGTAAGTAAGCTTAATTTCTATTTAGTTGAATGTCTTTTCTGAAGTACTAACCTTATATGTTTTCCTTTGTTTTATGTATACATCTTTTAAGTATTGATTGGGCATCTCTTGGGGCATCTATACTTAAAACCTTATCACTGTCATGTCTGTTATTGTGATTTCTATAGTAAGTTTTTTTAAATTCAAGCCTTTGTTGTTCATACTTTTTACAGTGGATCAGGTAGTGGTCTATGTCATTCTCTTCCTGACATTCTTGGCAGTGTTGTTCCTCTATCATAAAGTATGCTGCACCGAGACGGAGAGATACCACAGTTTTTTTGTTCGATGGTATCTTTAGTTCTTCTCTGACCTGGCACGTCCTTGTTGGTTCTTTCAGCAGTTTGAACGCGTGTCTACCTTTTCTACTGTTTTTCCATGTTGTCTTCCATTCCTCGTTTATAGTTATCTTCACTTGGCTCTTGATCTCCGACCTTCCCAGTCCTGCTCTTATATTGTTTTTACTTATTCTTCCATTCTTAGCATTCTGGTCTGCCAACTCGTTACCAGCTATACCTATGTGTGCTGGAACCCACACTAGCCTCACACTACATCCTCTGTTCCCTAGTGATGTATTTATTGCTAGAATTTCTTCCTTTATGTCTGGCCGGCTACATTTACCTGGGTGTTCTAGTGCTTGTAGTGATGATAGTGAGTCTGTAAATATCGTAACAGCTTCCGGTGGGTTATCTTCGATTATTTCTAAACTTTTTAGAATTGCTACCATTTCTGCGGTAAAAATCGAAGCCCCTTCAGTTACACTGTAGCTCTTTTTAATTCCCCATTGTGGTATTACAACACCTGCACCTAGTTGCCCACTATCACCCTTGGGATCCATCAGTGTAGACGGCCAGACTTTGTTTAGTTAGTTGATTTGTGAACTTTCTACTTATCATTTTGGCTTTTCCTTATCTTCTATTTGTTTTGTTTTGATCTTTTCAGTAAGTGGAGTAGTCTTTGAATTGGTGTTTTTAGTTCCCAGGGTGGTATTTTTTGCTTCTGTATTTTATTACTATTTTTTAATTGTGTTTGATAGTTCCTTTTGAACTGCGTTAGATCTTCTATAGTTTCTCCACCCTGTTGGATATCTATCTATATTTAAAGGGACGTCCCACACACTTGGTTGGTTTTTGACAAATGCTTTATGTGCTGGGTGGGTCACTTCTTGTGCTACTTTACTCCAATAATTTAATCTTAGTTCTTTCTGTCTTAGACCAAGGGGGTGGTATGCCAAGAGATACTTCTAGCGCATGCACCTGTAATGGTTCTCATGGCTGCGTTTTGAATCCTGTCTAGTTTTGCTTTGTTAGAAGCTGCTGCAGCTGAGTCATAGACTATGCTGGCATAATTCAGTTTCCCCCTGATGAAAGAGTGAAGTTAAAATAAATCGGGGACTTAGGTTATGAGATAAGGTCAATTTTTAAAAATGGTTTAAACTGTTTTGCATAAGCACAGGGCAAGTTATGATAGTAAAAAAGAGATGGGGACTTTTAGTATTATATAAACAAAGGGAGTGGACGACTTGTAATTATATCCCTGGAGGATTGTAAGTGAGTTGTTTAGAAAATAGTGCAAGTTCGGTACGGGACTTAGTTGCGTGGAGATGGTGAACTCTACGTGACATAGAATGGTAATTATAATTTGAGGTTTGAAGATTGGTCAGTTGAGATTGACACGCGCTAGGCGTAGGTAGAGAAAAAAGGGTTTTCTCCCAAGTGTTAAAGTTGTTAATGGCAAGGTCCTTGGAGGGGGTGCAAACGAGATAGCAAGCCGGAATGTGGTAGCTTTCTGTGATCACTAGAATTATGTACTCTGCTATCTAGCACCCCAAGTTCTCATATGCCATGTTGATAGTGACAATGCTGGCTGAGCGAAAACTAGATGTAAGTTAATCAAGGTTTTTCTCAAGTTGTATGGGTTTTCAAGATCTTGGAGCAAGAGGGGTTTTTCGCAAGACAGACAGAGTTCGTGGTGAGCAGGTATGATTGCAGTTCTGAGACAGAGACAGACGTAGTGATCAGGTAAACTCTGGTAGAAAATCAACATCTCTGGCAGTTTTAGGCCAGTCTTCTAACAAGATACACGAGAAGGTCACTAGGTGAAATGTTATAAAGATAAACTAACTTTCTTAGAAGATCACCCAGACGACATGACAGTGGAGAAACTAGACGAGAGCAGAGCAGTGACAGAAATGTGCGAGAATATATGATTTACAGATGTCCCCTGACTGAGAAAAATGTACGAATTGGAATTATATCAAGTTGAATGTAAAATCTATGAGATAAATCCACAGAAGAGTGAAGAAGATTCTATTGTATGCAAATAAACCTTGAAATTCGTTTTACTGCTGTTGAAGTACAGTGTGTCAACAGAGTTTAGAAAACATCAACCATCTGCCTAGCAGTGCATTCATCACCTTGTTTCATCAAAGTGTTTACGTTGTCTACACACACACATGCTATCTACTGGTTAGGGCAGTGATCTGAACCTCTATACGAACACATCAACACGCACTGCCACAATGGTAATAAGTATTATGATAAATGATGTAAAGACTGAACAAATATTAGATATTTTCTTCTTATTTTCCTTGTTTAGATCTTTCATGGAGCTTTGAATCAGCATTGGGCGCAATCTCTCTTGCAGGAAGCCTACTTTAAAGCATTCATATGCTCTTGCAGACGTGGCTTCTGTAACAATTTGTTTTAGACTGCTAGCACCACGCACAACCTCATATTAGTCGTCTGTTACGACCGGGGCCGTCTTAACAGCCTTGTAGGCCCTGGGCAAAGCAATGCACTGAGCCCCCCTACCAGCCCTATTCCCTCACGGGAATAAAAATGATGTCTTATGAACAATTTGGCAGCATCCCAGCATGGGGCCCTGTAAAGTTTCTTTTCTTCTTTCCACTCTGTAAAGTGTCAGTCTGTATGCTCTGTAAGGAAGAGTGGTGTGTCGTTGAGATCAGGCATGCTCCAGTCTACCCAGCTGTAAATGGGTAACTCACCCTAGTCCTGAGTTAGGGAAGGCAAAGGCTCCAGGGGAAGCAGGCCCTAAACTTGGTCACTCCAACCGACGCAGGATGGTGTATGTATGAAGTAGAAGTGTAGAGTGTGATTACCGCGAATGGTGTACTGTTCGTGTGCTGACCAATATAACCCCTCATACACTTGTGTCTACAAGGCACCAATGCAGACTGCTGGAATCTTTGTTTACTCAATTTATTCAGACGTACACACTGGGACATACGAGTACATCATGGTATGTTGACATATCAATTTGTAGGTATACATAGCAGATCTGAAGTCATGACACATTCAGAAATAATGGGCAGTACATCAAAAGTTCAATGTCAAGATACATTATGGCCGCATCCTCCTATCTGACTAAACGCGTCAGATCGGTAAATAACTAAAGTTACTTGACGTCCATAGTTTGTAGCATATATTATGAAACCACGAAAGAGGGGGTTTCTAGCAAGATTGAGATCTCCCTGTCACTGTCCGATAATAGGATAAATAATCTGTTCTCTTGGCAGTGATCAAAACATATGATGACCGAAATCTAACATGGCTGCCTCCCTGAGTTGTCGTTCACTCATTCATAGGAAGGAGAATATAAGCCAGAGTTAATTTATAATGGGTATATAAATGATTTCATAAATGTTTCCATACAGCTCTACGGTGATCAGGTTAATTCACGTAGCCATAACCGCTGCAGGAAAGTCTGTCATCTTCGTCGATACAAAACACGACCCTAGCGATACGAAGCACAATGTTCCATCTAGGTCGAATCGACATGAGTGTCGTGGGGGAATATTCTAATCCACATATATAAATTATTAAGTAAATATGAAGCCTAACAAATAAAATTAATAAAGAAAAGAGCAATGGTAAAATAACAGTGCTGTCACAAAGAAGGTACTCGAAATCCCCCTTGTTTTCTGCTTCGTCTGCAAATTGTAACGCTTTCACGTTGATAGTAAAAGCTTAATGTATTATTACCCACTTTCTTCAATGAAACGTGTGCTGTATTTCTGGAAAAACATTGAGAGGCACCCTGCGTAATGACCTAAATTAATCCTAACATTAATTATATTACGTTACCAAAACGAACGAACAGATGGACTCAAATAGAAAGAGAGAGAGAGGGGCGAATGAAATCAGGAACGCATGCAAAATTAAACACGCGTCGCGCGATACACAATTACTACTATCACGCGTGTTAGGCTACATGCACTAACTTTTTCGGACGGACAGTGATAAATTCACTACCCTTCCCAGAGTTAGGTTTTAAAATCACAAAAAAAACGCTTATTAGGAAAGATAACATTATATGGGTTTACGTTTGAAAACATTACAGTACCCAGACAGCACATCTTCGAAACAGGAGGTAGAAGGAATTGCATATTTTGAACGCAGCCACGTAGCTCTTTTAAATTTGGATATTTGGGTTCCTTAGGGCTTGCTGACAAAGAATATGTAAAACGTTACGCAAATAGTCCAGGAATTAATAAATTATAACCAAAATAAAATAGTGGGGATGCCTGACAACATGGAATCATTTCTGCTCATAAAATTTTTTTATAACGTGTTTGAAAAAACCTTACGTTACAGAAATAGCCTACCATGTAAAATCCAAATTGATTGGAGCGCAACAAATGAAAGACTAACCACGATTGGTCGGGCTATAAATACTATCTTGGTTGTTAGGGAGACGTAGGAAGGTAACATTTTTTCAAACACTTGTCGAAACGTGGCTCGATTGGCCAGACTCGCTGATATAATCACTTAGGAGCGTTAGTTCGAAACCACTTGTTTAAATAAGCTTGATAAAGCAACAGTGCGTTGAAGCCAGCTCATATTTTTGCTAAATAAAAGCCTGGAACATAAGCAGATGGGAATTTGTGCCAGTAAATGTGCCAGAATTCATTGCTAATCAACGTATCTGTGTTTATTCTATGAATTGTGGTAAGCTTGAACCATTCAGTATCTTTTAATGAAAATTGAATGTGAATTGTTAATTTATGCCTGTATATATATGTGTAGTTCAGTGGCAAACAGGAGATAAAGCCTATAATGCTCCAGCCTGAACAGAGGGTGTCGGAGGAAAGTAAAACGGCATGGAATGGCCAAATAGTACACTGACACCTGGATGATTGACTAGAAAGAAATAATGCTGGAAGTGCAGAGGCGTGGTAACCATTAAGGAGGTAAATACTGGTATAAAGTATTTCAGATGAAGCTGACAGTTGGCCTAACGCTCTGAACTCAATGTTTGTGATGTATTGTGATCAGTGTAAAAAGAGAGTATAAGTTAGTTATGAAGTAGAAGGTACATCCTTCTTGATTTCAGGGACCGTGGTCTTGATGGTATTGAGCAGCACCTGGTCAGAGCTTTGCTGAATCCAGAGTCGGACAGCATACTCCTTGGTCCATTTAGCTATCAGTGAGGTGTCTCCAGAGCCGAGGGGAGAATCGAGCAGAGGAGTCTGTTCCTGCCGCCATCACGCCAGATAAGCTGATGTGGCCAGCTGAGCTCAAAATTATGTACCCCAGCTTAAAATGACCTTGTAAAAATAATATTAAGAGGGGAATTAAATTGTGTTAATATCAGGAACTGAGAACATCTCCAATAATAGTTCCCATAAAGACAAACTATTGAAGTCATGATGACAAATACCAACAGAGCTTGAACAAAACAAAACCAGTATTACCTCATATTACTACTACACAACTGACACACATAGGATACCTTTAATAATATATGTCACTACAATATTCATATTGATAAATTCTGTACATATAACTTGTAAGTAAAATTGATTGTGATTCCTGGTTCCCTTTGTATTTGAATCAGGACACATATTCATTCATGACAGCAATGAATACATATTGTTATTTGAAAAGTTATCAGTGACTTCTTTAAGATATCCTTGTAGAGTGTTTTATGTTGTGAGTGTCACAGTGTTGTCAAGTGTAGTGGAATAAATTAAATTGTTTATCTGTCTGTTGTTGTTTTGACTTACACTTCATCATACACATACCCTAGACATATAACGTAGTCATCACACTATTCCAGAATAATTCTGACTGAGATATATATATATGTGGCAGCAAGTAAGGTTATCTATAATACACTACTCTCATTAGATATAGATACCTTCACAGCTGATCTCAGTCAGTACACTAAGTCCCCCTATAAATATTTATAACATCCCACTTCACCACATATATTGGGGTCTCGCTCTTGGGATTTTGAATCTTTCCCTATTAAAAATATTGGGGGTAATTCACTTCAGGGAATATAAGAATTAAAAGGTATCCTTGGGTGGAATTAAATAAGGTTGAGCTCACGGTGCCTGTGTTGTCCATTAGATATATAGTTAGAAATTGAATTGTTGGTTAGACATTATATAAATTTACCTGATAGACAATGGCGGACCTGGCCAAGTTTCGATCTGCTGCTGTTCAGACTGCAAAAGAGTTAGGATTAGATGGGCAAGTTATGGTTGCCTATGTTACTACGGAATGTGACAAATTTATTGAACGCGAAGAAAGAAGGTTTGAAGCCGAAAGAAAGTTAGCTGCAGAAAGGGAAGAGAAGAAATTGGAAGCAGAAAGAGAAGACAAAAGATTAGCTGCAGAAAGGGAAGAGAAGAGATTAGCTGCAGAGAGGGAAGCAGAAAAGGAGGAGAAAAGATTACAAAGGGAACATGAATTACGACTAAGGGAGTTTGAGTTTCAGGGCCATGCTCCTGAAAATGGTGCCAGTCCCTTTGCCTCTGATGCCACTGCTAGCCAAGGAGCCTCAACCTCAGCTATGAATTTTCATTTAGATCATTTTGTTGAGAAAGACGATGATATAGAGAGCTACCTAAATAGGTATGAACTATTAGCTACCACGTATGGGTTAGAGAGAGAAAGGTGGAGCTTAAAGTTATCTCAGGGACTTCGTGGGGCAGCTTATGAAGTTTTTGCAAAAATGAGCAGAGGTGATCAGGAAAATTATGACATGCTAAAGCAGGCTCTTTTGTTAAGATATGAAAAGAATGCTGAATTTTATAGGAAAAAATTTAGGAATGATAAAAAAAAACCCACAATTCGATGAAAGGAAATATGATGAAAGAAAATCTTTCAACCAAGGAAAAAGGTGGTGTAAGAATTGTCAGATGGACAATCATGACACTGACCGTTGCAGAAGGAAACCTGTGTATATGGCCACCCTTCAGGTCAGGTCGACCTCAAGACAGGAGGAGGATATTATGTTAGATACCACTCCAGAAGAGATGAGGAAGGCACAGGCTGGGGATAAAACACTCAAGCCTTGTTTCAGAAAATTGTCAACTTGTCATACAACTCCAGGCAAGGGAGATTTTTACATGAAAAACAATTTGATGTATAGGAAGACTGGAGCTAGATCCAAAGGTCAGGGACAACTGGTACTTCCTAAAAGATATAGGGCAGACTTAATAAGGAGCCTACATGTGAAACCAGATGGGGACCATGAGAAGATAGGTACCATCATTCAAAAGGTGGCTCACAATTATTATTGGCCCAAAGCAAGATGGGACATTGAAAATTTTGTAGAAAGGTGTAGCATAGCACATGAGGGAACACCCACAAGTGGGAACATGGATCAGGACCTGGACACGCCACGGGGCAAAATTAGGCCTGATAATAAAAAGAAAAATAGATTTGATAAAGTGGACCAAATGGAATGGGAAGCCCCTTTTCACGGACAAGCTTCACTTAACTGTTTTACAATGGCCACTATGCGGAGAGTGCAAAGAGATGTCTTACCCCAGGATAAGCCGAAAATCCCTCAATCGGACTTAAACAAACTGGAGGAAGAAGATGTAGAGAGGAAATCTCTCATCAAGAATTTTAAGTGGGGAGAAAGCCCCAAGAAAAGAAAAATTGGTAGCGGTCGTTTTGTGAATGATAATTCTGGGAGGAAAAATCATCACTATAAAGCTTCGAGTGGAAGAGACCATACCGGTGCATGGACAAATAGGTCCACACAATTAAAGGTCCATATGTAGCTATGTTAAGAACGTGGACTGATGAAAAGGCAGAGGAAAACATTACATCTTCATACCAATATGTGAATGAGCTGACCACTCGGTTAAAAACTGGCTGGAAACTTGCCAATGAAAATTTGAAACAAGCCAGGAAGAAACATGCTGCCTATTATAACAGGAAAGCGAAAGACAGAAATTTGGCTGTGGGAGAGAAAGTACTGCTTCTTTTGCCTGGGAGTCAGAATAAGTTACAAATTGGATGGCAGGGTCCATATACAGTTCTAGAGAAGGTGTCTAGAACAAATTATAAGATAGATAAGAAGGGGAAAGAAAAAATCTATCATGTGAATCTCCTGAAGAAATATTTGGAAAGAGAACATCAGGAAGAGACACACTTGTTGACCTTGTCCATCGCCATGGAGATGAAAAAGGAACCACTTTCATCATTTGAGTATCCATTACACCCCTGTGAGACAGCAGCACAGGTGAAAATCAGTACACATTTAACGAAAACTCAGAAAGAGAGAGTGCAACAGGTTCTAAATAATCATGCACAGGTGTTAACAGACCGACCAGGGCATACAAACCTATTGGAATATGATATGAAACTAATAGACTCCACACCTGTCTGTATGAAACCATATTCGATTCCGTTTGCTAAGGAGAAAGCTTTGAAGGAAGAGATAGACTATCTGTTGAAGGAAGGAATTATTTCGCACAGTGAGTCTTCGTATAGTTCCGGTGTGGTACTCTTAAGGAAGCCCTCTGGAGAACATAGACTCTGTATAGATTACAGGAGACTGAATGCTATTACAGAAGGACAGGTGGATCCATTGCCGGATACAAATCAGCTGTTTGCCAGACTAAATAAAGCTAAATATTTCTCCAAAGTGGATCTGAGTAAAGGATATTATCAGATTCCAGTAAAGCCTGAGGTTAGACCATACCTAGCTTTTAGTACCTCAGAAGGACACTATGAGTTTAATAGATTGCCATTTGGATTGAAGAATGCGCCTAGTGTCTTCTCTAGAATGATGAGAAAATTATTGGCTCCTCTGAATAATCCCTGTATAACAAATTTTATGGATGATATCCTTATAGCAACAGAAACATTTGAGGAACACATTGACTCTCTGAACATGCTGTTTGATCGACTTAGGGAGGCAAATTTAACAGCCCGACCAACCAAATGTTGCGTTGGATGTAAAGAATTGGAATTTTTTGGGACACACAGTTTATCAGGGAAACATGACCCCTGACCCAAAGAATTTAGAGAAACTACAGAAAGCCCCGAGACCACAAACCAAGAAGGACGTGAGATCCTTTGTCTCATTATGTGGTTTCTACCAGAAGTATATCAAAAACTTTAATTCCATATGTGCACCGTTAACTGAATTGACACGTAAAGGACATCCAGATCGCATTACATGGACACCACAATGTGAAATGACTTACCAAGAATTGAAGGAAAAGCTCACAAGTAAACCCATTTTGAAATTACCTGACTTAAGTCAAGAATTNATAGTAAGGACGGATGCAAGTAATATTGGGTTAGGTGCAACTCTACTACAGAAATCAGATGCATTGGATGGGGAATTAAGCCCAGTGGCATATGCTAGCAGAAAGTTGAATAAAGCTGAAATCAACTACTCAACTAGCGAAAAAGAATGTCTTGCAGTAATATGGGCGATAAAGAAATTCAATATTTATCTATATGGGAAGGCATTTAAGTTGCAAACAGACCACAAACCTTTATCGTTTCTAGCACAGGCTAGGCATGAGAACTCCAGGTTACTCCGATGGTCTTTACTTTTGGCTCCATATAATTTTAGCATTGAGTATATATCTGGAAAAACCAATTTGGGAGCGGATTTTTTAAGCCGCCATCCGTGTGATGAGAATCACCGTAAACCCCAGAAATAATAATAAATTTCTCTATGTGTATATAGAATAAAGGACTGACATATAATGTCTGTTTTAAGAGGGGAGGTGTCGTGGAATATTCTAATCCACATATATAAATTATTAGGTAAATATGAAGCCTAACAAATAAAATTAATAAAGAAAAGAGCAATGGTAAAATAACAGTGCTGTCACAAAGAAGGTACTCGAAATCCCCCTTGTTTTCTGCTTCGTCTGCAAATTGTAACGCTTTCACGTTGATAGTAAAAGCTTAATGTATTATTACCCACTTTCTTCAATGAAACGTGTGCTGTATTTCTTGGAAAAACATTGAGAGGCACCCTGCGTAATGACCTAAATTAATCCTAACATTAATTATATTACGTTACCAAAACGAACGAACAGATGGACTCAAATAGAAAGAGAGAGAGGGGCGAATGAAATCAGGAACGCATGCAAAATTAAACACGCGTCGCGCGATACACAATTACTACTATCACGCGTGTTAGGCTACATGCACTAACTTTTTCGGACGGACAGTGATAAATTCACTACCCTTCCCAGAGTTAGGTTTTAAAATCACAAAAAACGCTTATTAGGAAAGATAACATTATATGGGTTTACGTTTGAAAACATTACAGTACCCAGACAGCACATCTTCGAAACAGGAGGTAGAAGGAATTGCATATTTTGAACGCAGCCACGTAGCTCTTTTAAATTTGGATATTTGGGTTCCTTAGGGCTTGCTGACAAAGAATATGTAAAACGTTACGCAAATAGTCCAGGAATTAATAAATTATAACCAAAATAAAATAGTGGGATGCCTGACAACATAAAATCATTTCTGCTCATAAAATTTTTTTATAACGTGTTTGAAAAAAACCTTACGTTACAGAAATAGCCTACCATGTAAACTCCAAATTGATTGGAGCGCAACAAATGAAAGACTAACCACGATTGGTCGGGCTATAAATACTATCTTGGTTGTTAGGGAGACGTAGGAAGGTAACATTTTTTTCAAACACTTGTCGAAACGTGGCTCGATTGGCCAGACTCGCTGATATAATCACTTAGGAGCGTTAGTTCGAAACCACTAGTGCAAATAAGCTTGATAAAGCAACAGTGCGTTGAAGCCAGCTCATATTTTGCTAAATAAAAGCCTGGAACATAAGCAGATGGGAATTTGTGCCAGTAAATGTGCCAGAATTCATTGCTAATCAACGTATCTGTGTTTATTCTATGAATTGTGGTAAGCTTGAACCATTCAGTATCTTTTAATGAAAATTGAATGTGAATTGTTAATTTATGCCTGTATATATATATGTGTAGTTCAGTGGCAAACAGGAGATAAAGCCTATAATGCTCCAGCCTGAACAGAGGGTGTCGGAGGAAAGTAAAACGGCATGGAATGGCCAAATAGTACACTGACACCTGGATGATTGACTAGAAAGAAATAATGCTGGAAGTGCAGAGGCGTGGTAACCATTAAGGAGGTAAATACTGGTATAAAGTATTTCAGATGAAGCTGACAGTTGGCCTAACGCTCTGAACTCAATGTTTGTGATGTGTTGTGATCAGTGTAAAAAGAGAGTATAAGTTAGTTATGAAGTAGAAGGTACATCCTTCTTGATTTCAGGGACCGTGGTCTTGATGGTATTGAGCAGCACCTGGTCAGAGCTTTGCTGAATCCAGAGTCGGACAGCATACTCCTTGGTCCATTTAGCTATCAGTGAGGTGTCTCCAGAGCCCAGGGGAGAATCGAGCAGAGGAGTCCTTTCCTGCCGCCATCACGCAAGATAAGCTGATTTGGCCAGCTGAGCTCAACATTATGTCCCCTCATCTTAAAATGACCTTGTAAAAATAACATTAAGAGGGGAATTAAATTGTGTTAATATCAGGAACTGAGAACATCTCCAATAATAGTTCCCATAAAGACAAACTATTGAAGTCATGATGACAAATACCAACAGAGCTTGAACAAAACAAAACCAGTATTACCTCATATTACTACTACACAACTGACACACAGAGGATACCTTTAATAATATATGTCATTACAATATTCATATTGATAAATTCTGTACATATAACTTGTAAGTAAAATTGATTGTGATTCCTGGTTCCCTTTGTATTTGAATCAGGACACATATTCATTCATGACAGCAATGAATACATATTGTTATTTGAAAAGTTATCAGTGACTTCTTTAAGATATCCTTGTAGAGTGTTTTATGTATGTGAGTGTCACAGTGTTGTCAAGTGTAGTGGAATAAAATTGTTTATCTGTCTGTTGTTGTTTTGACTTACACTTCATCATACACATACCCTAGACATATAACGTAGTCATCACACTATTCCAGAATAATTCTGACTGAGATATATATATATGTGGCAGCAAGTAAGGTTATCTATACTACACTACTCTTATTAGATATAGATACCTTCACAGCTGATCTCAGTCAGTACACTAAGTCCCCTATAAATATTTATAACATCCCACTTCACCACAATGAGATCATCAATATAGGGACTGGGCAATACATGGAGTCCGAATTATACATTGTACCGTACCTTAGGGAGAGTCTCTAACATAAGCTATAGTAGAGATACCATCTCCTTTAGAAGAAAACCACTTCATGAATCATATTTCCTTAAGAATCTACCAGCCCTTTGAAAAGTGCGTACCCGCCATTATCACGGTACATCGGAACTCATCACGACTTGTCAAGACAACTCATACTTCCGCTAGACCGGAATAACAAGAATCTAGTCCCTCCTACCCATCCAAAATATACAATATAGGACTGATTCTACTTGTACTAATAATATGTAATACATATGAATTCAGGCCATAAACACAATAAGCAAATTAATATATTTTCCGGCCCTAAAAAAAAAGTACAAACGTTAAGCGCAATATCCTTGCGCCGGATCAATATCCAGAAAGAACGATTACTCCTCATAATCAAAAAAGTGTGAATCAAACCTTGATTATCTCGCTTTTACCATACACAGCATTTTCATACACAAATGAATGAATGTCTATATTTTTTCCATATTAAATAGCCATATCGATTTTTGTAATATGTGCGTCAAAATATGCACGCAACAGATTTACCACACCCCTCGGGAAAAAAAAATGGATTACTTTTTTTTTTTTGAAATACATCTAGAGCAACATACAATAGGCTCACAACGCAACCAATAAACAATGCGCAGATGAATAAGCATAAGTTTTATGACCTTAGAGAAAGTACTTCTCTAAGTATAAATATTTCCAGAGAGGTGTCACCAACGCATACTACAATATTAGCAATGACACAATTTCTACATTTGTTTATACATAAATTTTATCTAAGATATCTTAACATCATGATCATTAAAAGACGAAAAAAAACATTGAAAGATCAGCGGTGAATAAATATCAATGAACCGCTAAGTAGTGTTCCAATCAATAAATGATATATTACATATGTGTACACATTTCAACATAGAAACAACTGTATCAAAGTTGTATAACAGTTATGAATCATGTGGGCATCTAGACAAAATATCTGCCATCACATTTTCTGACCCACGGATAGCTCGCACCGAAAAATGAAATGGCTGTAGAGCAATCGCGTATCGCGTTGATCTCGCGCTCTTCAGATTTTTACTCTGAATAGCCGTAAGAGCTTTCTGGTCAGTTTCCACAATGAAATGCGCGCCCAGAAGAAATCTTTGCAGTTTAAGGATTGACCAAACCATAGCCAATAATTCACGTCTAGGACCGAGTAATTCTTCTCTGCGGCATTTAATTTCCGAGAAATATACATCACAGGATGCAGAGTTCCAGAGTACTCTTGCATTAGTGCAGCTCCAATCCCGGTGGATGAAGCGTCACTACGAAGAATAAATGTCTTATCCTTAGAAGGCAATACTAGGATAGGTGAAGTAGAAAACATAGTTTAAACCTTATCCAAAGAGGATTGACATTCTTGAGTCCAATGGACTACATTAGGAGACCCTTTCTTTAGCAAGGAAGAAAGAGGTGACATAATGGAGGACAGATTCGGGATGAATCGTCCATAAAATTGTATTAGACCTAAGAGACTTCGTACTTGCTTTTTAGTCTTAGGAATAGAAATGTTAAGTATCTTACTTGTATTATGGTCTTCTGTTTTTAGGAACCCATGACCAACACGGTGTCCTACAAAAGATATTTCGCTAAAACCACTACATGCTTTCGATGGTTTCGCTGTCAGGTTATGCTCGCGTAAGATAGACAATAGTTCATTTATACCATTATAGTGATCGTTCCAAGTATCACTGAAAAGACAGATGTCATCAAGATACGCAATGACATCTGAGCGATGAGATAGGATTCGACGCATCATGCGTACAAATGTAGCAGGGGCGTTCATAAGACCGAAAGGCATGAAATTCCATTGGAATAGACCCCGAGGCGTCGAAAAAGCAGTAAACGGTTTGGCGTGTTCGGATAGTGGAACTTGCCAATATCCCTTAGACAAATCGAGTTTAGTAAAGAAGTGAGAATTCGATAGTCTCGTAAGTAGCTCTTCTAGTAAAGGCATAGGTTCAGCATCGAATTTAGTCACTTGATTCAATTTGCGATAATCCACGCAAAGACGTATGTTCTTGTCTTTTTTCCGTACTATAACCATCGGCGAAGAATATGCTGATGTGGATGGTTCAATAATTTTTAACTCTATCATCTCATCTAACTCTTTCTCTACCTGTGCTTGAAAATGTATCGGGATAGGATACGGTCTGACTCTTATAGGACTATGGTCAGTAAGAATAATGTCATGTTGAATGACATCAGTTTGACCATGAATGTCAGTAAGGACATCCTGAAATTGTTCTAACATATTAGAAACTTGTTTCTGCTCTCCTGGAGATAATTCGGGAGAAATTGCAACATCTTTCCATGATTCATTAGAGTGAAGAGGAATCATTGGAAAAGGTAAATTTACATCCGAGAAACTCGTTTCCTCATCCTGTATTACTGACAGAGATGAGTACTGTCCATGTTGGACTGGAAAATCGTCCGTTGCCTGGAAAACAGGTTGTAAATAATCAGGACGTTCATGGAATTCCGTGAGCATGTTGATGTGGAAGGTTTTACGCTTCCCGTCAATATCGACGATATAGTCAACATCGGAAACTTTTGATATTATATCGTACGGACCTTTCCAAGAAATGAGAAGTCTATTTTCCCTACAAGGTAGCAAGACAAATGCTTTGTCACCTGGACAAAGTTGTCGCAAACATCTCTTTTTATTGCAAATTCCCTTGCCTTCTGTTTCGCAAATTCAGAAGAAGCAGTTGCCAATTTGCATGCTTCAATAATCTTGTGTCTAAGTGCGATGACATATTCATAAGAGGATTTTGTGTCATCGACAATATTATCAGCAGTTATAAGATCATGAAGTAAGGACATAGGACCTCGCGGTTTCGCGCCAAAGACAAGTTCAAAGGGAGAAAATCCTGTATGTTCGTTGGCGACCTCTCTATATGCAAAGAGAGCCGCGGGTAAAACCCTATCCCAATCCTGAGGATGATCTTCTGTTATCTTACCTAGTAGGTTTTTCAGAGTTCTATTCAAACGTTCCACCATCCCATTGGACATAGGATGATAAATACTACTCAGCGATCTCTCTATCTTCAGAGTCGACATTACTTGAGACATGGTATCCGATATGAGTTGGGTACCATGGTCGGATAATATTTCTGCTGGAAACCCCAGACGAGAAAATATTAACCAAAGAGCATCTGCGACATCAGCAGTAGTTATGCTCTTTAGAGAACAGCCTCCGGCCAACGTGTGCACATATCAACACACGTCAAAATAAATTGGTGTCCTCTAGCAGACTTTATCTTAAATGGACCAATGATGTCTATCGCCATTTTTTGAAATGGCCGAATGGGAATGTCTGCAGCCTGAATAGGTGCAGCATGGCGTGGACCTCTGGATTTAATCTCTTGACATACTTTACAAGATCGACAATAGATTCGTATGTCCTTATTCACAGCAGGCCAAAAGAAAGATTGAAGAACTCTAGCTTTAGTACGGGAAAAACCCATATGTCCAGCACACTGCGAATCATGAGCGTGCTGTAAGATTTTAACTCTCATATTTTTAGGCACAAGGATTTGAGAATGAATGGACTTAGCGGAGTCTTGTACCATACGTACAATTACGCCATTCTTCATCGTAATCCAAGATTTACGATTTGTATCCTTATTCGGATCACCTTTTGTTGCCAGAGTAAAGAATTTCTTTAGAATAGGATCATCTTCCTGCTGTTTGATAAAGGAATCGTGGGAAATCTCCAAGGGATCATCTTGGATCTGCGCATCATTATCTTCAGAATGTGAAGATTGTGGCATATTAAGAGCTTGAGCCCTAGTGATTACTGCATTAGCCGATTGCATATTAACATTTTCCCAATTAGAAATTTGCTGTGGAGTGCATTCTTTCACTCCATGAATGCGACCGATGATAAGATCAGCGATCGGATTCGGCAAGAGACATGCTTGCACCTCTCCTGTAAAGAAAGGCGTAGCAATATTGATAATGGCAGTGGAGTACTTCTCCAATGTGCCACCAAATGTTACACATTTGACTATATTGCCTGTAGCTCGAGAAGGATTTACGAGTGATTGCCTCACTCCAATGGTAGTGCACCCCGAATCGAAAAAGAATTGATACCGGAGTACCATCTATTAGGCCCCTATTAAAGACAAGAGCACCCCTTCCTTATGCG